>CM039514.1:27260001-27391738 GCA_022432975.1 Begonia masoniana
GAACAGAGAATAATAGAAGGGAGAGAGGAGTTGCCTGAGCAACCCACGCGAAGAAAGCGAAGAAGAAACAGAGAGCTAGAACCGGCGGAAGACAGAGGAACGTGAACAAGCCATCCGCTGCTGTTCTGCCATCACGTGCGCACCAGAAAGCGCGATGACTAACTGTTCGCGCAACCCCCGCCCCCGGGATGGCGTTCTCTTAGAAAAGGACCATGCGCTCGTTCGCCGTTCGACGAGGTCGAAGCCGGTACGCAGAACCCACGTACGCAGCTCCCCGGACAAGGCAAATAAAAAACGCACGGCACCCGGGCCACATCACAAAACAGTAGGGTTGTGCATTTTGTGAATGATTTTGTATGTCATGCATCATGTTTTTGAAAGACTACGAAAATGAATTTCCATGTAAGAATGGTAAGGTATGAACTGAATGTGACAGATTAGCTATTAAGGGAACTAATACGCCCCTTAATCGAGTAGAGGATGTATGACATTGAGAGAATTGATCCCACTCCCAAGGGAACCATGGGATCAGATCAGCTATTAAGGGAACTCATCCGCCCCTTAATCGAGTAGAGGATGTATGACATTAGGAGAATTGATCCCACTCCCAAGGGAACCAAGGGATCAGATCAGTTCATGAACGTACGTGTATGCCACTGAGATGAGAAAGTAGAAATTGCATGTTTAGGAATTTATGTTTCAGCAATGCATTTCATTACTGCTTTACTTACTTAGCATTAGGCTAATAGATGAGTTTTGTGATGTAGGTGTTGAGGATACTACAGGTGAATTCTCTGAGTTCATTGAGGAATAGGCAGGTTGGAGGAGCACATTCATGTTTCGGCTTGGTAAACTGATGAGGCGGGTTAACTGGTGTCATTGGTCTGAAGGTTTAGATGTAAATGTTTCAATTTGAGCATGTTGAGTTTTTATAACAGTAGTGATTTCAATGTTCTGAATACTTTTTCGAGATTTTCCAGTTAATAGTATTCTGTCGGGATTAACGTTGGTGCTCACTGGAATTTTTAGTAACGTAATGGTTTGAAATGTTTTTGAATGGTTTCAGTGAAGCAAGTAAATTCTTTTCTGTAAGTTAAGTTGTTGTTCTGTTGTCTATCAGAAGATGTCTTCAGTGGAAGCTATCGGATGATATAGAACAAACTTTGTCGTTTAGTGATCGGTATATGTAACTTGTTTTATCGGAAGGTGTAGGTTTAAGTCTATCGGATGATGTATCAGTAAACTCATCGGCAGATGCGTACTGACGTCATCGGAAGGTGTAGGTTTAAGTCTATCGGATGATGTCTCAGTAAACTCATCGGCAGATGCGTGCTGACGTCATCGGAAGGTGTAGGTTTAAGTCTATCGGATGATGTCTCAGTAAATCCATCGGCAGATGCGTCCTGACGTCATCGGAAGGTGTAGAGAGTATTTTGTCGTTTAGTCACCGGTGGATGTAGAACAAAGTCGATTGGATGAAGGAAATCATCTGGCTGACGTCATCGGAAGATGTAGAGTGAATTTTGTCCTTTTGCCACCGGATGATGCCTTCCATTTTCTGCCTCAGCCCCTTTTTGTTGACTTTGTTCAGCGGGCGATGCGTTTGACTTTTGTAACTCATGAAGTGTTTTGCGATTTAATCCTTTATTCCTTTTGCCGATTATCCCCAAAATTTTAACTGAGTGTTTAAGCATTGTACATTAGGCTTGTTTAACTTGATTCTTACTTAAACGATTTCCGCTGCAAGTTTTGAATATTATTGTTTTGGAGATTCCGCTTATGTCAAGTTTTCAAAAAAAAAATATGATTGAAATTTTAGTCATGTACGGGTATGGTGTGACGAACAGGGTTCAGATAACTCGGGGCGTTACAAAAATGGACGACAGGATTTGAAAGGCAGAATGGACGACTAACATTTAGCCAAATACTTGAAAACTCGAAAGACAGAAACTGAAAGGCAGAATGGACGACTGAATATAAAGGCAGAATGGACGACTAACACTTGGCCGAATACTTGAAAACTTGAAAGACAGAAACTGAAAGGCAGAATGGACTACTGAATATAAAGGCAGAATGGACAATTGTTTTACAGAAGGAGTGGACGACTATTTTACAGAAGAAAATGACAACTGTTTTACAGAAAGCATGGACGACTATTTTACAGAAGAAAATGAGAATTGTTTTACAGAAAGCATGGACGACTATTTTACAGAAGGCGTGGACGACTGTTTTCTTTTGGAAAATTTGAAGACTTTAAAGACATAACATATGCTCTACCGATCGATCGGCTACCTCTCTGTTTGACGACTTACTTCTTTTGACAGAGAAAGCATCAAACTTCAAAACCCAATTCAAAAGGTGAGTTTAAAATGTGACAGCCCCCGACCCGATCGGGGTCCGAGGAGCCATCACTCCGGGACATTCAAAACGGGGACTATTTTTTTTTTTTTGATAAACAGAAACTTTACAAAGAGAAGAAACCTTTTCTGGGATTAAAAGCGAAGCGGGAAACGGTTAAAAATCAGACTACAGAACAAGTGACGGAAGGGAAAGTAGGGAAACTAGAACACTTAAGGATTTGGACGTAAACCTTCTCTGGACGAGTGCAGGGAGACAGGGAGAATTGCGATGGGGATACAGAGATGGACGACTTAACATGCAGTGGGAAACCTAATAGAATGGAAAACGAAACTGGAAGTCATGCCGGAGGAAAGGCTACAATGAATGTCGGGGTCGGGTGATATAGGGCAAAAGAATTAAATAAGCTGGGCGGAGAATGTAAATAAACCGGGGCGGAAGACGTAAATTACAATAAGAAGTGGACTGTTCACCGGCAGATGTGAACTACAGACAGAAGGTTACTATTCACCGATAGAGGTGAACTGGGCGGAAGATAAAACAGGGCAGAAATGAACTATTCACCGGTGGAAGTGAACTACAGACTAAAATGGACTATTCACCTGTGGAAGTGAATTAAGGACTGGAATGAACTTTTCACCGGTGGATGTGAACATAAAGGCAGCGGTGGATGTTCTTTAAAAGGGCAACGGTGGATGTGATTTTTAAAGGGCAGCGGGTAGCAGGCAGCAGTGGATGTGAATAAACTAGGCGGGCGAGGTAAACTGGCGGAAGATGTAAAACAAATGACGTCATCGGGCGATGTAAAACAGATGACGTCATCGGTGGATGAAATTTTATAGGGCAGCGGTGGATGTGAATCGGCGGAAGTAGAGTTTAAAGGCAAAAACAGAAAACGTGAAAACAGAAAGTATGAAAGCTTCAAACTCTAGAAACCGATTCAAAACATGATTTTAGACATATTAGAAGACACAATCGAGGTTTAAGAAACCCGACTGCATGGATGGCTCTAAAATCAGAGACAATCCGTGTATACCCTAAAAGAGGAAATATCCCAAACAGTTTTAGAATACCTCAGAGTATAAATTTAACTATCAAATACAGAGGTTTTAAATACATCGACAAATTCAATACAACGTTTTAAAATCACAGAAGCTATACAGAACTTGACATATGTTTCCAAAAATTTGTCAAAACAGAAGTTTTAAGACATAAACACAAACTCTATACATCGGTTTGAGAATTTCAAAAGCTATATAAGACTCGACATAAACTTACAGAAACACACTCTCACAGTAATAATCCTTGCCTGACTGCAGCAACCACCCGGTGAGCTCATCCCGCCAACTACATAAACTCCTCATCCTGAGGCACAATGTTCTCATCTGGAGGATCCATACCTACAACAAGGAGTTCAACTATGAGCCTAGAGCTCAATAAAAACATACAATGCAAAGTGATGCACGTGCTATGCATGAACATTTTCAAATACATGAACATTGCATTACATTATATTACATTTCACTGGACAAGAAGGTATAAGTGAGAAGAAGAGCTGGCGCAACAGGAGTACATGCCACAACAGGACATAACAGGAGTACATGACAGGATGCCAGTCCTCATCCACACTTAACCAGACATTTCATTACAGGTTTTATCTTACTTAACTTCAAACCGTGTGTGACGACCCCAACCCGGTCAGGGCCGCCACGGACTTGCCATGACGTAATCATTTTTTGTTTTTTTAAACACTTCCCATAACCCTTTAAACAAACTAACCATAACGTAACCTTAACTTTCATCCTTCCCTTTTTCCTACTTCATACACTACATAATACCAATTCTAATCATTTCCCTAAGTTTCTCAACACATAAACAAATATTTATTTCCTCTCAGGGTTTTCTCTAAAATTCACTAATTAATCTATCCACTTCTGCTTTCTCAAAACACGACACTAGTATAACCTACAATTTCGAAAAACTCAAGAAAACGAACTGCGTGGATCGCTCTAAAAATCGAGCGTATCCTTACCTGTTTTAAAATAACCAAACAGTTCCAGTATATTTCTAAAATTAAGACTCCACATTCTAAACGTTCTACTTCCACTACATATACATCAAAACTCGACTTTTCATACATTTTTCTATCAAAACATCTGATCCACATACTTAAGCATTTTCATACTTTCACAAACAAAACCGACACGTAGACCTACCAACAAACAAAACTAACTCACTTCCATTCGCCACAAAACAGTTCGGGGCACACCATCGGATCATCAAGCCAGGCCAAAACACAACCCGTCGCCACGAGTACCACCCGTCGACCACCTATTCTTTGTCATCAAGAGAAACTCTCACTTTCGCACCTGTCACCTACATCATGCAACATATACATTAAGCCTAATGCTTAGTAAGAGAATGCACTAAACATAACATTTACATATATGCATGACATTATTAAAAACATGTTCATTTCGTTTTCTTTTTGTTAACATTAAGTCATTGTCTACATAGTAGACCATTTCTTTGCCCCGCGAGAACCATGACTTGCCCCGTGAGAACCATGACTTATCCCGTGAGAACCATGTCTTACCCCGTGAGAACCATGTCTTACCCCGTGAGAACCATGTTTTACCCCGTGAGAACACATATCATCATTAAATTGTTATCGTTCAATTCATCATAAAAACATGTTCATAAATAGTTCGTATGCACAGTTAGGAAAAACATGATGCATGAGGAATTCACGTATAACATACCATCAAACAATTCACAATATACATGGACATACATTATTCTTAACTAACTTCACAAACAACTAATAACTAACATCCTAGGCTACCCGACTCAGCAAACCCCACAATCAGAAAATCATCATCAAAATACAAAAGCCTAACGTTGACACGATGTAGGGCCTTAAGGGCCGGAAACCTAGCACCCACTTACCTGGCGTCCTTAGCAATTTGTCTCTATCTGAAATCTTAACCGCGGAACCTGAAAAACCTACATATCAAAACATTGCATTAGAACTCGCTCGGCATAACTAAACTCTCATTTTCGTGAAAACATCTCAAACTACTATTTCTAGCCTAATCCAACTAAAACCTAACTAAACGGGCCACTAATTTGGGTTCGGTAAAAACCGACCCGAAACTTCAAACGTGCATAACTTTTGCGTCGGTTATCAGAATCGAACGATTCCAGCGGCCACATACTCCTCTAATAACCTATTTTAACCTGTCAAAAGAAATTTTAAAACAAACGACCCAAGCTAGGTCAAAATAGGAGAAACCCGAATCTGCCCTTAATCGAAAATTTACCCCTTTCCAATTTTTCATCAAATTCCACCCATTTCCTCACCAATCGACCACCCACACCTTCAATTTGAATAATCTAACAAAAATCCCGAGCTACACTCACCAAAACCGAAATGCCCTAAATCGGGCTTCACTGAATTTTGCCCAAATTGGGCACCTCAGGGCCAGGCGACCAAAGCCTGCCTAATGTCCGGCAATCCCGAGCCAAGACCAACCAAAAACGGCCGGTGATCGGAGCTCAATCGAGCTCGTCACCCACGGCCACAAACCGAACAAAAACAGGGCCAAAAATCGAGCTTACCGTTCGGTTTGTGCGCGAGGACGGTCGAAAATCGCACGTTACCGTCGTCTGGCCGGAGAGCATCGAAAATCGCCGGCAGTGGCCGTCGATCGCCGCTCGCTTGTTCTCCTCCTCCCCTGCCTTCGCTGCCCGACGTCGAACGACAGAATGGCTTCGGCCATTCTGTCGTTTTAGTTTTATTTTTATAAAAATAATAATAATAATAATAATTTCTATTAAAACATTAATAAATCTCCACTTACTGTTTTGCCCTCCCGTGTTTTTGACCCTTTCGAATTTCATTAAATCTCATTATTAATGTATAACCCACGGCTTAATTTCACTGGAAATACCCGAATCTAAAACCATTCACTTTTCTTTTAAATTAATTAAAACCACCTATTTTATTATTCTTTTATTTTCTCTCCAATTCTTTTTTTTTTTTTTAAAAGAAATCTCGGGTGTTACAACCTTCCCTCCTTAATTGGAATTTCATCCCCAAAATTGCTGTTTGGTCAACTTCTAATTACTCACCCCCACATTATCTAAGTACGATGCTCGTAATACTAACCTTGACACCTTTATGGTCTTACTCACCATTTGGGTCTTGATAGCTTCCTTTATCTCCAATGCTCTAAATCCTTCTAACTACGCAGTTCGTAAATTCAATCGCTCATTCATTCATCGACTTCGACTTAATCCCTTGTCACTTAGAACCTCGAATTTCCTCTAACTTAACCTCTAGCTAAGTTCATTTAGTTTCTAACTCCTCAAAGCTTCTTCAATTATATGACAATAAGGACCTGATACGTAGATTTCTCATCCAACCCTCCATTTCGAACTCTCTTTACACCACTATCTCGTTTCCTATTTAGCACTCTCATCTACTATAATTACGTACCTTGGGCAATCACTACACTTCCTTAGTCACTCTATTGGTATTCTTATACACAGGGCTTTAATTGCTTAAATCTACCACTTGACGCTTTCACGGTATCCTCTAAGTTCCTATATTTATGTTTACTACGCTTGTTCTTATCCAACTTTCACCTCGGTCTTCGTCAATCATTGACAAATTAGTTAAACTATTCACCCAACACCTTAAAGAGTGCACAAGGAAATCGACGTAACTTACGAGTTGAAACTTTTCTATTCCTCCTATTCCAACATCACTTCTAAGCTCACTTGCACCATCTTCGTGCAACTCTTCTTCTCATCTAATATGTTCAAAATTCTATAACCTTAACTACTTGACTCTTATTCCAACCTTCATTTAATCTAGTTAATCTTCTCATTTATCCATATGACACTGTCTGACGCCCAAAGATTTACCTAACCGGTCATTTTATCTTACTTCACATAGCCTCTATTTTCCTCAAGTTGGGATGTTCTTCACACACTTAAGTTTATCTATCTTAACCTTAACTATTTACCAAATCATTGGCTTCGACTTCACTACATACGGGTCGAGCCTTCGAAATTTCCTAATTCAATCTTATCCCGATGCACTTGAACATTATTTGTGCAATTTCTCGTCCTCCTCATCCGGTAACTCATTAATCCATCAATCCGCACAACACTAACATTCGATCTTAATTTCAAATCTAAACCCTTTATTTAATTAAACGAAAATGTCCTACACTCATTTTTAATATCTCACAAGGACTTCCTCCAAAGTTACAATCTAGTCCACTATCTTTCATTCCTGCTAATCAGGCTCTAATTATTCTACTTGGCTTCTTCACAATAATTTGTCTAACAATTTTCTTGTTTGCAAACTTGTTGTAGGTAAACCTACAACCTTAATCTAAATCTTCTAAAATTTTAAATCTTATCCTTCTGTTTTTCCCAAAAACTTAGAAGTATCCATTACCTTTAATGGAACGAAGCATGTCATAGCTCGTACCACAAGCCCTATCAATTCTCAAGTCTCCAGGCAAATATCTAAGTGATCAAGTTCACTTCCTTAAATTCTCACATGAATCGGCCTTCTCTTAATCCCTTATAGGCCAAGCTTTCTAACTCACCTAATCTGATCTCATTCTTCATATTTCATCAATTACTACTTAGGCGCTAATTTTGACTGATCCATGGTTTTAACCACCTATTGAGTAATGACGATTTCTACATCCCCAAAGTTCTAAACTTTTCCAGCTTCACGCTCTATCGTTCGATCACTCATACGCACTTCGAATTCCACTTAATTGGTCACCACCTAAACTCTCCATTCAATTCTTTTCCCAAAATCTGGGAATGACTCTTCATTACGATCTACCTCTCGGGTCCTTTAAACACTAAAGTTCCTACTTCCATCTTGGAGGTAAGTCACAGGTTACAGTGTTTAACTCGAACTGCATCAACTTTAGACTTACTACTTATCTCTTATCTTTCTAAACCAAAAGTTCGAAATCAACTACTCGTTCCGTTTCCTAATTGGTACTCACTCTGTCGAACCACTTTTCCGCCTAACATTGCACTATACCTCAAATCATGACCTTTACTTTAGAGTGTTAAATGCCTCTCAAATTAACTGACACCTCTAAATCCCTAAATTGACTCTAACTCTCATCTACTTGCCCCATACTCTCCGAACAACACGCACTCATGACTTGACGCGTCTATTACTTATAGACCGCTCTTAGCTTAACTAAATTTTCTCTCCTATCGCGTTGGTTGTAAACCTCACACATCAAAAGAAAAACAAATCCCCCTTTTATCGACTAACCTTCTAAAGTGGTACATCTCTCCTAGCAAACTTCTAATTCTTGTAACTTAAGTACCACCTCACATAAGATTCTCTATTTTCTAACGTCTCTAAATTTGTTAACCTACCAACTCCGCCTCAATATCTTTATTCTCTTCACTGATATTTACTAAGTCAAATGCTCCTATTCGACAATTCACCTGAGCTAGACTTTTGGTTACTACCTTCATTTAAATACTTAGGAGGTTCGTCAACTAAAGTCCAGTTTATGTCTATTCGACCGTTATATCTCTTACGTTGTATCCCTCCAATGGTAATAAATTCTAGGTATGTACACACTCGCACAACTATCCCAGGTTATTCATATCAATGTGTAACTTTCTCTATTCACTACCCTCCTTCTATCTAATATACAAAGTTACGTTTTAAACCCCTACTCTAATAAATTCTAGGTATGTACACACTCGCACAACTATCCCAGGTTATTCATCTCAATGTGTAACTTTCTCTATTCACTACCCTCCTTCTATCTAATATACAAAGTTACGTTTTAAACCCCTACTCTAATTACACTTCTACTCTAACGCTCCTTATCTTATTAATCACCACTATATGAATATACCTGGAATAACCGATGGTTGAGCGGCTCCCTCATCTTCGATCAAGGTAGACATCCTCAGAGGACAACATGGTGGTATCTTATTCGGTCCTAGACAATCTCTGGCCTTGTGCCCCACCTTGTCACACCGAAAACATCGACCGGAATGCAACTTGCACTCCCCAAAGTGATTCTTCAGACACGTAGGGCATCGAGGAGCTTGCTGAGCCCCTTGTGGCCGTTCACTTATGTCCTGTATAGACGGTGCATCGTTGGGCCTCGTAGCGCCCCATCGATGTAGTTGCCAACACTTTTTTTTTTTTTTGTTGCGGTTGCACCTCTCGGAAAAACCTCATTGGACAGTTCCTAGAGATATGACCCAGTCCGTTACACGCAAAGCATCGGCCAGAACCTGCCTTGCACACCCCACCATGACACTTCTTACACGTCTGGCATTGAGGGAAATGTACAAGCCTTCGTGCTCGTTTCTCATCTACCACGCTAATTAAATCCTCACCAACTCTTTTTATACCCCTAACTGGTAGTTGCTTCTCCCATAGCTCAAAATCTCGCACCATATCTGTAAGCTGGCTAATGGGATCCACTCGAAGTTGCCTAGGTGCTCTCGGCATTTCTTGTTCCTAGACACAATACAAACACAAGACAAAACAATATAAACATCTATGAATCAGACTTAAACTTAAATACTTACAGTCGATGGAGAGTCCTCGTGTGGCAGTTCATGTTTTGGCAGGCAGTTCACAAAATCACTTTTAAAACTCCGTCTCTCTGATATCATAATTGTGATGACCCCAACCCGGTCAGGGCCGTCACGGACTTGCCATGACGTAATCATTTTTTTTTAAAACACTTCCAATAACACTTTAAACAAACTAACCATAATGTAACCTTAACTTTCATCCTTCCCTTTTTCCTACTTCATACACTACATAATACCAATTCTAATCATTTCCCTAAGTTTCTCAACACATAAACAAATATTTATTTCCTCTCAGGGTTTTCTCTAAAATTCACTAATTAATCTATCCACTTCTGCTTTCTCAAAACACGACACTAATATAACCTACAATTTCGGAAAACTCAAGAAAACGAACTGCGTGGATCGCTCTAAAAATCGAGCGTATCCTTACCTGTTTTAAAATAACCAAACAGTTCCAGTATATTTCTAAAATTAAGACTCCACATTCTAAACGTTCTACTTCCACTACATATACATCAAAACTCGACTTTTCATACATTTTTCTATCAAAACATCTGATCCACATACTTAAACATTTTCATACTTTCACAAACAAAATCGACATGTAGACCTACTAACCAACAAAGTTAACTCACATCCATTCGCCACAAAATAGTTCGGGGCACACCATCGGATCATCAAGCCAGGCCAAAACACACCCCGTCGCCACGAGCACCACCCGTCGACCACCTATTCTTTGTCATCAAGAGAAACTCTCACTTTCGCACCTGTCACCTACATCATGCAACATATACATTAAGCCTAATGATTAGTAAGAGAATGCACTAAACATAACATTTACATATATGCATGACATTATAAAAAAACATGTTCATTTCGTTTTCTTTTTGTTAACATTAAGTCATTGTCTACGTAGTAGACCATTTCTTTGCCTCGTGAGAACCATGACTTGCCCCGTGAGAACCATGACTTACACCGTGAGAACCATGTCTTACCCCGTGAGAACACATATCATCATTAAATTGTTATCGTTCAATTCATCATAAAAACATGTTCATAAATAGTTCGTATGCACAGTTAGGAAAAACATGATGCATGAGGAATTCACGTATAACATATCATCAAACATATCACCAAACAATTCACAATATACATGGCCATACATTTTTCTTAACTAACTTCACAAACAACTAATAACTAACATCCTAGGCTACCCGACTCAGCAAACCCCACAATCAGAAAATCATCATCGAAATACAAAAGCCTAACATTGACACGATGTAGGGCCTTAAGGGCCGGAAACCTAACATCCACTTACCTGGCGTCCTTAGCAATTTGTCTCTATCTGAAGTCTTAACCGCAGAACCTGAAAAACCTACATATCAAAACATTGCATTAGAACTCGCTCGGCATAACTAAACTCACATTTTCGTGAAAACATCTCAAACTACTATTTCTAGCCTAATCTAACTAAAACCTAACTAAACGGGCCACTAATTTGCGTTCGGTAAAAACCGACCCGAAACTTCAAACGTGCATAACTTTTGCGTCGGTTATTGGAATCGAACGATTCCAGCGGCCACATACTCCTCTAATAACCTATTATAACCTGCCAAAAGGAATTTTAAAACAAACGACCCTAGCTAGGTCAAAATAGCAGAAACCCGAATCTGCCCTTAATCGAAAATTCCCCCCTTTCCAATTTTTCATCAAATTCCACCCATTTCCTCACCAATCGACCACCCACACCTTCAATTTGAATAATCTAACAAAAATCCCGAGCTACACTCACCAAAACCGAAATGCCCTAAATCGGGCTTCACTGAATTTCGCCCAAATTGGGCACCTCAGGGCCAGCGACCAAAGCCGGCCTAATGTCCGGCAATCCCGAGCCAAGAACAACCAAAAACGGCCGGTGATTAGAGCTCAATCGAGCTCGTCACCCACGGCCACAAACCGAACAAAAACAGGGCCAAAAATCTAGCTTACCGTTCGGTTTGTGCGCGAGGATGGTCAGAAATCTCACGCCGCCGTCATCTGGCCGGAGAGCGTCAAAAATCGCCGGCGGTGGCCGTCGATCGCCGCTCGCTCGTTCTCCTCCTCCCTTGCCTTTGCTGCCCGACGTCGAATGACAGAATGGCTTCGGCCATTCTGTCGTTTTAGTTTTATTTTTATAAAAATAATAATAATAATAATAATAATAATAATAATAATAATAATAATAATAATAATAATAATAATAATAATAATAATAATAATAATAATAATAATAATAATAATTTCTATTAAAACATTAATAAATCACCACTTACTGTTTTGCCCTCCTGTGTTTTCGACCCTTTCGAATTTCATTAAATCTCATTATTAATTTATAACCCACGACTTAATTTCACTGGAAATACCCGAATCTAAAACCATTCACTTTTCTTTTAAATTAATTAAAACCACCTATTTTATTATTCTTTTATTTTCTCTCCAATTCTTTTTTTTTTAAAAAACGAAATCTCGGGTGTTACAGTTATACACGGACCTAAACCATGAACGTAAGGAATATCAACAGAGCTACAAATGCTAACTAATAACTTAGTAGAATAAACTTCAACTCTATTCAGACCTTTAGAAAACAAACCAATGTGTTTTCATGTAAAAACAGTGAGTTCACTCCAACTATCGTTACCTTTAACTACCACAAAACTCACATCATAACTTGTCCAAACTCGTTAACTAGGTTAGATGATTACCTTTGCTGAAGGAAACAAAAAAAAAAACAGGAGAAACAAGTTTTGGAAATTTGTCTCAGTCGTCTGGAAGAGAGAAAACAGAGGAAGAGAAGATGGAGAAATGGAAGGTTTCACGTAGGAGAGAAGGGAAGGCAGGAATAGAGAGAGAAGGCTTGTCTTCTTCAACAAGTTGCCAAGTGTCATTCATCCATTTGTTTTCTTCCACCAACCTTAATTGCTTCCCAATTTACCCCTCCATTCATTTTCAACTAATTTATTAATTAGTTCTTCAACCCGGTTTTTCCATTAAACATGCCAACAATTCATTAAAACATTCATCGCATTTATAAAAAGAAATTCAACCCGCTAAATAATTCGGGGAATAATTACAAGGGCATAATGCTGGGTGTGACATTCCACCCACCTTAACAGAAATTTTATCCACAAATTTTGCCTATGCAAAAAGGTCCGGATATTGAGCCCTAACATCTTGTTGTCTTTTCCATGTGGCCTCCTCCATATTATGATTGCACCACAAAACTTTCACCAACGGGACCACCTTGTTGCGCAACACTTTAAGTGAAGTATCCAATATCTGAATGAGCCTTTCTTCATATGTTAGCGTCGGCATGATATCAAAGTCCACATGTTCCACGATCTGAGTTGGATCTCGTACACATTTTCTTAGCATCGAGACATGGAAGACGTTGTGTAATATCCGGTCTGTACAAGTTTTTGGATTTAATATATTATTCAATATATTATTATATAATGGAATTTTTTGAAAATATGTCAAATCAGGTAAGTTTCGCAAACGGAAAGCGTCCTGATGATCCTAACGAATAATTGGAATTTTAAGGAAATTACGAGAATTTTCGGAGTTTAAACACTATATTTCGAGTAATTGTGTTTCTCGAAACTTAAAGGACGTTTTAGTAAAAGCAGTAAATGAAGTCCAAATTGCGAACGGACAGTTTTAATAAAGCCCTGGTGATAAATATGAGTTATTGGCAAAATATGGAATTTTCGAGAATCCGAATCGTTGGACGATTAACGAAACGAACGACGAAACGAATTGAAGTAAGTGAGAAGGGCAAAATGGTAATTTGAAAATCAATTTTTATTTAAACATCACAAATTCTTTCTCTCCCTCACTTTCTCTCTTTTCTTCTCTGGATCGCACGACAGAGAGCTCCCTCCTCTCTCTGCCGCCGACACCGATCAACATTCCGACCTCCGTCCGACCTCCGTTCGTTCCGATTACCTCACGGTTTCTCCTCCTCTCGCTACCCTAGGTATGCAGCTTTGGTCTTTGAGCGTTTATTTTGAGTTTTACGGAGATTTAGTTAATTAGGGTTTCGATCGATTTTCGTTAAAAACGCGAATTAGGGTTCGTAATTAGTAGGTTAGCTGTGATTAAGTACGTATTGATCGTATTGGATGTTATTGGACGAAGAAAAATCAATTTGAGAAAAAGTTAAAAATTGGTAAAATTTCCGAGTTTTTGAGAAAAACTCGTAAATTGAGATTTCAGATTATCGAGCCTTAATTTACGTTCTAAATGCTTTGATTAGCTTAGTTGGAATTTAGGAATATCATTAGTTAAGGATTTTGTAATTTGAACGTTTATAATTCAAATTGGTTTTAACGGTGGATATCGTGTTTTCCTCAGACACACGACTCCCGTGGACGAAGATTGAGATTCTGTGCGCCCAAGGTAAGTCTCCGTGACTTACTCTGACCAATCGGTCTACACCATACTTTGATGTCGTATCGAGGATCCCTAAGGAATTGTTTGCTTTAAATCGCTTTCGGTTGGGTAGTTAGGTTTAAATTGTTTATAGGTTACTCTATTTTGGTCTTGATGGTATATATGTTGATTGTTTACTTTCTGTCTATATCTGTTCATGCATCACGTATTTCAAATGTCATGAAAACGAATTTCTGCACGCGTTTTAAGAAAAGAAATGAACATCTGTAATTAATCTACGTAATCTGTATCTGGTTACGCGAGATGGGGCTCAGGCATGGCTGTAGGGTTTGTGAGCATGTACCCCCCCCTCTAAATCTAAAGTGGTAGTCCGACCGCGGGATGTATCCTTTCCATTTATAGGGCTGATATCTCGGTAACAATCTGTCTGCGATGTAATGAATCTGTATCTGTATATGAATCTGAAATCTGCATGTTTTCTGAATGGCATACGCACGCACGCATCTGCATTTACGTAGCTTACTGAGATTTCAATATCTCATAGGTGTCTGTATGGTGTAGGTGATATTTTAAGAGACATTGAACCAGGTGAGGACGGCGTTCTTCCTCCTGATGTAGGGGCAGCTGATGGATGATGCCCGTGGGAGTGCGCTGAGTAGTCGTGGCGCGATATCACCCGTGGGGATGTATGTATGGACTCTGGGGTTATTTTGGGATATTTTGAATTGATAATTGTATAGAGTATTTTATGTTGTTTGGATCTGGATAGGGGTTAGAAAATGTTTTGTTAACTGTATGTAAAAGGCTTTGGTTTAAACTGTTTTGATAAACGTTATGAAATGTTTTGATTCGTTTTGGGATTGGTACGGGTAAGCTCGGTTTTTAGAGCTATCCACGCAGTTGGACTTCGCAAAGTCTGCTGTAAGCTAATTGAGTTTAGAATACGTTTAATTGAATGGATGAGTTATAAGTTTATTGTGATGTTTAGGTGAAAAACAATAGAAGTTTTGCTCTCTGGAAATCGGATTCCAGAGAGCTAATTCAAGTGTTTCCAGAGAGCTAATTGAAGTGTTTGATGCATAGAGTGTTGAAGGTTTGAAGGAACTGGAAGCAGGCATGAGGGAAATCGATCGCTGTTGCTATAAAGCAATGCAGCGATCGATCTCTGCTGTGCAGCAGAGATTGATCGCTGTTGCTATAAAGCAATGCAGCGATCGATCTCTGCTGCACAGCAGAGATCGATCGCTGTTATGAAATGCAGCGATCGATCTCAACTGCAGCGCTGAGATGGATAAATGCCACGGCTCAGCGATGCAGCGCACAGTTGCTTTATTTGTTTTCAGGGCGGACCGTTTTGCCCTCCCTTTTTTTTCTGATTTGTTTTAAGTTATTCTTATTAACTAGTTTAAATTTTATTTAGTTATTAAGTGTTTGTTTTAAATGATTTCAAGGTTAGATTTCAATTCCGATTTCGATCCTGATTTCGATTTCGGTTTAGGTTCCGCTTAGAGTTTATTTAAAATGTAAAATAAAATGAAAAATTTACACGGTTAAAGGGGTACAATATTAGGGGTGTTACATTTATGGTATCAGAGCCCCTGGGTTTTAAAATCGATTCTGTAGACTGCTCGACTACACAGCCACTACGCGGACGTCCTTCATCAACTGTAAGTCTGTTTATAGCTTTGTTTGATTTTGTTTCTTAGGATTATTTGTTTTAAATTTTATAGGAGCTTTATAAATATGGTTCGAGGAAGGGATCCTAGGGACGACATCCTGGATCGGTTTACGGAGTTAGTAGACTACCAGTCCCAGCACATAGACCAACAAGCTCAGCTCATACGTAGGCAATTTCGTCAGCTCGAGGGATTGACGAATCGAGGTGGCCCAAGAACTCTAGGGGTGGCCGCTCCCAATAACCAGGGTACGAAGAGGACGGGCAAGGAAGAGATCAGACAGAGCCGATGGAAACGCGTGCGAAGAAGTTATCAAAGACCTCTGTGTCCTGTGTGCTAGAAGAAGCACCGTGGCGATTGTAGGACAGGCACAGATAAATGCTTTCGATGTGGAGAGAATGGTCATTTCGTCAAAGATTGCCCAAGATCGGGCCGAGATCAACCAGGTACAGGCCAACGGGGCATGAATCAGAGAAACGATACCCAAAAGTTGCCTACCTCGACTAGAGAAGAAGAAACTACCCAACCTTCGGCAGTTACAGGTAGAGTTTTAATTTGAATATTTAATAGGATAAAATATATATATATATATATTATAGTGAAAAAGGGGTATAGGGTAAGAGTTCGAAGCAATAGTAAGGTAACAAACAGGAGAAGGTTTATGGATAGAGAGGTAAGAGAATAGTAGGAGATGGGCAAGAAGAGTTTTGAGTGAACCTCGATGATAAGACGGTAAGTAGATGTTAGACCATATAGGCCTTATAGAATGAGAGTTATGTAGTAATAAGGTTAGCTTGACTTACCCGTGAAAAGTTATACACTTAGATTTTGTTACTGTTAGAGTCACACATCTTACGGGATGTAGGATTTAAATTTATAGGAAATGAACCCTAGTTGACGAAACTCAAACCCTTAGAGTTTTAAGGTGTAAAGAAGTAAGGAGTAATTTAAACTAAGATGTAAAAGTGTATTTGGAAATACTTTAGGCTGTCAAGATATACTAAGTGGAATTAAGTAGGTAAGAAAATTTAGCAAGAACTTGTATACCCTAAATTCGTGAAAAAGATTTAAGTAATTAGACAAAATCATAGTCCAGAGCTTACCTAGTGTTGTTATGGAAAGGATATGAGAGTAACCATTA
Source organism: Begonia masoniana (assembly GCA_022432975.1). Taxonomy (NCBI): domain Eukaryota; kingdom Viridiplantae; phylum Streptophyta; class Magnoliopsida; order Cucurbitales; family Begoniaceae; genus Begonia; species Begonia masoniana. The sequence continues at coordinate 27,277,231 of CM039514.1, forward strand.
TGGTTGTGGTGTAGATGGATGTGATAGATCAATACGAGTCGCGGACATAAGATTTAAGTGATCGGGTAGGGGCGATCGTATCGACCAATATAGAGGCAAGGAATAACGAGAGTTACTCCGAGTTATAGAATTATTAAATCCCGAAGCGCTAGAGAATTGAAATCATGTGCATATGGATACTCTAGATACTAGAATTGGCTGATCTCTAGGAAAAGGGTACCACCTTAGATACCTTAGAAGACTAATCCATAAAGAAATATATTGAATCTGTAAGAAGCATATAGCCGACATACTAGGTGAGAGAATTAATGAATTTAAGATTTATTAATGAGTAATAGACGTCAGACCATTGGTGTTGCTTAAATGAGGATAGAAAACAAAAGCATAGGAGCTAAGGTTTTGAACGTGGTAACTACTGAGGAAAAATATAGCACTTCAGATTTAAGGTTATACTTATGAGTTCAAAGTAGTCTGAATGACCGTATAGAGGATAGAGATGCAATAGAGAAGGTTTACAGTGGGTATAGTTTCAGTTGAGAACTGCAAATGTAGGACTCACCTCCGGTATGGAGGTAGAAACGACAGTGTTCGGTGATCCGGGAGGGTTAAACCTTAACGAAAAGAAGTTTCTGAATCATTCTCTTGGAAAAATAGAAGGAGAAGAATTGAGAATCTGAAGAGAATCGAAACAAGATAGTGAACTTATCATCAACAAGTTTGTAAACGAGTAGACTGATGAACGAGTTATTGTGTAAGAGCCAAGCGAAATAATTAGAACCCGACTAAAAAGGATTTAGACCATCGGGAAATTAAGAGAAGTCTATGGACGACATTTGAGATAAGTACGGGGGATCGTAGATCCAATGAAGAGTTAAGATTGACTAGTGTCGTACGAATTGTGAGCTTTGCAATTTTAAAGAGTATGACTATTATTTGACAAATCGAGACCGATGGATACATAAGTGAGTTAAGGTTAGAAGGAGTGGTTTAGAGCAAATCCACAGCGAGACTTAGAGACTTTACTGTGCTCGAGGTTAATGGAGATTCGAGTTAGATAATCGAGCATATTGTAGAAGGCATAAGCATTTCAGTAAGACATAATAATGGAACTCATGAAGGCGACTTAGAGTAAAACGTGGTATTTATGGGACTTAATTTGCAAGTGAGCATTAACCTTAAGATAGTAACAACTTAAACTCTTAGTTAATTCTGTTGACGCCAAAATGTAATTTCGGAGATGTAGTTGGAATGGAAGGAGTAGGTTGTGGGAACTGCATCGAAGCAGGGGTCGAGGTCGATAAGTTACTCGAGGAGGAATGTGACGTGGGATACCACTGATAGGATACCTGAGAAGTATAAAGAAGTGAAATTCTAGTTGGGAAGCTCACATAGAAATAGTTATTAAGACCCGTGAAGTATCAAAGGAAGGATACGATTTGGATGTTAATGACCAAGAGGTTGCACAGGAGCACTACTAGAGGAATGTAGGACTGAGATGGTAGAAGTAGGGACTGAGGATTAGACCAACGAACTTGTGCACCAGAGTGGTTTACAACTCCGATCTATATATATATATATATATGTAGAAATTTTATACTCGATAGGTGGGTAATCGAAGGGTAATTAAAAGAATTTAACGATGGAATAAGTGAATTAAAAAGGCCTTAAGGGCGTGAAATGGTTAGGTACGTGTTCAGTAGACACGAGATTAGGAAAGTTAGAAACTAAAGGAACTTAATTTGAGGAGTTGAAGTTAGAATACATAGGAGTTTGGAATACAATCTGGGTGTTGTTTGTGATCCTTGAACGCTAGTCAACCAAGTGACGTTTAGAAGTTGATGTTATTTCAAGGATTGAGGCTAGAGACAATTTTGGTAGAGACCAATTGATAAGTTGGAAAGTTTAACGTCTTGGGTGATTAAATATAGACCAACGTGTGCTTGTGTCGGTTGGTGACAAGTACACAGTTAGAGAACGTTTGATCGTAGGATTAGAAAAGTTGGTAAGATTTGGATGCGTAGACGATTGATGTGTTTAGGCCCATTGAAAGTAAGGAGTATGGTTATGAGGCTAATGTGGGAGTTCAGTAGGTGTTCATCCCGACGGTAGGTAGAGTCGATGGGGTTATGATGAGATTTGGGTTACGACCAAGAAATTTGACGATATATAGGCGTTCGATTTGGCTGGCGTTGGGGAGCTTGGACGTAGCTCTGACCTGAGTGAACGACAGAGGAAAGACGCTGATAAAAAGAGAACTTTGAAATTGTGTTATTAGAAGATGTAATCTGTGAGTGATTTAGTGAGAGTCAAAAGTCGATGCATGCGCAAATATTGAAGTGACGATTGGAGAATTGAAAATTTGATTATGTTCCATACTTGAGAGAGGTCGCGTGCGATCAAATCGAAAGTGGGGGAATATAGAATTAAGGCTAATATGAGGGATTATAGTGATGAGTTTTGGTTTAGAACCACGAAGAATGGCCGTGAGTGCCGACGATAAATCGAAATAAATGTCGCAAGACGTGAGACGTTAATATCAAGGACTATAAGCTGTGGTAAATTTTGTGGACAAAATTCTAAATAAGGTGGGTGGAATGTAATGTCCGGCCTGTACAAGTTTTTGGATTTAATATATTATTCAATATATTATTATATAATGGCATTTTTGGTAAATATGTCAAATCAGGTAAGTTTCGCAAACGGAAAGCGTCCTGATGATCCTAACGAATAATTGGAATTTTAAGGAAATTACGAGAATTTTCGGAGTTTAAACGCTATATTTCGAGTAATTGTGTTTCTCAAAACTTAAAGGACGTTTTAGTAAAAATAGTAAATGAAGTCCAAATTGCGAACAGACAGTTTTAATAAAGCCCTGGTGATAAATATGAGTTATTGGCAAAATATGGAATTTTCGAGAATCCGAATCGTTGGACGATTAACGAAACGAACGACGAAACGAATTGAAGTAAGTGAGAAGGGCAAAATGGTAATTTGAAAATCAATTTTTATTTAAACATCACAAATTCTTTCTCTCCCTCACTTTCTCTCTTTTCTTCTCTGGATCGCACGACAGAGAGCTCCCTCCTCTCTCTGCCGCCGACACCGATCAACATTTCGACCTCCGTCCGACCTCCGTTCGTTCCGATTTCTTCACGGTTTCTCCTCCTCTCGCTACCCTAGGTATGCAGCTTCGGTCTTTGAGCGTTTATTTCGAGTTTTACGGAGATTTAGTTAATTAGGGTTTCGATCGATTTTCGTTAAAAACGCGAATTAGGGTTCGTAATTAGTAGGTTAGCTGTGATTAAGTACGTATTGATCGTATTGGATGTTATTGGACGAAGAAAAATCAATTTGAGAAAAAGTTAAAAATTTGTAAAATTTCCGAGTTTTTGAGAAAAACTCGTAAATTGAGATTTCGGATTATCGAGCCTTAATTGACGTTCTAAATGCTTTGATTAGCTTAGTTGGAATTTAGGAAATTCATTAGTTAAGGATTTTGTAATTTGAACGTTTATAATTCAAATTGGTTTTAACGGTGGATATCGTGTTTTCCTCAGACACACGACTCCCGTGGACGAAGATTGAGATTCTGCGCGCCCAAGGTAAGTCTCCGTGACTTACTCTGACCAATCGATCTACACCATACTTCGATGTCGTATCGAGGATCCCTAAGGAATTGTTTGCTTTAAATCGCTTTCGGTTGGGTAGTTAGGTTTAAATTGTTTATAGGTTACTCTATTTTGGTCTTGATGGTATATATGTTGATTGTTTACTTTCTGTCTATATCTGTTCATGCATCACGTATTTCAAATGTCATGAAAACGAATTTTTGCACGCGTTTTAAGAAAAGAAATGAACATCTGTAATTAATCTACGTAATCTGTATCTGGTTACGCGAGATGGGGCTCAGGCATGGCTGTAGGGTTTGTGAGCATGTACCCCCCTCCTCTAAATCGAAAGTGGTAGTCCGACCGCGGGATGTATCCTTTCCATTTATAGGGCTGATATCTCTGTAACAATCTGTCTGCGTTGTAATGAATCTGTATCTGTATATGAATCTGAAATCTGCATGTTTTCTGAATGGCATACGCACGCACGCATCTGCATTTACGTAGCTTACTGAGATTTCAATATCTCATAGGTGTCTGTATGGTGTAGGTGATATTTTAAGAGACATTGAACCAGGTGAGGACGGCGTTCTTCCTCCTGATGTAGGGGCAGCTGATGGATGATGCCCGTGAGAGTGCGCTGAGTAGTCGTGGCGCGATATCACCCGTGGGGATGTATGTATGGACTCTGGGGTTATTTTGGGATATTTTGAATTGATAATTGTATAGAGTATTTTATGTTGTTTGGATCTGGATAGGGGTTAGAAAATGTTTTGGTAACTATATGTAAAAGGCTTTGGTTTAAACTGTTTTGATAAACGTTATGAAATGTTTTGATTCGTTTTGGGATTGGTACGGGTAAGCTCGGTTTTTAGAGCTATCCACGCAGTTGGACTTCGCAAAGTCTGCTGTAAGCTAATTGAGTTTAGAATACGTTTAATTGGATGGATGAGTTATAAGTTTATTGTGATGTTTAGGTGAAAAACAATAGAAGTTTTGCTCTCTGGAAATCGGATTCCAGAGAGCTAATTGAAGTGTTTCCAGAGAGCTAATTAAAGTGTTTGATGCATAGAGTGTTGAAGGTTTGAAGGAACTGGAAGCAGGCGTGAGGGAAATCGATCGCTGTTGCTATAAAGCAATGCAGCGATCGATCTCAACTGCAGCGCTGAGATCGATCGCTGCCACGGCTCAGCGATGCAGCGCACAGTCGCTGCATGTAGCAGCGACTGGTCGCTGCTTTATTTGTTTTCAGGGCGGACCGTTTTGCCCTCCCTTTTTTTTCTGATTTGTTTTAAGTTATTCTTATTAACTAGTTTAAATTTTATTTAGTTATTAAGTGTTTGTTTTAAATGATTTCAAGGTTAGATTTCAATTCCGATTTCGATCCTGATTTCGATTTCGGTTTAGGTTCCGCTTAGAGTTTATTTAAAATGTAAAATAAAATGAAAAATTTACACGGTTAAAGGGGTACAGTATTAGGGGTGTTACACGTTGTGAACTCCATCGATAGACGTTTGCAACTGTAGCCTGTAAGCCATGCTTCCCACATGCTTCAAGACGGAAAAAGGGCCAATGAACCGTGGGCTGAGCTTTCTTTTCTTACCGAATCTCATCACGCCCTTGAAAGGCGACACTTTCAAGAATACTTCATCGCCCTCAGCGAACTCTAAGTCTCTTCTTCTATGGTCCGCATAACTCTTCTGTCGACTCTGAGCAATTTTTATTCGTTGTTTGATAGCAGCAATCACCTCGGACATCTGCTGTAATAACTCAGGACCGATAAGCTTGGCTTCTCCGACTTCATCCCAACACAATGGGGATCTACACTTCCTGCCGTAAAGAGCTTCATATGGAGCCATACCGATCATAGCCTGGTAGCTATTATTGTAAACGAACTCCACTAACGGCAAATATCTACTCAAAGGAGCATGAAATTCTAGCATGCACGACCTTAACATATCCTCCAATATCTGGATCGTTCTCTCAGATTGTCCGTCAGTCTGTGGATAAAAGGCTGTGCTGAAATTTAACTTGGTACCCAAAGAGTTTTGCAAGCTTTTACAGAATCTCGACGTGAATCTAGGGTCCCGGTCAGATACAATTGATATTGGCACCCCATGCAGCTTGATGATCTCGCTAATGTATAGCTCTGCATACTGATCCATGGAAAACGTTGTCTTCACAGGTAGAAAGTGGGCCGACTTCGTCAATCTGTCCACTATGACCCATATGCTATTATGGCCCTTGGCCGTCCTCGGTAGGCCAACAACGAAGTCCATAGCGATATTATCCCACTTCCATTCAGGGGGATCGAAAGAGGCTGAAGCGTTCTACTCGGTCGTTGATCTTCAGCTTTGACTTGTTGACATATCATGCAAGACTCCACATATTTGGCTACTTCATTCTTCATATTAGGCCACCAGAAATGAAGTTTCAAGTCTTGATACATCTTTGTGCTACCAGGATGCACAGAGAAAGAAGATTAGTGGGCTTCCGACAAGATATTCTTTCATAACTCTTCGTTTCTCGGAACATACTACCTATCTTTGAACTTCAGAATTCAATCTCCTGAATAACTGAAATCGGAAGAAGCCATAGGTAACTTGCTTACTATATCAGCCATCTCCTTTAAATTGGTCTTCTGGGTTTCCTTAATTCGGTACAGGACGGTGGACCGTAGTGTCAAGTCTACTAGTATGGCCGATAGCTCAGAAACTATCTCCATATCAAACTCCTGTATCTCTGTCCTCAAAGGCATTGATACGGCCGACATAGCCAGTTGCATAGTAGCTGGCATCCTGCTCAATGCATCGGCTACTACGTTAGCTTTCCCCGTGTGGTATTTAATCTCAACATCATAATCTTTAACAAATTCTAACCACCGCCTTTGTCTCATGTTTAACTCTTTCTGGGTAAATATGTACTTCAAACTCTTGTGATCAGAAAACACCTCACATGATTGTCCATATAAGTGGTGTCTCCATACTTTCAGTGCAAAGACAACTGCCGCTAACTCAAGGTCGTGAGTAGGGTAGTTTTGCTCGTGGTTCTTCAATTGTCTGGATGCGTATGCTACTACTTTCCCTTATTGCATTAATACACATCCCAAGCTGAGCTTGGACGCATCACAGTATACGCTGAATTTGCCGTCTTCAACTGGTAATACTAACAGAGGAGCAGTGGTTAATTTCATGCTTAAGTGTCTGAAAACTCACCTCATAAGCTTCAGACCACTTGAACTTGATGTCTTTCCTCGTTAAGCTGGTCATAGGCTTCGCTATCACAGAAAATCCCTTGATAAAATTTCTGTAATAACCAGCTAACCTGATAAAACTTCGTACCTCATTGGCATTTCTCAGTCTCGACCATTCTTTTACTGCCAGAATCTTGGCTGGATCCACGGACAGTCCTTCTGCCGACAACACATGGCCTAGGAAGTTAATCCTGCTCAACCAGAATTCACACTTCGACAACTTGGCATACAATTGGTGTTGTTTCAGAGTCAATAACACAATCGCCAAGTGCTCCTCGTGTTCGGCTTCACTCCTGGAATAAACCAGGATGTCGTTGATGAAGACGATTACAAACTTATCCAAGAAATCTTGGAATATCCTGTTCATCAAATCCATAAATGCCGCCGGGGCATTAGTCAACCCAAACGACATTACCAAGAACTCGTAGTGTCCGTACCGGGTCCTAAAGGCGGTCTTTGGAATATCATCAGCCCTGACCTTCATCTGGTAATAACCGGAGCGCAAGTCAATCTTTGAAAATACCCGAGCCCCTTATAACTGGTCAAATAAATCATCGATCCTCGGCAACGGGTACTTATTTTTGATGGTCAACTTGTTCAGCTCCTGGTAGTCAATGCACATGCGTAGGGACCCATCTTTCTTCTTTACAAACAAGACGGGAGCACCACACGGAGAGAAACTAGGGCGCACAAAACCCTTGTCTACCAATTCCTTTAGCTGAGCCTTCAACTCCCTCAGCTCAATTGGTGCCATTTGGTATGGATTCCTCAATACTGGTTCGGCACCTAAAAATACATCAATCTCGAACTCGATTTCACGATCCGGTGGCAATCCCGGTAAGTCATCTAAGAAAACCTCTGAGAAGTCTCGAACTACCGGAATATTTTTAAGTTCCACATCACTTTGCCTTTGAACATCTACTACGTGGGCAAGAAATCTGATGCATCCTTATCTCATCAGCTGTTGAGCTTTCAAGGAAGATATAACAAGCATACGGTGTTTCTTTGGTACTGCCTGATAGGAGAATTCTACCTTGTTCGGTGCTTAAACGACACTAGCCCGAACCTACAGTTGATGGTGGCGTGATGTCTAAACAACAAGTCCATCCCTAGAATCACATCGTATCTTTTCATACCGATAACGATAAGACTGACATATAACTTCTGGTCTCCTACTAACACTATATCACCCCGTACAACCTGCTCGGAGTGCATAAAATTTCCGGACGGTAGCATAATGCTGTAGGGATGATCTGACGACGTACAACAAAACTCCTTTCTAACCACGAAGTCCACTGCCACAATGTGGCCCCCGTGTCCCACAAGGTATAAGCAGATGCATCACATATTGAAATTGTACCTGTAATTGCTGTGTGCTGAGCGGCATCATCAACATCCTCCATCAGTACAAAAAATCTAGGTACGGCCCGATTCGATCTCGTGTCAGGCACCAGACAATCCCGGACTTGGTGGCCCTCCTTGTCACATCGGAAGCATCGGCCAGTAAAGAGCCCACACTCCCCCGTATGATTTCTCTGGCAATATGGGCATAGAGGAAACTGAGGAGCTCTCATAGGTCTTTTTCCCTTGTCCTGATAAATGACAACTTCATTAGGTCTCTTAACACCTCTGTTCTGTTGCTGTTGTGGTTGCCCAAACTGACCCTTTTGATGTTGTTGCTGTAGAGGGGCATCACGTAAGATTCTCTTTGATGTATCTCTATATCTCTGAGACTTCGCCTCTAAGGCTTCCAATTGATAAGCCTTGTCAAAACCCCCGTATGTAATCCCCCGCAAGAGGTCCAACTTCAAACCCTGAATAAATTGGTGCACCTTGTTTTTTTCAGTGGCCAGCAAATGAGGTGCATAGCGAGATAACGACTCGAACCTCTGAACATACTCGGCCACTGATCCAAATTGCCGCAGTCGAGCAAATTCGATCATCTTTTCCTTCCTCACACTTCGATCGAAGTATTTCTCGTAAAAAATTATTTTGAATCCTTCCCAGCTCAATGCCACGGTAGTTGTCTGCACCGTGTCCCACCAAAATCCAGCATTTTTGGTGAGATAGAATGAGGCACATATCACTTTCTTGTTCTCCTCCACTTCGGCATAGTTGAACATCTTCTCTATTGCCCGGATCCATTCCTCGGCGTGAGTAGGATCTGTTGATAATCCATCGAAAACAGGCGGCTGGAGTTGCCGCAATCACTCTCCACTAGAGTCACGTGGAGCGTTTGCATGGTTATTGTTCCCATTTTCAGCCATCATGCGAGACTGAATGCCGACCAGCTCGGTTAAGCGATCGATGGCCCTGGCACTACCGCTTGCTTCATCCTGATGTCCTCTCACTATTTCTAAGAAACCCTATAAACAGAATAACCTAACTTAATAAACAGAACTTATACGGGAATTTAAACACTTACAGTTGGTGGAGCGATCTCACGTGGCGGGTTGTGCAGTCAGACATTTATAGAATTGCTTTTAAAATCTGATTTCGCTCTGGTACCATAACTGTGACAGCCCCCGACCCGATCGGGGTCCGAGGAGCCATCATTCCGGGACATTCAAAACGGGGACTATTTTTTTTTCTTTTTGATAAACAGAAACTTTATAGAGAGAGGAAACCTTCTCTGGGATTAAAAGCGAAGCGGGAAACGGTTAAAAATCAGACTACAGAACGAGTGAAAGAAGGGAAAGCAAGGAAACTGAAACACTTAAGGATTTGGACGTAAACTTTCTCTGGACTAGTGCAGGGAGACAGGGAGAATTGCGAACGGGGATACAGAGATGGACGACTTAACATGCAGTGGGAAACCTAATAGAATGGAAAACGAAACTGGAAGTCATGCCGGAGGAAAGGCTACAATGAATGTCGGGGTCGGGTGATATAGGGCAAAAGAATTAAATAAGCTGGGTGGAGAATGTAAATAAACCGGGGCGGAAGACGTAAATTACAATAAGAAGTGGACTGTTCACCTGGCAAATGTGAACTACAGGCAGAAGGTTACTATTCAAACCCTGAATAAACAGAAATTACTGTTAATTAGTTCTTCAACCCGGTTTTTCCATTAAACACGCCAACAATTCATTAAAACATTCATCGCATTTATAAAAAAAATTCATCCCGCTAAATAATTCGGGGAATAATTACAAGGGCATAATGTCGGGTGTTACATAAAACATGCTTGAAAACATGACAAATGTTCAAGAAAATCTAACTACAGGATAGCTCCAAAATCTGAAACGATCTATGAACAACGCAAAGGAAAAGACTCCAAGCAGTTCCAGAATATTTCAAAACATACATACAACTGTCAAAATAGAGGTTTTAAATCTTCAACACAATACCTATACATTATCCAGAATTTTCAAGAACTATACAAAACTTGACATACACTTCCAAACCACCTAACAGAATCAAAATATGTCTGGCTGCCACAACCAACCCCGAAAGCTCGCGCAACCAACCATCTATTCATCAGCCTGAAGCACAAAGTCCTCATCCACAGGATCCGTACCTACATCATAGAGTTAAACTATGAGCCTAGAGCTCAGTATGAACATACAATGCAGTGATGCATATGCTATGCATGAACTTTTGAAATACATGAACATTACTTTACATTACGTCAAGTGCACAGAAGGTATAAGTGGGGCTTATAGAGGAACTGGCGCAACAGAAGTGCACTATCAGGCACTGTGCACTATCAGACACATAACAGAGATACAGAACAGAAATACAGAACAAAGCAGGATGCCAGACCTCGTCCCACACTTAACCGTATATTCATCACAGATTTTATCTTTCTTAACTTCAAACCTCGTGCACAAAATATTTACATGACTTTCAGGAAAAACGTGTATGCATGAACATTTATGGTGCTTAACATCACATAAACAGGTGACAGGATATTGAAGCAGAACATAAAGCAAAACACAGTTAACCTAAAATATAACCTACGGTTTAACTACCCAACAACAATCCTAATAACATAAAGCCTAGTACCTCTGTATTGTAGGGCTTTAAGGGCCGAAGCTATATGTATGAACTTACCTATTGTTTGAAATACAGCATGCTTTGTACGCACGTCTACTGTGGTTCGCAAACCTTAGGTGGAGAAAAATGAAGAAAACAAGAAAAAGGTTGAGGTTAAAATCATCGTTGGTCGCCTGGAAGAGAGAAACAAAGAGGAGAGGAAGAATATGGAGGTTTACGTAGAAGAGAAGACAAGAGGTAGGTTTCTCAGCAAGTTTTGGACATTTGGCATCCAACCATTGGCTCCCTCCCACCAACCTTAACTCCTTCCTAAATTGCCCCTCCATGCATCTCTAACTAATGGTTTTGTTTAGTTACACATTAGTTTTGTTTTTATCCCATTATTCAATTCAATACAAACTCCGTCGATTTGGTTTCCAACGAAACACTCATTGTATTAATATCAAATTAATCCCGCTTAATGATTTGGGGAATAATTACATAACCAAAATGCCGGGTGTTACATTCCACCCACCTTAATAGAAATTTTGTCCCCAAAATTTGCTTAAGCGAATAGCTCAGGATATTGGGCTCTATCGTCCTGCTGTCTTTCCCAAGTGGCTTCCTCCACGTTATGATTTCGCCATAAAACTTTCACCAATGGGACCACTCTGTTGCGCAACACCTTGAGTGAGGAGTCCAAAATTTGTATTGGCCTTTCTTCATATGTCAGCGTTAGCATGATATCAACGTCTATCGGTTCCACGATCTGAGTTAGATCTCGCACATACTTTTTCAGCATCGAAACATGGAAAACATTGTGAACTCCAACCATTGACGTTGGCACCTGTAGTCTGTAAGCCATGCTTCCAACTCTCTTCAAGATGGGAAAGGGCCCAACAAACCTTGGACTTAGCTTCCCTTTCTTGCCAAATCTCATCACGCCCTTCAAGAATACTTTATTGCCTTCAACAAACTCCAAGTCTCTTCTCCTATGGTTTGCGTAACTCTTCTGTCGACTCTGAGCAATTTTTATTCGTTGTTTGATAGCAGTCACCACTTCAGACATCTGTTGTAATAACTCAGGGCCGATAAGCTTGGCCTCTCCAACTTCATCCCAATACAAAGGAGATCTACACTTCCTGCCGTAAAGAGCTTCATATGGAGCCATGCCGATCATAGCCTGGTAGCTATTGTTATAAGCAAACTCCACTAGCGGCAAATACCTACTCCAAGGAGCATTAAAATTCCAACACACACGACCTTAACATATCCTCTAGTATTTGAATCGTTCTCTCGGATTGTCCGTCCGTCTGTGGATGAAATGCCGTGCTGAAGTTTAATTTAGTACCCAAGGAGTTTTGCAAGCTTTTCCAGAACCTCGACGTGAATCTAGGGTCCCGGTCAAATACAATTGATACTGGCACCCCATGCAACTTGATGATCTCACTTATGTATAATTATGCATATTGGTCCATAGTCAACGCTGTCTTCACAGGTAAAAATGTGCCAACTTTGTTAGTCTGTCCACAATGACCCATATACTGTTAAGGCCTCTAGCCGTCCTTGGAAGACTGACCACAAAATCTATCGTGATATTCTCCAATTTCCATTCATGGATCGGGAGAGGCTGAAGTGTTCCACCTAGTCGTTGATGTTCAGCCTTCACTTGTTGACATACCATGCAAGACTCCACATATTTGGCTACTTCGTTCTTCATATTCGGCCACCAGAAGTGGAGTTTCAAGTCTTGATACATCTTTGTGCTTCCAGGATGCACTGAGAAAGAAGACGAGTGGGCTTCCGATAAGATGTCCTTTCGTAGCTCTTCATCGCCTAGAACGTACCACCGGTCCCTGAACTTCAGAATACCATCTTCTGAATGACTGAACTCGGAAGAGGCCGTAGGCAACTTGCTCACTATATCAGCCATTTCCTTTGAATTGATCTTCTGAGCTTCCTTAATTCGATCCAAAATGATTGTCCATATAAGTGTTGTCTCCATACTTTTAGTGCAAAAACAACTGCCGCTAACTCAAGGTCGTGAGTAGGGTAGTTTTGTCCGTGGTTCTTCAATTGTCTGGACGCGTATGCCACCACCTTTACCTCCTGCATTAATACGCATCCCAAACCAACCTTTGACGCGTCGCAGTACACACTGAATTTGCCGTCTTCAACCGGCAATACCAACAAAGGAGCAGTGGTTAATTTCTGTTTAAGTGTCTGAAAAGTCTCTTCACATACTTCGGACCTCACTAGCATTCCTTGGCCTCGGTCATTCCCTTACAGCCTGAATCTTGGCTGGATCCACAGACACTCCTTCTGCAGACACCATGTGGCCTAGAAAGGTAATTCTGCATAACCAGTATTCACACTTTAACAGTTTGGCTGTAACGTCCCCAATTTCTATATACATAAATCCTAAAAGTCCCAAAAATTTAAACTTTTATGTTTCTTCTTATAATTGGACTTGCCTATTACCCTCGTCTATTCTCATACAATTTTCATTTTTCATTTATCGTTTCATTTCCCTTTTCATTCGTTCATCAATCGTGAGAGAATAGACTCGGGCATTAAATCTGTATCTACCAACATTCAAAGACTAATTATTTTATTCAGTGGAAGTCTATCTAATTGTGGAAACCTCAGTAATAATTTAAACCTAGGCGTCAATACTACAACAATAAAGACAGGCAGAGAATTAAGTATTTTTCCTCTCGGGTTTCATAATTTGAACAGTGGTCGGGGTAAATAAAACTTAACTTCTCTCGGGTTTCTTCAATTTGAACAGTGGTCGGGATAGCTAATTCTCTACATCGGGTGTGGACAAATGGTACAGTAGGGGTCGACGTGGCTTCTATAAAGAAATCAGTCGACGACTATAAAGCAGAAGGGAAATAAATTCCACTCGGGTTTCGTCTCATTTGTCCACGAACCACGTGACTTTATCGTCCACAGACTTTGGACGCTGACTATGGATGCTGACTTTCCCTATCAGAATACTTAACTGAACCTTATCGTCCACAGACTTTGGACGATGACTTTCTCTTATAAAATACGTAACTGGACCTTATTGTCCACATACTTTGAACGATGACTTTCTCTTATAAAATACTTAACTGGACCTTATTGTCCACGGACTTTAAACTCCTGCATTAATACGCATCCCAACCAACCTTTGACGCGTCGCAGTACACACTGAATTTGCCGTCTTCAACCGGCAATACCAACAAAGGAGCAGTGGTTAATTTCTGTTAAGTGTCTGAAAAGTCTCTTCACATACTTCGGACCTCACTAGCATTCCTTGGCCTCCGGTCATTCCCTTACAGCCTGAATCTTGGCTGGATCCACAGACACTCCTTCTGCAGACACCATGTGGCCTAGAAAGGTAATTCTGCATAACCAGAATTCACACTTTAACAGTTTGGCTGTAACGTCCCCAATTTCTATATACATAAATCCTAAAAGTCCCAAAAATTAAACTTTATGTTTCTTCTTATAATTGGACTTGCCTATTACCCTCGTCTATTCTCATACAATTTTCATTTTTCATTTAAACGATGACTTTCTCTTATAAAATACTTAACTGGACCTTATTGTCCACGGACTTTAAACGATGACTTTCTCTTATAAAATACTTAACTGGACCTTATTGTCCACGGACTTTAAACGATGACTTTCTCTTATAAAATACTTAACTGGACCTTATTGTCCACGGACTTTAAACGATGACTTTCTCTTATAAAATACTTAACTGGACCTTATTGTCCACGGACTTTAAACGATGACTTTCTCTTATAAAATACTTAACTGGACCTTATTGTCCACGGACTTTAAACGATGACTTTCTCTTATAAAATACTTAACTGGACCTTATTGTCCACGGACTTTAAACGATGACTTTCTCTTATAAAATACTTAACTGGACCTTATTGTCCACGGACTTTAAACGATGACTTTCTCTTATAAAATACTTAACTGGACCTTATTGTCCACGGACTTTAAACGATGACTTTCTCTTATAAAATACTTAACTGGACCTTATTGTCCACGGAATACTTAACTGAACCGTATCGTCCAGACTTGGATGATGACTTTCGCTTATAAAATAACGGAACTGATCAACCTTATTGTCCACATACTTTGAAGCGATGACGTTCTCTTAGAAAATACTACGTACTGGACCTTATTGTCCAACGGACTTAAACGATGACTTTCTCTTATAAAATCTCGACCTCTAAACCATAGCTTACCCCGATCAATTGCCTCTTCCTGGCGATCGATCGGCTAGCTCTCTAGATTCTGTCCAGAGAGCTGTTTTCACCTTCTTTCCCCTGCATAACCTAAAATCATCAAAGTCTATCTCTAATTCATCAAAGCCTAATTCGTACATCAATATCAGATCTACTTCATCAATATTCATTCATATATAGCAGAAACTAATTAAATCCTCAAAATACATCAAAACAATGTTTTGATTAACCTAACCAAATACCAAGCATCCTAAAAAGAGTTTGTATACAATTCAATCCAAAACTCTTAACCTATAGCTCCCACGGGTCATGTTCGCATCGACTACGCCCGTATGCTCCCACGAGCATTCTCCATCAAACTGCAGGCTTGTCAGGTGGAGGGACATCGTCCTCACCTTGCTCAAAGTCACCTACACCATAAAGACACCTATGAGATAAAAATCTCAGTAAATTCTACGTAAATGTATATGCATGAACATGTACATGCTATTGTCATGAAAGTCGTCCATATCTTTTTATTGTCGGTACGTGTCAGTCTATGGTTATCGGAAATGTTCGTCAGATGGATAGGGCACGTCAAATGGTTAGACAGCCCACACCATCTGAAGGGAGGAAAACTCGCTCACCACAGAATGCCAGGTCTAAACCTCATCCCCGATAACCCCATGCCATGGTTGTTTACTGTGATACTTTACTTGCCTTTACATGCATGTTCTTTTCATAAAATCCATGCATAAATTCCTTTTCATGACGTTTTGAAACCATGATGCATGAGTAATTCAATATACAATAAAACATACATAATGAGTGTACCATCAAACCTCACAACATTTAACCTATAAAACAATCAAACCTAATCTTCCCAACCAAAGCGATTAAACAAACATAGCACCAAACAATCCTTAACATGAATTTCGACTTATGGTGTAGGCCAATCGGCCAGAGTAAGTCACGAGAACTTACCTCGAGTCCTCAGCACACCAAGCATTATCCGTGAGCTTGTTCACCTAAGCCAGTTCATGACACACTGCATTAGAACCGAGTCTAACCCAATCGGACTTTGTTAATTCCATTTAACTATCCTCCATAATCATAAATGCCTTATTATCATCCAACATTCCAATAACTAACAATTTCTAACTTCACTCAGCAATTTCTAATGAAACCCTATTTGAATAACAACTCTAAAGTTGAAGGCTAACAATCCAGAACATTAAAACCTTACCTAGGGTTGCGATTTAGGAAGGGAATCGTGAAGGAATTTGATCGGTTGGAGGAGGAGCTGTTGAATTGTGAAGAAGCGCAGGGTAGGAGAGAATTTTCGTGGCTGTGAAAGTTAAAGGAGAGAAAGAGTGAAAGTGAATGTGGTTTCTCGTAAGGGAGGGAAGAGGAAGGTGTTGCCCTTGCCAAACTTCTCCCACAAGCTTGGACACTTGTCGCACTCTCACTTGGTGCTCCCAACTACCCCCTTTTTACTTCCTAATTTGCCTCTCCATCTAATTGCTTGTTTGGTTGAACTTAGTTTGGTTTCTCCAACAAGACTCCCGGCTCGTTAAACGGAATAATTTCATAATATTTACAAAAATGCCATTATATTGTGGAATTACAAAACCCCATAAAACCGGGTGTTACATTTTATCCACCTTAATTAAAATTTTGTCCTCAAAATTGAATCATACAAATAGCTCTGGGTATTCAACCATCATAGCCTGTTGCCTTTCCCAGGTGGCTTCCTCCGCGTCGTGGTTCCGCCACAAGACCTTGACTAGCGGGATCTCTTTGTTCCTTAGCACCTTAATTGACGACTCTAGAATTTGTACCGGCTTTTCCACGTAGGTTAGCGTCAGTTGCACCTCAATCTCCCGTGCTTCTACCACATACGACGGGTCACGCACACACCTCCTAAGCATGGATACGTGAAAGATATTGTGGATGCTCTCCATTGATGCCGAAAGCTCCAATCGAAATGCCATTTTCTCGATCCTCTTCAGAATAGGAAAGGGCCCCACATAGCGAGGGCTGAGCTTCCCTTTTCTCCCGAATCACATAACGCCTTTGAATGGAGAAATCTTTAAATACACCTCGTTGTCCTCATTAAACTCCAACTCCCTTCTTCTATTGTCATCATAGCTTTTCTGTCGGCTTTGCGCTATCTCCATACGCTGCTTAATAACGGCGATCTTCTCCGTCGTCTGGTACAAAATATCTGGGCCGATTATGCTAGCTTCGCCAACTTCGTCCCAGTATAACGGTGATCTATATTTTTGTGCATACAGCACCTCATATGGAGCCATGTCGTTAGTAGCCTGGAAGTTGTTATTATAGGAAAACTCAATCAGTGGAAAGTACCTGCTCCACGATCCTTGAAACTCCAATACATAGGCTCTAAGCATATCCTCAAGAATTTGATTCGTTCATTCTTCTACCATCGGTCTGAGGATGGAACGCCGTGCTGAAGTTCAACTCAGTTCCCATGGCCTTGTGCAAACTCTTCCAAAATCTTGAGGTGAATCTCGGATCTCAATCAAAAACTACTGAGACGGGCACCCCATGTAGCCTGACAATTTCCTGTACATATAGCTCGGCAAGCTGATCTATGGAGAACGTTGCTTTAACTGGAAGAAATTGGGCCGACTTCGTCAAACGGTCCACTATGACCCATATGCTATCATGCCCCTTCGTCGTTCTCGGGAGTCTAACATTAAAATCCATATAAATCTGCTCTCATTTCCACTCCGGGATTGGCAGTGGCTGTAAGGTTCCGGCCAGCCTCTGGTGCTCTGCTTTGACCTATTGGCAAACTAAACAAGTTTCTACCTACCTAGCGACCTCTCTTTTCATGTTTTGCCATCGGAAGTGCTGTTTCAAGTCCCGGTACATCTTGGTGCTTCCCGAGTGCACAGAATAAGCCGAGGAGTGTGTCTCGGCCAAAATCTCCTTCTTCAGTTCCTCGTCATTAGGCATGTACCATCTATGCCTGAATCTCAATACACCATCATCCGACAGGCTGAAATTGGACAGGTCCTCAGGGGTCACAATCAATTGATACCTCTCGCACTCCCGGATTCTGTCTATGATTGTCGGCCTTAGCGAAATATTTGTGAGCATACTAGATAATTCAGTCACGATCTCTACATCAAACCTCTCGATTTCTGACTTTAATACCATCGACATCGTGGCAAGTAAAGGCTGACTCGAAGAAGGCATTCTGCTCAGATCATCTGTGACTCTATTTGCTTTCCCCAGGTGGTATTGATTTCGAAGTCATAATCTTTAACAAACTCTAACAACCTTCTTTGCCGCATATTAAGCTCTTTCTGCGTAAACAAATATTTGAGGCTCTTGTGATCTGAGAACACCTCACACTGCTGCCCATACAGGTAGTGTCTCCAAATTTTAAATGCAAAGACAACCGCCGCTAATTCCAGGTCATGCGTTGGATAGTTTTGCTCACACGGCTTCAACTATCGAGAAGTATACGCAATAACCTTTCCTTCCTGCATAAGCACACATCCAAGTCCAATTTTCGACGCATCACAGTATATGCTGAACTTGTTGCCTTCAACTGGCATTGTCAAAACGGGAGCCGTAGTCAATTTCTGCTTTAGCTCTTGAAAGCTCTTCTCACATACAGCCGACCATACAAACTTTTCATTGTTCCTTATCAAGTGTGAAAGAGGGACTGCGATCTTTGAAAAGCCCTCGATGAACTTCCAGTAATACCCGGCCAATCCGAGAAATCCTCGTATCTCCCGCACATTCTTAGGCTGCGGCCAATCTTTTACAACTTAGATTTTGCTCGGGTCTACGGAAATTCCTTCTTGAGATATAATGTTGCCGAGAAAGCTTATTCGATCCAGCCAAAACTCATACTTAGAGAATTTTGGGTAAAGCTAGTGTTGTTGCAAAACTCCCAAAACAACTCTTAGGTGCTCTTCATGCTTTTCTTTCGTCTTCGAATAGACTAAGATGTCGTCGATAAACACAACCACAAACTTGTCCAAATACTCCTTGAAGACACGATTCATCAAATCCATAAACGCTACAGGGGCATTCGTAAGTCCAAAAGACATCACAAGGAATTCATAGTGTCCGTACCTCGTTCAGAATGCTGTCTTTTTAACATCTTCCTTCCGGACCTTTAACTGATAATAACCCGGGTGTAGGTCAATCCTCGAAAACACTCGGGCACTCTGCAGTTGGTCAAATAAATCATCTATTTGGGGCAACGGGTATTTGTTTTTCACGGTCAATTTATTCAACTCTCGATAGTCGATGCACATCCTGAGAGTCCCGTCTTTCTTTTTAACGAATAGCACTGGCGCACTATAAGGAGAAAAGCTAGGTCGGATGAATCCCTTATCCAACAACTCTTCTAGCTGAGATTTCAACTCCTTCAGCACGGCAGGTGCAACACCCGACAATTTCAGCCAGGTGATTTTCTTATCTGATTTAATTGTCACCTCTATTAATGATCTTTTCGATTTAGAATTAAATGCCAAAGCTTATTCAATTTCTATTTGTGTGGTGGAAGAACCGTAATAAATGAGGATTTTATTTAGTATATATAGAAAATGGAAATCCTTAAACCTCATTAAAACCTCATTGTAGCCGACATTCCTCTCTTGGTGATTTTCCCTTCTTCTCCAGAGCACTCTCTCTCTCTCTCTCGGCCAGCTACTCCTCCATCGACGATCGATTCTTCAGTCTCCACCCCGACGATCCACACTCTAGGTAAGACTTAGACAATGTAGTTGCTGGTTAGTTACTTAGAGCCCTGTTTTCAACTAAGACTTGAAGTTTCAGATTCTTTTATGGCAGAGTAATAGTAGTGACATTTGTATTCTGTGGTTAGGTACTAGGTCGAATCTGGTTAATTTAGGTTCTGAAAGTTAATCTGTGCACACTAGGTGCTCGACTAAGAAGATTTAGAAGTATATACATATATGCTAGATTCTAGTATGACTTTTGGTTAGAACTTTTAGGATTTTGATTTAACACCGTAATGTGAAATGTTTTTAGGTGAAGAAATCTGAAGAGAAGTGTTCAAGTTTGCTAAGAAAACTAGGTAAGTGAGTGAGTAGGATTCCCGGCCATTAGGGCCCTACATCACAAGGGTACTAAGTTAAAGTTGACTATGATGTCCGAAAGCTGTTCGTGTTATTGTCGGTTTGGTTATGATATGCGAGTTAGTAACAAGATTTATTGTTGAATGATTGATCTGTCCTTTGTCCGATGAAATAAGGGTACTCATACTCATGCTTCATGATTGTTTCCTTTTCAAGCATATGAAAATGTTTTAAGTGCATGTTTTCCTTCAAGATCAAGATATGAACATGAAACTTATGTAATAATGATTACGAGAGGGTTGGGGGCAGTTTGGCGTATGTCACTGTCCAAAAGGAGGACCATGAATACGGCCCGCAAGGGATTATGTACACTTTCACTGTCAACCCCCTTTCCGGCACAAATCCTCCCTTAATCCACATGATGTAAACGATGAACAAGAACATGAACAAAATGTGACGAGAAATGATTATGCAAATGTGTTCTTTTCAACTGTGCATTAACGCATACATGTTAGTATTGCACTCCTTACTAAGAATTAGACTTATAGTTTAAACCTTATGATGTAGGTGACAAATTATCAGGTGAGGATTTCAAACCCAATGAAGATATTTAGGACTAGTTGCTGGATGGTGCTCAGGGTGATAGTTTGGGGCTGGAAAAGGCGATTTCGACCCCTGGTTACTACTTCTATGATGTTAGTAAAGATTATGAATACTGAGGTCTAAATAGGATGGGTTTTTCCTAAAACGATTGATTTTGGAAATTGTCTGGTTCAATTCCTAGGTTTGAGGATAATTATGAGGATATAGAATGATCTGTTTATTTAAGTTTTCTGCTACACGTATTTTGGATGAATCTATGGTTCAACTGTGTGTCGGTTTATCTCGGTCATGTTGAAGTCTATGAAAGTCTGATTGTTCCCTATCAGAAGATGTTAAAAGTGCTTGTCCATTACTAGATGTTTCTACCGGTAGAAATTTAGCTATCGTGTTAAGAGTCCCCGCTCACCGGTAGGAGTCTTCTATCAGGTGATGTTTAATGAGTCACGTGGGACGCACATGTCAATCGGTAGAAGTGAGTTTTATGTCTTATCGTTTTGTGATCGGAAGATGTTGTTTATTTCTATCGATAGATGCTGTTCATTATTATCGGTAGAGGTTTTCTGTCGGGTGATATTTAATGGGTCACGTGGGATGCACATGACGATCGTTAGATGTAGTTGCTTATATTATCGGTAGGAGTGGGAATTATGTTTTGTCGTTTTGCGATCGGCAGATGCGAGAAGGAAATCTTGTCGTTTGCAATCAATAGATGTAGTTGCTTTTATTATCGGTAGGAGTGGGAATTATGTTTTGTCGTTTTGAGACCGGCAGATGCGAGAAGGAAATCTTGTCGTTTGCGATCGGTAGATGTACTTTGATTTCCAATTCCCTCAGCCAAATGTCTTAACGTTTTGTCTAATATAAATGTTGTTTAGTTACTGAGTTTTCCGCTGTATAGTCGAAGATTAAAGATAAAATTTTCATCATTGAGAGAAATTTTTAAATTTTTCGTAAGATTTCTTGGTCCAGTCCTATGTCATGGGTAACAAATCGGGTTTGGGAGACTTGGGGTGTTACAGCATGTAACACCTGACATTTTCAGTCAGGTGATTTTCTTAACGGAATTAACTGTCACCCTTATTTTTGGACCTTTTGATTTAAATTTAATACCAAGATTTGTTCCAAATTGTGTTAACTAGGTTGAGTGGCAAAATTGAAATTAGGGTGGGCTGTGATCGATATATAAAGCAGATGGAAAGTTTTAAAATCTCACCAATGCCACTGTAGCCGACACTTTCTCCTTTCAGCGATTTCCTCTCCCGAGCTCTCGCTCTCTTCCTGTCAGTAATCCTCCCTTCGACGATCGGTTCCCTTGCCATTTATCGGATACTCTACGCTCGAGGTATGAATTAGACAATGTAGTTGTCAGTTAGTTGTTAAACTCTGTTTTTCAGCTTAGTGTTGGAGTTTGGTTTCTGCAATGGCCGAGTAGCAATAGCAACATTTATAACCTGGATGTTTGTAATGTCATTTCCGAATCGATTCTGGACATTTAATATAACCGTCCCTGATTAATCGTTAGTTGGACCTAGCTGTTTTGGTTTTGGATTTCTAACTGCACACAGAGAACTAGACTAGGGGATTCGGGAATGACTTTAGTTATTAGATTCTAGGATGACTTGTGATTGGGACTTTTAGGGTTTTGTTTTAACTACTGTGATGTGAAATGTTTTAGGTGAAGAAGTTTAAAGAAAAGGAGTTCAAGTTGCTTAGGAAACCAGGTAATTGAATGTGTAAGATTCTTGGCCATTAGGGCCCTACATCACAAGGATGCTAGGTAGAAATCGATACGATGATTAGAAGTTATTTAAGCTATTGTCTGTTACTTATGTTGATGTTTGACTTAATGGTATGATTTCTCGTCGGATGAATGTACTATTCTGTGGCTTGATGAGTTAGGGGTTCTCATGTTCATGCATCACAAACGTTTTATGCATATGATAATGTTTTAAGAGCATGTTTTCCTCATGAACAAGATAAGAACATAAAACTTATGCAACGTGAATTAAGCGAGGGTTGGGGGTGGTTTGGCGTATGTCACTGTCCAAAAGGAAGGACCATGATTACAACCAGCAAGGGACTATGTACACTCTCACTGTCAACCCCCTTTACCGGCACAAATCCTCTCTTAATTCACACAACCTGAATGATGAATATGAATGATGAATATGAATGATGAATATGAATGATGATTATGAACGATGAATACGAACGATGAACAAGAGTAAAGACCTTGAGTATGAATATGAATAAGAAAAGATTCATGAGCATTTATTTCTTAAAATGAGCATTCATGCATACTTGTTAGTATTGCATTCCTTACTAAGCATTAGGCTTATAGTTTAAACCTTATGATGTAGGTAACGAGTTTTCAGGTGAGGATCTCAAAGTTAATGAAGATGTCTAAGTTTGGTTGCTGGAAGGTGTTCAGGGAGCAATTCTATGGCTGGATGGCGAACAAGACCCCCTGGTTAATGCTCTTATGATTTTAGTGATGAATATGAATATGGAAGTATAAGTAGGATGAGATTATATCTTAACATTGAGCTTCGAAATTGTCTGGTTTAACTACTGAGTCTGGGGATGATTTTAAAGATATGGAAAGAGTTACTTTAACTAAGTCTTCCGTTATAAGAATTTTTGGATGAGTCTCTAATTTTCATACATATGAGTGTTGAGTCAATGTGGTTTGAAGCCTGTTAAGAGTTTGCATCCACCGATAGATGTTCCCTATCGGAAGATGTTAAGAGTTTGCATCTACCGACGGATGATTCCTATCGAAAGATGTATTAAATGAACACATGAATTGCACATGTCGATCGGTAGATGTAAGGTATTTTAAATACCGGATGATATAAGAGCTATTTTGTCGTCTAGCGATCGGTAAATGTAAGGTACTTCAAATACCAGATGATATAAGTGATGTTTTGTCGTCTAGCGATCGGTAGATGTAGTGTGATTCAATACCGGATGATGTAGATTTTCACTACCGGCAAAAGCGAACTCTGTGCTTGTCGTTTAGCGATCGGCAGGAGTAGGTGAATGTGTATTGAGTCCTGTCATTTTATGATCGGCAGTTGTGAGTTATTTCTCTATCGGTAGATGCAGTTTAAGTGTTGAAGTTCCTGCTCATCGGCTGATGCTTTTTGCACTGCTCGCCGGCAGATGTGTTATGGATTTCATTGCTGAGTGATGTCTTGAGCCGAGTTATATTTGTTTTTAAAAAAAAAAAATAGTAAAAATACAATGGAGTATAGTTTAAATAAAATTAGTAAGGATATATGGATAAGTCTAAAAGAGTCACGGTTTAGTCTCGGCCCTTACTGGGGTCGTTACACAGCAGGCGCCAATCGATACAGATTCTTAGATACAGGTTCTGAACCTGGATAAACATCCACTACGAACTCTATCTCTCTGTCCGGCGGGAATCCCGGAAGATCATCAAGGAAGATGTCTGAAAACTCCTTAACAATTGGTAGATCACTTGGCTTTACTCCGTTAAGCAACTGAGTATCAATTACTGTGGCCAAGTATACTGAGCATTTATCTTTAAACTGCTCACTGACCTTCATCGAATAGGAAGCCAGTAACCCACTTAACCTATTCATTGCCTGATAAGCAAACTCCTCTTTACCTGGGGGCCGAAAAGTCACCAACCCGGATCGGCAGTCGATGGTGGGGAGATAGCCAATCCATCCACAAGATAAGATCATACCGCTCTATGCCCATAACTATCAACCGGGCATAAAGGGTATTGTTCCCTATAGAGACAACATTGCCCTGGAAGATGTGATATGATTGCATAAACTCCCCTAAAGGCAGCATGACTCTATACTCATACTCTTCTAACTCAGGCTCTATTTTAAGTCTAGCTACGCATGCAGTGGAAATAAAAAAGTGTGTAGCACTTGTGTCTATTAAAGAAAATACAGCTACTCCCGTGACCAAAATAGTACCTGCTATAACGGAGGGCTGGGCCTCGTCGTCAACATCGCCTGGCTCAATAAAGGTGAAGATTCTCGGAGCAACTCTTATTTGATCGGTAGCTGCCCATGGGCAATTCTAAGCGTAATGGCCTACCTACCTACACCTGTAGCACTTGTCTGTTCTAAATCTACAAGCGTCAAAGTGGGACTTCTGGCACTTAAGGCATAATGGTCTCGGAGCATCCTCCTGAACTTGTTTTCCCTTCCCTTGATCACCCTTTCCATCGTAGGGCCTCTTAATACCCAACTGGGGCTACTGTTGTTGTGGCTGTCCCCTCGGTTGCCAGCCCTTATTCTGAGGTCAAGGCTATATCTCCCGAAAGAACCCTTTAGCTGGCTCCCTCAGTTTGACGTAACTCTGTTCAACAGCCTCAATCTCCAGTGCCCTGGCCACGATCTCAATATAGGGCACGTTCCGCACCCCTGATATGGTGACACTTTTTTGGATATCTTGGTTTAGCCCTTGCATAAACTGACGCACTTTATCTTCATTGTCGCTGACCTATCGTGGTGCAAAACAGGATGGGACCTCAAATTTTCTGACATACTTAGCAATTGAACTAGCCTGTCGCAATTGCATGAATTCCACCATTTTTGCCTCCCGTATCGTATGGCTAAAATATTTGTTGCAAAACACCATTTTGAATCAGTCCCAACTCATTATCGTCACGTCCGTGGTTGCCTTGATGGAATCCCACCAAAACCGAGCGTCTAATGCCAAATGATAGGTGACTAATGCTACTTTTTCCACATCCTCTATGTTAGCATAAGCCAACATGTCCTGCATGGTTCGAATCCACTCCTCGGCTAAAGAGGGATCCGAAGACTGTCCATTGAACACCGGTGGTTGTAACTTTTGAAACCTCTCCATTCCCCGATTACTAGGAGTTGCCACCTCTTGAGTTCTGTTGCTCTCACGGTTAATCAGCATGTCAAGCTGTTGAGACTGTCTTTCCATATGCTGATCTTGCCGTTCTAAGTGTTGGGATTGTTGGGCTATAAACTCCCTCAATTGGTCTATTGTGTTATCTCTCTCATCCCTATCATTATTCCTGTAACACCCGAGTTACGACTAGGTAAATTTCCTAATTGAATTAATGGTCATGAATATTTAATCTTCGCGGTTTAGAATTTTATGACAAGTTTAATTAATTATATGTGGATTTTAACTAGGTTGAGTGGCATGGTTGTAATAATGGAAGATTGAGGTCATTATTTAAAGAAAATGGAAAGGATTCAAACCTCAGTAACCCGCTGTAGCCGACACTCTCCATTCTCGGCGACTTCTTCTCTCCCAAGCTCCTGCTCTCTGTCAGCTGGAAATTTCCCTTCCGACAATCGATTTCCTTGCCATTTCTCGCATACTCTACACTCGAGGTATGAATTAGGCAATGTAGTTACCAGTTAATCGTTTAGCTCTGTTTTCAGCTTAAACCCGTAGCTCAAATCCTTAAACAACAGGGTAATAATATAGTTCATTGTTAATCTGAGAGTGGTAATGTCATTTCGAATCAGTTTTGGACATTTAAAGAACAATCAACCCTGAGTAACCAATAGTCGAATCTGTCTATTTCAGTTCTTGGATTTTAGATTTTCACAGAGCGTTAGACTAACGATTCGGGATGGCTTTGCCTATTAGACCCTAGGATGACTTGAGGTTAGAACTTTTAGGACTTTGTTTTAACTACTGCAATGTGAATGTTTTAGGTGAAGAAGTTTGAAGAGAAAGAGCTCAAAGTGCTAAGGAGACCAGGTAAGTGAATGTATAGGTTTCCCGGTCAATAGGACCCTACATCAAAGGATGCTAGGTAGAAACTCACACGATGATTAGTAGTTCTTTCATGTTACTGTCTAGCATTTATGTTGATGAGTAGTTCGATGGTAAGTTTTCACACTGGATGATTGTTCTGTCCTATAGCTAGGATGAGTTAAAGAATCCCATGCTCATGCATTATCAATGTTTTATGCACACGAAAATGTTTTAAAAGCATATTTTCTCATGAACAAGATAAGATGATAAAATCCTTACAACGTGGATGAGTGAGGGTTGGGGGCGGTTCGGCGTATGTCACAGTCCGCAGTAGGACATATGAATACGACCCGCAGTAGGGACCATGATCAAACTCACTGTCGAACCCCCTTTACCGGCACAAATTCTCTCTCATCCCACACAACATGAACAATGATATGAATGATGAAGATGGTTCAGCGATATGAACTATGATATGAATGATGAATGTGGTTCAGCGATATGAACTATGATATGAAAGATGAATACGATCTATGATTATGAATGATGTATACGAACAAGAACATGAACCAGAAATGATTTATGAGCATGTTTTCTCTGAATTATGCATTCATGCACTCGTGATAGTATTGCATTCCTTACTAAGCCTTAGGCTTACAGTTACACCTTATGATGTAGGTGAAGAACATTCAGGTGAGGATTCCAAAATCAATGAGGATGTTTAGGATTGGCTGCTGGAAGGTGCCCAAGGTGGAAGTCTGTGGCTGGCGGGCGATTACGACCCCTGGTTAACGTTTTATGATTCCTATTATGATAATGAATATGACAGTTTAAGTAGGATAAGGTTATATCGAAACGTTGAATCTTGAGATTGTCAGGTTTAATTAATGAATCTGGGAATGAATTTGAGGATTATTAAATGATCTGTTGTTTAAGTCTTCCGCTTTAAATGATCCGGTTGAGTCTATGGATTATACCTGTTAGGTTTATATGTATGAAGTATGGAGTTTAGAGAAGTTATTACTCTACCTTCTATATGAGTTGTTTGAGGATTTTTGGATATTTTGTCGTCTAGTGACCGGTGGATATCACTGTACAATGTAAATGTCATTTCTATCGTCTAGTGACCGGTAGAGGTCCACTACCGGGTGATGTAGGTGTTTTAACACCGGATAAGAAGGGAGTTACTTTGTCGTTTAGTGACCGGTAGACGAAGTGTAATTCTCTTCCGGATGACGTATATGTTATTCTGTCGTTTAGTGACCGGTGGATGAAGTGTATTTCTCTACCGGATGATGTAAATGCTATTTTGTCGCCTAGTGACCGGATGAGAACTTAAAGAGTCACGTGTTTGACTCGTGCTCACCAGAAGATGTCCCCTATTAGGCGATGATAAGTGAGTCACGTGTAATGCACGTGATGACCGGATGATGAAACTATGCTTTGTCGTCTAGTGACCGGATGATCACACCGGAAGATGTACTCTGTAGGCGACGATAAGTGAGTCACGCGTAGTGCACGTGATGACCGGATGATGTAATTTCTGTGGGTTGATGCATGCAAACCCATGCGAGCCCGAGTAGGATCACGTTAGGAGATTTGAGGGCGTTTCTTCTCTGCCCGAATTTGTCAGGGAACCGATGGCCAAGCCTAGTCGCTCGATTCTGTGAACTAACGATTCACTATATTAATGAAAGAGTCGGGTTTTGGATGAGTTAGTTTCTGTCAGACGTTATGTTGCTCGCGAGTCAAGTTTTAAGTTCTAAGTTTGTTCAAAAAAATAATATATATATAATAGTATCACTTAAAGAACAGGGTGTAGAGGTTAAGAGTTAAATGATCACGAAAGTCATGTATACGTGGCGATCCCTTCGGGGTCGTTACAATTATGGTATCAAAGCAAAACCGGGTTCTAAAATCGATTCTGCAGACTGCCTCCCAGCACAGATTGCCACCTGAGTACACTCCAGTAACTGTAAATATTTATGATACTAGTAATGTTGTTAAGTTAAGATGTGTTCATGACCAATTGTTTAGGAATCCCAGAATGGTTAGAGGTCAACAGAGGGAAACCAATGAGGATAGCCATACCATTGCTCAATTGACAGAGTTGGTCATGCGCCAATCTCACCAGATTGAACAACTGATGACTGCTAAGGAGGAGCAAGGCAACTCCAGTAATAATGCAACTCATGATCATGGGGGTGAGCGTTTTCACCGGCTTCGACCCCCTGTATTTAATGGACATGTTTCAGATCCCATTTATGCTGAAGAATGGATCCGAAAGATAGAAGATATGTTCAAGTATGCAAAGGTTGACGAAGGAGATAAGGTTACATACGCTGTTTTTCATTTGGAGTTGGGTGCAAGACATTGGTGGGATTCGATCCAGAACACCGCTAATGCCGGAGCTATGACCTGGGAAATGTTCAAGGCTGCTTTCTTTGACAAGTACTTTAATAGGACTGTTTGGGCCAACAAGAAGAAGGAGTTCATGAATCTACGACAAACTGGCTCTGTGACGGACTACATTTGCAAGTTTGATGCTTTGTCACGTTTTGCTCCCCGTATGATTGAGGATGATGAGGACAAGATCTATCAATTTGTTCAAGGACTGAAGCCGAGTTTGTTCGTGAAAGTAAAGACTGCTGGGATACACAATGTACCTTATGGTGAAGTGACGGCTAAGGCCTTGGAGTTGGAAGAGGCTGAGATGACAGCATACGCACAGCGTGAGCAACCAAGGAAGTTCACGAAGGAAACTCAGCCGCCACCACGTCAGGACAAAGGTTGGCAGCCTGCAGCAGAACAGGGGACCACAGCAACAACAGCAAGGTATAAAGAGACCCCTCAACCAGAATGATGACCAAGGGAAGGGAAAACGACCATTGGCCCCTCTATGTTCCAACTGCCAGAAGAACCACCATGGTGAGTGCAAGTTGCATTCTGGACATTGCTTCAGATGTGATAAAGTTGGACATATAGCCAGAGACTGCCCCATGCTGCCAGATCCGAACCGTGCAAGGGTAGCACCCAGAGTCTTTGCCATGATGGAAGATGAGGAAGCTGTACAGCATACAGTCATAACAGATACAATTACGATCTGTGGCATTTTAGCTTATACGCTTATAGATACTGGAGCCACACACTCGTTTATATCAACCTTGTTTGTATGCAACCATAACATAGGATCTCTACCAGCTGAAAGATCATTTAGTGTTATGTTACCATCAGGGAAGTCCCTACAATCTGAACGGATTGTTAAAGGTGATGTTGTGTCCTTAGGGAGCAGAAAACTATACGTAGAACTGATCGTAATTGACATGAAAGGGTATGAGGTGATATTAGGAATGGATTGGTTATTTAGACACTATGCCACAATAAGTTGTAGATCTGGTTTGGTTGAATTCCGACCCCCAAATGGTGATCATTATTCCTTCCAAGCTATTCCTAAGATAAGTAAAATACCGATTATATCCTCACTAGAAATTTACCGGTTACTGAAAAATGGTTGTGAGAGGTACTTAGCTAGTATAATGGATGTTCGGGTGAAGAATAGGATAGAGTTACAAGATATTTCCATAGTCAGAGAGTTCCCTGAGGCATTTTTGGATGACTTGCCAGGATTACCACCTGATAGAGAAGTAGAGTTTGTAATTGATACATATCCCGAGGCATTGCCGGTGTTTAAGAACCCTTACCGTATGGCACCTGTAGAATTAAAGTAGTTAAAGGTTCAACTGCATGAATTAGTAGACAAAGGATTTATACGCCCTAGCAGTTCCCCTTGGGGTGCACCTGTTTTATTTGTCAAGAAGAAGGATGGTTCCCTTAGAATGTGCATAGACTACAGGGAACTAAATAAGTTGACAGTCAAGAATAAGTACCCCTTACCTCGGATTGATGACTTGTTTGGCCAGTTGCAAGGAGCAAAAGTGTTTTCAAAAATAGATTTACGTTTGGGTTATTACCAACTGAAGGTTAAAGAGGGAGACGTACCTAAGACAGCCTTCAGAACCCGTTATGGACACTATGAATTCTTGGTTATGTCATTTGGGCTGACCAATGCACCTGCAGCCTTTATGGACTTAATGAACCGTGTGTTTCGAGAGTATTTGGACAAATTTGTAATTGTATTCATAGATGACATCCTGATATACTCACGGACAGAAGCCGACCATGCAGAGCATTTAAGAATAGTTTTGACAACGTTGAAGGAACACCAGCTCTATGCCAAATTGTCCAAGTGTGAATTTTGGTTGGACAAGGTTAATTTCCTCGGCCATGTGGTTTCTGCTAATGGCATTTCTGTGGACCCGACCAAAATTCAGGCAGTTAAGGACTGGCCACAGCCAAGGAATGTTGGTGAGGTCCGTAGTTTCCTTGGTTTGGCAGGTTATTATAGGAAGTTTATTAAAGGATTTTCTATGATAGCTAAGCCCTTAACTAGTTTGACAAAGAAGGACACCAAGTACTCTTGGACCGAAGCATGTGAAGATGGCTTCCAGACGCTTAAGCTAAAGTTAACGACAGCTCCACTATTGGCCCTCCCAACCGAAGAGGGGAAGTTTAGTGTTTATTGTGATGCATCCAAAGTTGGATTAGGGTGTGTTTTGATGCAAGAAGGCAAGGTTATAGCGTATGCCTCTAGGCAGCTAAAAAGTTACGAGCAGAACTACCCCACTCACGATTTGGAATTAGCCACAGTTGTATTTGCGATAAAGATTTGGAGACACTATTTGTATGGACGACAGTGCGAAGTATTTTCTGACCATAAGAGCTTGAAATACCTTTTCACCCAGAAGGAATTGAACATGAGACAAAGACGTTGGTTAGAGTTTGTAAAGGATTATGACTTCGAGATTAAGTATCACCCAGGTAAGGCTAACTCTGTAGCTGACGCGCTGAGCAGAATGTCAACTACAATGCAAACCGTTGTATCAACTATGTCTATACCTTTGAAGACAGAGATTCGGAATTTGGAATTGGAGTTAGTTCCTAAACTGTCAGGTCTACTCGCTACTCTAACCATCCAACCAACCATTTTGGAAATGATCAAAGAAGCACAACAGAAGAACTCAGAGGAGAAGGGCAGAATAATGAACAAGGTGATGGACACCACCTCCGAATTTAGTCTCTCCAAGGACGGGATTCTGAGGTTTAGCGATAGATGGTATGTCCCTAATGATGAAGGGTTACGTAAGTTAATCTTGGCCGAAGCTCATTCATCTTCTTTCTCTGTGCATCCTGGTAACACCAAGATGTATCGGGATTTAAGGTTACATTATTGGTGGCCAAATATGAAGGGGGATGTGGCTAAGTTTGTCAAATCATGTTTGGTATGCCAGCAAGTTAAGGCAGAACATCAACGCCCTGGGGGTACCCTTCAGCCTCTACCTATTCCCGAGTGGAAATGGGAACACATAGCAATAGATTTCGTCGTAGGATTGCCTAAGACAACTAAGGGACATGATAGTATTTGGGTCGTGATTGATAGACTGACGAAATTAGCCCATTTCTTACCAGTAAGGACAACCTACTCAATGGACCAGCTGGCTGACCTTTATGTACAGGAAGTTGTCAGGTTGCATGGAATCCCTGTTTCAATTGTATCCGATCGTGACCCCAGGTTTACCTCCCGATTTTGGAAAAGTTTGCAAGACGCGTTAGGAACAAAGTTAACCTTTAGTACTGCTTTCCATCCACAGACAGATGGCCAATCAGAAAGGACTATCCAAATACTTGAGGATATGTTGAGGGCTTGCGTGCTAGACTTTCAGGCATCTTGGAGTCGATACTTACCTCTGGTTGAGTTCTCCTACAACAACAGTTACCAGTCCACCATCGGCATGGCACCTTATGAGGCATTGTATGGTAGGAAATGTATATCACCTCTGTATTGGGATGAAGTTGGTGAAGCAAAGCTCTTGGGCCCTGAGATCTTGCAGCAGATGTCAGACAAGATCACCATTATTAGAAACAGGATGATGACAGCACAAAGCCGACAGAAGAGTTACGCAGACCTGAGGAGGAGAGACCTCGAATTTGCTGTTGGTGATGAAGTCTTCCTGAAGATTTCACCATTTAAAGGAGTGCTAAGATTTGGCAAGAAGGGGAAACTTAATCCACGATTCATTGGACCATTCTCTGTTTTGGCTAGGATCGGTAGCACAGCTTACAGACTACAGTTGCCTCCATCATTGAATAAGGTTCACAATGTCTTTCACGTGTCAATGCTAAGGAAATGCATACGAGATCCGACGCAAGTTATTCAACCAACAAATATTGAGTTAGGGCCGTCACTGGTATATGAAGAAAAGCCGGTGCAGATACTGGAATATGCAGTTAAGACCCTACGGAACAAAGAGATTCCACTAGTGAAAGTTTTGTGGACAAACCACGGCATTGAAGAAGCCACTTGGGAGCGGCGACAGGACATGTTGGACAATTATCCGAAGTTATTTGCTTAAGCAATTTTCGAGGACGAAAATTTTGTTTAAGGAGGGGTGGATGTAACACCCGAGTTACGACTAGGTAAATTTCCTAACTGAATTAACGGTCATGAATATTTAATCTTCGCGGTTTAGAATTTTATGACAAGTTTAATTAATTATATGTGGATTTTAACTAGGTTGAGTGGCATGGTTGTAATAATGGAAGATTGAGGTCATTATTTAAAGAAAATGGAAAGGATTCAAACCTCAATAACCCGCTGTAGCCGACACCCTCCATTCTCGGCGACTTCTTCTCTCCCAAGCTCCTGCTCTCTGTCACTTGGAAATTTCCCTTCCGACAATCGATTTCCTTGCCATTTCTCGCATACTCTACGCTCGAGGTATGAGTTAGGCAATGTAGTTACCAGTTAATCGTTTAGCTCTGTTTTCAGCTTAAACCCGTAGCTCAAATCCTTAAACAACAGGGTAATAATATAGTTCATTGTTAATCTGAGAGTGGTAATGTCATTTCGAATCAGTTTTGGACATTTAAAGAACAATCAACCCTGAGTAACCAATAGTCGAATCTGTCTATTTCAGTTCTTGGATTTTAGATTTTCACAGAGCGTTAGACTAACGATTCGGGATGGCTTTGCCTATTAGACCCTAGGATGACTTGATGTTAGAACTTTTAGGACTTTGTTTTAACTACTGCAATGTGAATGTTTTAGGTGAAGAAGTTTGAAGAGAAAGAGCTCAAAGTGCTAAGGAGACCAGGTAAGTGAATGTATACGTTTCCCGGTCAATAGGACCCTACATCAAAGGATGCTAGGTAGAAACTCATACGATGATTAGTAGTTCTTTCATGTTACTGTCTAGCATTTATGTTGATGAGTAGTTCGATGGTAAGTTTTCACACTGGATGACTGTTCTGACCTATAGCTAGGATGAGTTAAAGAATCCCATGCTCATGCATTATCAATGTTTTATGCACACGAAAATGTTTTAAAAGCATGTTTTCTCATGAATAAGATAAGATGATAAAATCCCTACAACGTGGATGAGTGAGGGTTGGGGGCGGTTCGGCGTATGTCACAGTCCGCAGTAGGACATATGAATACGACCCGCAGTAGGGACCATGATCAAACTCACTGTCGAACCCCCTTTACCGGCACAAATTCTCTCTCATCCCACACAACATGAACAATGATATGAATGATGAAGATGGTTCAGCGATATGAACTATGATACGAATGATGAATGTGGTTCAGTGATATGAACTATGATATGAAAGATGAATACGATCTATGATTATGAATGATGTATACGAACAAGAACATGAACCAGAAATGATTTATGAGCATGTTTTCTCTGAATTATGCATTCATGCACTCGTGATAGTATTGCATTCCTTACTAAGCCTTAGGCTTACAGTTACACCTTATGATGTAGGTGAAGAACATTCAGGTGAGGATTCCAAAATCAATGAGGATGTTTAGGATTGGCTGCTGGAAGGTGCCCAAGGTGGAAGTCTGTGGCTGGCGGGCGATTACGACCCCTGGTTAACGTTTTATGATTCCTATTATGATAATGAATATGACAGTTTAAGTAGGATAAGGTTATATCGAAACGTTGAATCTTGAGATTGTCAGGTTTAATTAATGAATCTGGGAATGAATTTGAGGATTATTAAATGATCTGTTGTTTAAGTCTTCCGCTTTAAATGATCCGGTTGAGTCTATGGATTATACCTGTTAGGTTTATATGTATGAAGTATGGAGTTTAGAGAAGTTATTACTCTACCTTCTGTATGAGTTGTTTGAGGATTTTTGGATATTTTGTCGTCTAGTGACCGGTGGATATCACTGTACGATGTAAATGTCATTTCTGTCGTCTAGTGACCGGTAGAGGTCCACTACCGGGTGATGTAGGTGTTTTAACACCGGATAAGAAGGGAGTTACTTTGTCGTTTAGTGACCGGTAGACGAAGTGTAATTCTCTTCCGGATGACGTATATGTTATTCTGTCGTTTAGTGACCGCTGGATGAAGTGTATTTCTCTACCGGATGATGTAAATGCTATTTTGTCGCATAGTGACCGGATGAGAACTTAAAGAGTCACGTGTTTGACTCGTGCTCACCGGAAGATGTCCCCTGTTGGGCGATGATAAGTGAGTCACGTGTAATGCACGTGATGACCGGATGATGAAACTATGCTTTGTCGTCTAGTGACCGGATGATCACACCGGAAGATGTACTCTGTAGGCGACGATAAGTGAGTCACGCGTAGTGCACGTGATGACCGGATGATGTAATTTCTGTGGGTTGATGCATGCAAACCCATGCGAGCCCGAGTAGGATCACGTTAGGAGATTTGAGGGCGTTTCTTCTCTGCCCGAATTTGTCAGGGAACCGATGGCCAAGCCTAGTCGCTCGATTCTGTGAACTAACGATTCACTATATTAATGAAAGAGTCGGGTTTTCGATGAGTTAGTTTCTGTCAGACGTTATGTTGCTCGCGAGTCAAGTTTTAAGTTCTAAGTTTGTTCAAAAAAAATATATATATATATAATAGTATCACTTAAAGAACAGGGTGTAGAGGTTAAGAGTTAAATGATCACGAAAGTCATGTATACGTGGCGATCCCTTCGGGGTCGTTACAATTCCCTCGACGCACCATTTTTTTTTACAAACCTATACAAGTTAGAAACAATAACTCTAAGAAACAAAACAAAGAAATACTAAAAACGTACTTACAGTTGAAGAAGCATGTCCGTGTAGTGGCTTGCGCAGTCGAGCAGTCTACAGAACCATTTTTAAAACCCGAGAGCTTTGATACCAACTAATGTAACGTCCCTAATTTCTATATACATAAATCCTAAAAGTTCAAAAAATAAACTTTTACGTTTCTTCTTATAAATGGACTTGCCTATTACCCTTGTCTATTCTCATACAATTTTCATTTTTCAATTATCAATTCATTTCCCTTTTCATTCGTTCATCAATAGTGAGAGAATAGACTCAGGCATTAAATCCGTATCTACCAACATTCAAAGATTAATTATTTTATTCAGCGGAAGTCTATTTAATTGTGGAAACCTCAGTAATAATTTAAACTTAGGCGTCAATACTACAACAATAAAGACAGGCAGAGAATTAAGTATTTTTCCGCTTGGGTTTCATAATTTGAACAGTGGTCAGGATAAATAACACTTAACTTCTCTCAGGTTTCTTCAATTTGAAGAGATGTCGGGATAGCTAATTCTCTCTATCGGGTGTGGACGAATGGTATAGTAGGGGTCGACGTGGCTTCTGTAAAGAAATCAGTCGACGACTATAAAGCAGACGGGAAATAAATTCCACTCGGGTTTCATCTAATTCTGTAACGACCCTTACACTATTCAATTAATTTCCCGTATAAATTTTTCTTTTTTAAACCTCTAATTAAAATTAAAACGTCCATAAAACAATTTAAGGAAAATACTTTAAAATAAGTGTTGCAATTCCTTTGAAAATAAATTAAAAACATAAAAAAAAACATATTAAAACATCGGCCAAAGGAAGCAGGGGTAAAAATGGCATTTACTCATGAAAATTCATGGCCGATCGATCGGCTGTGGCCAAAATGGAGGGGGCGAACGATCTCCCCACACATCTGGCGATCGATCGGCACACTCTCTGGATTTTTCCAGAGAGTGCCGATCCATCATGCCATTCGATCGCCTCCTTAGGCGATCGAACGGTATGCTCTCTGGAATCCAAAAATTCCAGAGAGCATCCTCACTTTTTTCCCCTCTATTTTATTCTTCTACTTCATCCATCGATTCCCATGTACAATTCACATAACACTTCACCCATTTTCCCTCATCAAATCACCACTAACATTTCATAAAAACCTTCTACGCAATAACACTACCACCCACATACATTTCCCTCTCTACCAATCACCCGTTTACCGACTTAAAACTCGTTTAAACACAATCGAATTTTATAAAAACGAACCGCGTGGTTCCGTTTAAAAGTTTAACATTTCCTCCTGTTTGAAAATATCAAAACATTACACAACAATATCTAGCCAGATCCAAACTTCCTAAAATGATCAACTATACAATTTCCTATATCCTATCTATCAATTCCCCAAAACGGTTACCTACGTACCCACGGGTCAAAATCACGCACCGACTGGCAGCGCACTCCCACGGGCCATCTTCCTTCAACGTGCTCATACTTCAGACAGAGGGACATCTTCCTCACCTGTCTCAAAATCACCTACACCATAGAAATAAACATGTGAGCTAGAGGCCCAGTAAATCTACGTGAATGCACGTGAATGCTAATGCTATGCATGTACAGTTCATAAATCATGCATCCTACCTTTTCCCCCCCCCCCCCCCCCCCCCCCCCCCCCCCCCCCCCCCCCCCCCCCCCCCCCCCCCCCCCCCCCCCCCCCCCCCCCCCCCCCCCCCCCCCCCCCCCCCCCCCCCCCCCCCCCCCCCCCCCCCCCCCCCCCCCCCCCCCCCCCCCCCCCCCCCCCCCCCCCCCCCCCCCCCCCCCCCCCCCCCCCCCCCCCCCCCCCCCCCCCCCCCCCCCCCCCCCCCCCCCCCCCCCCCCCCCCCCCCCCCCCCCCCCCCCCCCCCCCCCCCCCCCCCCCCCCCCCCCCCCCCCCCCCCCCCCCCCCCCCCCCCCCCCCCCCCCCCCCCCCCCCCCCCCCCCCCCCCCCCCCCCCCCCCCCCCCCCCCCCCCCCCCCCCCCCCCCCCCCCCCCCCCCCCCCCCCCCCCCCCCCCCCCCCCCCCCCCCCCCCCCCCCCCCCCCCCCCCCCCCCCCCCCCCCCCCCCCCCCCCCCCCCCCCCCCCCCCCCCCCCCCCCCCCCCCCCCCCCAGATAGGAGCGGCACATCTGTCTATTGGATAGGCCCCTCGTATCTAACCAGGGGAAAACATGCTTCACCTGACAGCCATGTCTGAATCACCGCCACCGACGTGACCTTTATTACATTCGTTTACCTTTTCGTTTTGTAAAAACATGCATAGAAATTCCTTTTCATGCTCTTTTCGAAAACAATGATGCGTGAACAAATATTATGCCTTGAACGAAATAGAAATATACAACCAATAAACTGAACAATTAACAATCTAACCAAATCTAAAACTAACTACCCGTTCTAGTTACCCAAACGCAGTATATCTCCAATTCCTCAATTTAACGTACATTCTTATAGTGTAGGCCAAGACGGCCAAACAAATCACGAAGACTTACCTCGCGTCCATTGCACACCGAGCTCCGTCCACGAGCATTGTTTACCTAAGGCAATACACAACATTCGTCATTTAAACCAATTCTAAACTATCGAGTTTAGAAAATTACAAACTTCTAGCTAAAAAAAATCTGATAAACTCTAAAAGACCTCATTGAGGCATTTTATCGACCAACTCGTGCTCGTGAATTTCCAAACCTCCATTAATGGAGTTTTTAAAACCTTCCAACTACCAAACTTCTCAACAACCTCTATTAAACTATCAAACTTTCACCAATAATCATAAATACAGCCATTTGAGGCGCATTTATGCTAAACCTATCAATTTCGAACTTTACTCCACGTTTTATGCAAAACCCTAAATGAACCCTACCTGTATAACTTCGTGAAAACCAAATTTTAACTTTCCTAAAGCATAGAATATTACCTAGAGTCGAGGAAGGAGAAGAAAATGCGAAGAAAACCGAGTCGTCGGAGGAGTTCTCGTCACCGGAAGAGGAACGCACGAGGGAGGAGAAGAAATTGCCTGCGGGAGGGGGAGAAAATGCAGAAAATCGTGTAAGTATGAGGGAGGGAGGGATTTTTGTGTTTTTATTAAAATTTGGCTTGCAAAATTACTTAATTGCCCCTCCACTTAATTTCTATTTGTTTCTCCAATTATCTCGTTATTTAATTAACGATCTAATTTCTCCAAATTTTCATATTTTACCATAAATTCTAATTTATTATTAAGGCTCCATTAAAACCTTCCGTTCACAAAATGAGCTTAATTTGACGTATTTACAAAAATACCATTTATATTGGAATAAATCAAATCCCGTAAAACCGGGTGTTACATTCCATCCACCTTATTTAAATTTTGTCCTCAAAATTTGACTATACAAACAGTTCAGGATACTTCAACATCATATCCTGCTGCCTCTCCCAAGTAACCTCCTCAACATCATGATTCAACAACAGAACTTTTACTAGCGGAATTTCCTTATTGCACAATACCTTGATAGAGGACTCTAGGATTCGTATCGGCCTTTTCTCGTAGGTCAGCGTTGGTTGCACTTCGATCTCCCTTGTTTCAACGACGTGTGACGGATCACGCACGCATTTTCTGAGCATGGATATGTGAAATAAATCGTGAATACCTTCCATAGATGCCGGGAGCTGTAACCAGTACGCCATAGTCCTGATCCTCTTCAGAATAGGAAATGGCCCAACAAAACGAGGGTTCAACTTGCCTTGTCTTCCAAATCGCATAACGCCTTTACACGGAGAAATCTTCAAATACACTTCGTCACCTTCCTTAAACTTTAATTCTATCCGTCTGGTGTCAGCATAGCTCTTTTGGCAGCTCTATGCTATCTCTATACGTTGTCTAATAACAGCGATCTTCTCTGCTGTTTGCTGCAAAATGTCTGGGCCAACTATGCTAGCCTCGCCTACCTCATCCCAATATAGCGGAGACCTGCATTTTTGACCATATAACACCTCATACGGAGCCCTGCCAATACTAGCCTGGAAGCTATTGTTGTATGAAAACTCAATCAATGGTAAATATCGGATCCACGAGCCCTGAAACTCTAGCACGCAAGCTCTGAGCATATCCTCGAGAATCTAGTTTGTTCTTTCTGTCTGTCCATCAGTCTGAGGATGAAATGCCGTGCTAAAATTCAGCTGAGTTCCCATAGCCTTATCTAGACTCTTCCAGAACTTCGAAGTAAATCTGGCATCTCTTTCATAAACAATAGAGATGGGCACTCTGTGTAGTCTAACGATCTATTGCACATACAGCTCAACTAGCTGATCCATAGAAGAGGTCATTTTCACTGGCAGGAAGTGGGCCGTCTTTGTCAAACGGTCCACTATCACCCAAATACCATCGTGCCCCTTTGTCGTTCTCGGGAGTCCAACAATGAAATTCGTGGAGATTTGTTCCAATTTCCACTCCGGAATAGGCAGTGGCTGTAAGGTTCCGGCTGGCCTTTGATGCTCTGCCTTAACCTGTTGGCAAATTAGGCAGGTTTTACGTACCTGGCAATCTCTCTCTTCATGTTCGACCACCAGAAGTGTTGTCTCAAATCTCTATACATTTTCGTGCTTCCTGGGTGCACTAAGTATGGTAAGGAGTGTGCCTCGGTTAATATCTCCCTTTTCAGTTCATCATTGCTAGGCACGTACCACCTGTGCCTAAATTTCAATACTCCATCATCTGTCAGGTTGAAGTCAGACGAACCTTCAGATGTCATGCTCATTCAATGCCTTTCACACTCCAAATCATTCTGTTGAGCTTCTCGTATTCTGTCCAACATCGTCAGTCTAAAAGAAATGTTGGTGAGCATGCTGGACAACTCTGCCACAATCTCCACATCGAACTTAACAATCTCAGGCCTCAGCATTACCGACATCGATGCAAGCGAAGGCTGACTCGCAATAGGCATTCTGCTCAAGGCATCATCGACTTTATTTGCCTTCCCTGGGTGGTATTTAATTTCAAAATCATAATCTTTAACAAACTCCAACCACCTTCTCTGCCGCATGTTCAACTCTTTTTGTGTAAACAGATACTTAAGCTCTTGTGATCTGAGAACACCTCACACCGTTGTCCATACAGATAGTGTCTCCAGATTTTTAACGCAAAGACAACTGCTGCAAGCTCAAGGTCGTGTGTCGGATAGTTTTGCTCATATGGTTTCAACTGTCTAGAAGCATAAGCAATGACTCTACCTTCCTGCATCAATACACATCCCAGTCCGATTCTCGAGGCGTCACAGTAAATACTGAACTTATCACCCTCAACTAGTAGTGTCAGAACTGGGGCCGTAGTCAATCTCTGTTTCAGCTCCACAAAGCTCTTTTCACAAGCAGGCGACCATACAAACTTCTCATTCTTTCTCATCAAGCGGGATAGAGGGACTGCTATCTTTGAAAACCCCTCAATGAATTTCCTGTAATATCCAGCCAAACCGAGGAATCCACGTACCTCTCGCACATTTTTAGGTTGTGGCCAATCTCTAACAACTTCTATCTTTGTTGGATCCACTGAAATTCCCTCCTGAGATATGATATGGCCGAGAAAACTGATTCGATCCAGCCAAAACTCACACTTAGAGAACTTCGGATATAATTGATGTTGGCATAGAATTTTCAGAACAATTCGCAAATGCTCCTCATGCTCTTGTTCTGTCTTCGAATAGATCAAGATGTCATCAATAAAGACGACGACAAACTTGTCTAAATACTACTTAAAAACACGGTTCATCAAATCCATAAAAGCTGTAGGAGCATTCGTAAGTCCAAATGACATCACAAGAAATTCGTAATGTCCATACCTCGTTCGGAAGGCTATTTTCTGAACATCTTCCCTCCGGACCTTCAACTGATGATAACCCGAGCATAGGTCTATCCTCGAAAATACTCGGGCACCCTGCAGTTGATCAAACAGGTCGTCAATCCGGGGCAGTGGATACTTATTCTTCACCGTTAGCTTATTCAACTCTCTGTAATGAACGCACATTCTGAAAGTTCCATCCTTTTTCTTCACGAACAGCACTGGCGCACCCTAAGGAGAAAAGCTGGGTTGAATAAACCCCTTGTCTAACAACTCCTCTAATTGAGACTTCAGCTCTTTTAATTCATCAGGTGCCAGTCTATAAGGATGCTTTGACACAGGCGCAAAGCCGTGTTGCACATCAATCACAAACTCGATCTCTCTGTCCGGCGGTAATCCAGGAAGATCGTCAAGAAAGATCTCAGAGAAATCTCTAACTACTGGAAGGTCCTCTAGTTTTACCTTGCTGAGTAACTGAGTATCAACCACGGTAGCCAGATAAACAGAGCATTCGCCCTTAAACTGCTCTTGAACCTTCATAGAGTAAGAAATAGTTGACCCACTTGACCTATTTAGCGCCTGATATGAGAACTCGTCCTTATCCGGAGGTCAAAAAGTTACCAACCTGGATCGTTAGTCAATGGTGGCGAAGTGACGTGAAAGCCAATCCATCCCCAACCGCTCTATGCTCATAACTATTAGGCAAGCATAGAGGGTATTAATCCCAGCCGAGACAACGTTGCCTTGGAAGACACGATCAGACTGCATAAGAGCTCCAGAAAGCAGCATCACTCTATACTCATACTCAGCCAACTCAGATACTAGCCCCAATCTAATCATGCAAGCAGTCAAAATGAAGAAGTGCGTAGCTCCCGTATCTATCAAAGAAAATACTGGTGCACCCATGACTAGAATAGTACCTGGTATGACAGATGGCTGAGCCTCGTCGTCGATATCGCCAGGCTAAATAAATGCGAAGATCCTCGGCATAACGATCTCTGCCCTGTTGATTTCTGGCTAGTTGATTCCGATCCAATAACGGGCAGTTCTTTATATAATGGCCAACCTCTCCGCATCTATAACAGCTATTGGTACCCAACCGACACTCGCCAAAATGTTCTTTCTGGCACTTAGGAAAAATAGGCTTCTCAGTAGCCCCCTGAACTTGCTTCCCTTTGCCCTGATCATTTCCTCCTTCATGAGGCCTTTTAATGCCTCTTTGCTGTTGTTGGGTTGCCAACCCCAATTTCGTACCTGAGGTTGGATCTCACGAAAGAAACCCTTAGTAGGTTCCCTCGGCTTAACACAGGTCAATTCCGCAGCTTCGAACTCCAGGGCTCTCACTGCGATGTCCTCGTAGGGCACATCTAGAATGCCAGATACTATAAGGTTTTTCCGAATTTCCCGATTTAGTCCATCCCTAAACTGTTGCACCTTGTTCTCATTATCGCTGACTAGGAACGGTGCGAATCGGGACAAAGCTTCAAACTTCCTGATGTACTCCGCAACTGTACTGGTCTGCTTCAGCTACATAAACTCTGCCCTCTTTGCCTCCCTCACTGTACGGCTGAAATACTTATCAAAGAACACGGTCTTAAACCGTTCCCACCTCATCAACGTCACGTCCATCTTCGCCTTAACAGAATCCCACCAAGATCGGGCATCCAACGCAAGGTGGAATGTGACGCATGCGACCTTCTCCGCATTGTCCACTTTGGCATATCCAGCATGTCCTCCAACGTTCAAACCCACTCCTCAGCAATAGAGGGGTCCGTAGATTGTCCGTTAAATATTGGAGGCCTTAGCTTTTGAAATCTCTCCATGCTGTGGTTGTCCGGAATTACTATATCCCAGGCTCTCTGATTTTCTCGTTCACTAGACTCTCTATTTGTTGCGCTTTCCTGTCCATTTGCTGAGCCTGACGGTCCAGCAAATAAGTCAGTCTATCTAAGGCATCATCTCTGGCGTCTCTACCTCGAACCATTTTCTATAACTCCTATAAAAGTTAAAACAAATAATCGTAAGAAATCGAATTTAAATAAAGCAATTAAACGTACTTACA
The DNA here is from genome assembly GCA_022432975.1 of Begonia masoniana. Lineage (NCBI taxonomy): Eukaryota > Viridiplantae > Streptophyta > Magnoliopsida > Cucurbitales > Begoniaceae > Begonia > Begonia masoniana. Next base: position 27,320,802 of record CM039514.1, read on the forward strand.
ATTGATGAAGGATGTCCGCGTAGTGGCTGCGCAGTCGTGCAGTCTATAGAACCGTTTTTAGAACCCAGGGGCTCTGATACCATAACTGTAACGACCCTTACACTATTCCCTTAAATTCCCGTATAAATTTTTCTTTTTAAACCTCTAATTAAAATTAAAACGTCCATAAAACCATTTAAGGAAAATACCTTAAAATAAGTGTTGCAATTCCTTTGAAAATCAATTAAAAACATTAAAAAATATATATATTAAAACATCGGCCAAAGGAAGCAGGGGTAAAAAGGGCATTTGCCCATGAAAATTCATGGCCGATCGATCGGTCATTTCAGCCGATCGATCGGCTGTGGCCAAAAAGGAGGGGGCGAACGATCGCCCCACAAATCAGTCGATCGATCACCCCATGATTGATCACCGGTCAATCGATCGCCCATTTGGGCGATCGATCGGTACACTCTCTGGATTTTTCCAGATAGAGCCGATCCATCATGCCATTCAATCGCCTCCTTAGGCGATCGAACGACATGCTCTCTGGAATCTGAAAATTCCAGAGAGCATCCTCACTTCTTTCCCCCTATTTTCTTCTTTTACTTCATCCATCGATTCCCCTGTACAATTCACATAACACTTCACCTATTTTCCCTCATCAAATCACCACTAACATTTCATAAAAACCTTCTACGCAATAACACTACCACCCACATACATTTCACTCTCTACCAATCACCCATTTACCGACTTAAAACTCGTTTAAACATAATTGACTTTTATAAAACGAACCGCGTGGTTCCGTTTAAAAGTTTAACATTTCCTCCTGTTTGAAAAATATCAAAACATTACAAACCAATATCTAGCCAGATTCAAGCATCCTAAAATGTTCAACTATACAATTTCCTATATCATATCTATCAATTCCCCAAAACGGTTACCTACGTCCCCACGGGTCAAAATCACGCACCGACTGCCAGTGAACTCCCACGGGCCATCCTCCTTCAACGTGCTCATACTTCAGGCGGAGGGACATTTTCTTCACCTGTCTCAAAATCACCTACACCATAGAAATAAAAATGTGAGCTACAAGCCCAGTAAATCTACGTGAATGCACGTGAATGCTAATGCTATGCATGTACAGTTCATAAATCATGCATCCTAACTTTTCGCTAATCATTTCATTTATGTCACCGGGGCTTCACTCTTGCTAGATAGGAGCGGCACATCCGTCGATTGGATAATCCCTCGTATCTATTTGGGGGTAAAACATGCTTCACCTGACAGCCATGTCTGAACCACCGCCACCGACATGACCTTTATTACATTCGTTTACCTTTTTGTTTTGTAAAAACATGCATAGAAATTCCTTTTCATGCTCTTTTTAAAAAAAAAATGATGCATGAACAAATATTATGACGTGAATGAAATAGAAATATACAACCAATAAACTAAACAATTAACAATCTAACCAAATCTAAAACTAACTACTCGTTCTAGTTACCCAAATGCAGTATATCTCCAATTCCTCAATTTAGCGTACATTCTTATGGTGTAGGCCAAAACGGCCAAACAAATCACGAAGACTTACCTCGCGTTCGTTGCACACCGAGCTCTGTCCACGAGCGTTGTTTACCTAAGGCAATACACAACATTCATCATTTAAACCAATTCTAAACTATCGAGTTTAGAAAATTACAAACTCCTAGCTAAAGAAAATCTCCTAAACTCTAAAATATCTCATTAAGGCATTTTATCGAGCAACTCGTGCTCGTGAATTTCCAAACCTCCATTAATGGAGTTTTTAAAACCTTCCAACTACCAAACTTCTCAATAACCTCTATTAAACCATCAAACTTTCACCAATAATCATAAATATAGCCATTGGAGGCACATTTATGCTAAACCTATCAATTTCAAACTCTACTCCACGTTTTTTACAAAACCCTAAACGAACCCTAACCGTATAACTCCGCGAAAATCGAATTTTAACGTTCCTAAAGCATAGAATATTACCTAAAAAGAGTTTCTATACAATTCAATCTAAAACTCTTAACCTATAGCTCCCATGGGTCATGTTCGCATTGTCTACGCCAGCACACTCCCACGAGCATTCTCCATCAAACTACAAGCTCATCAGGTGGAGGGACATCTGTAGGATCGTATTGTCTAAGAGGGGATGAATTAGATTTATTAAAAATTATTAACTCAATCTAAACCTTTTCTCTCTTCTATGCAATTACCAAATTAACAGGAAACACACAGACAATAAACAAAGTAAAAGATAGAGAGAAATTTGACACCATAGTTTTTAACGTGGTTCGGCCAAACTTACCTACGTCCACGCTCCAGGGCTCCCCCTTGAAGATTCTTTTCTTCTCCTCATGAGAAAACAAGATCGAACTTCCTGGGAGTCGATCTACAGCCTTACAACTCTGGATTGAACTTCACGGGCATCAATCCACTGCCTTTACACTTTGATTGATCTTCACGGGCGTCAATCACAGCCTTTTACAATTTTACAAATAAGAATATTGTGCACAAATGCTACACTCTCTCAAAGAGATAAATCTCAAGTTCTAGGGCAGAGAGAGAGGTATATCCGAAAATACAGAGTAGTGCTAAGTATTTGCTCGTAAGGATTCGAAGATTAATTCAGTAAAAAAAGTTCTTTCTCCCGAGCTTCAGTTCTGAAATGTTCTTCATCTGAGTATTAAAAAAAATAGTCGTTGGAGAAACATCCGTATATAGATAGCTAGCCATTGCATTCTGAAGTCGCTTTCGTTCTTCTCCATTAAAGGTCTAAAGTTAAAGCTAAGGACGACTATCACTGTAGCTAGTAGTCTTTTGAAATTGGCGCTAAGACTATGGACGTTTGCGCCTTTCCTTTGATTGTGGACAAGTGTGTCTATTTGCTTGCGTGGACGACTGCGTCTTTAATTGTCGTGGATGACTGTGTTTTTCTTTGATCGTGAACGACAGCGTTTATGTTAGATCATGGACGAGTGTCACTGTTGCTTCGCTATTGATGTAATTCTATGTTACGCTGGTGGAAGAAACTGTTCAGCGGTAGACGTACACTTTGATTGTGAATGACAACGTCTCCTTCAAACATGGATGACTGTGTCTTTCTTTTGAACGTGGACGACAATCTTTCCTTTGAAGGTGGACGACAGTCTTTCCTTCGAGCGTGGACGACTGTGTTTGTCTTGATGGTGGACGTTTGAATCGATTTAAAGCCCCCTGACTTTCATGTGACATTTTAACTCTCGCGTGGAACGTTTCTGATTAACAGCCACCTGACTTTCACGTGGAACTTTGGACAACTGATCTCACTACTTTAGCTTTGGACAATTGAATCTGGCTGAAGTCACCTGATTCTCACGTGACACTTTGGACAATTGTTTTTCAAAGATTACTACGTTTATTTCTATCTTCTTTCACATGGACGATTGACTGTGGACTTAAAACACTTAACAAAAAATTCATTAGAAAACTTAATACCCTTTACGAAGGGCATTTCTAGAAAAATGCAAATATCACAATAATTCATTTATTCAGTTCAAATTGAATTGCATTTATCATATCACAATTTCATATTAAACTTAATCAGTTCAAATTGAATTACACTTATCAAATCACAATTTCATATTAAACTTAATCATCAAAAACATAATTACTTAAAATGTATTTTAAGCTAACAACATCGTCCTCACCTTGCTCAAAGTCACCTACACCATAAAGACACCTATGAGATAAAAATCTCAAAAAATTCTATGTAAATGTATATGCATGAACATGTACATGCTTTTTCATGAAAGCTGTCCATATCTTTTCATTGTCGGTACGTGTCAGTCTATGGTTATTAGAAACGCTCGACAGATGGAAAGGCCAAGTCAAGCGGTTAGACAGCCCACACCATCTGAAGGGAGGAAAACCCGCTCACCACGGAATGCTAGGTCAGAACCTTATACCCGATAACCCCATGTCATGGTTGTTTACTGTGATACTTTACTTGCCTTTACATGCATGTTCTTTTTATGAAATCCATGCATAAATTCATTTTCATGACGTTTTGAAACCATGATGCATGATCAATTCAATATACAATAAAACATACATAATGAGTGTACCATCAAACCTCACAACATTTAACCTATAAAACAATCAAACCTTGTAACACCCAGTTCCATTGAACCGATTTTACCTTGTCAACTAATAGTATACATTTTATGGATGAAATTGGGAGAATTACTGATTAGGTTAATGGGAGACTAAGCAAGGGCATAAGGGTAATTAGAGATTTATAGTGATAACTTATTTAAGGAAAGAGGTTTTACGATTAATGCACTGTAGCCTCCACTATTTTCTATACTTCCTCTTTAGGTATTTAGCTCAAGCTCAGCAGAGCTATCCAGGCGATTTCCTCTCCGATTTCCATTCCTCAACCTAGGTGAGCAAAATCCCGAGATAGCTTGCAACCCAACTTTTCCCAGGAAGTTAGGTAAGTAGAGTATGTGTGTGCCTTCGGGTCTACATCACAAAACATTAGGTTTATGCTTGTTTAAATGTTTTCTGTATGTCATGTATCATGTTTTGGAAAGAACACGAAAATAAATTTACATGTAATGGCATGGCAAGGTATGAACTGAATGTAACAGATCAACTGTTAAGGGAACTAATCCGCCCCTTAATTTATGAAGAGGATGTATGACTTTGGGAAAAATGATCCAACTCCCAATGGAATTTAGGATCAGATCAGCTGTTAAGGGAACTAATCCGCCCCTTAATTTATGAAGAGGATGTATGACTTTGGGAAAAATGATCCAACTTCCAATGGAACCTATAGATCAGATAAGTGAAAGAACGTGAATGCAACAGAGATGTGAAAGTAAAAACTGCATGTCTAGGATTTATGTTTCAGCATATCATTTCATTGTTGCTTTACTTACTTAGCATTAGGCTAATAGATGAGTTCTGTGATGTATGTGAAGAAGCCTCAGAAGGTGTGTTCTCTGAGCATGTTGAGGACTAGGCTGGTTGGGGGAGCACTTCAATGCCACGATTTGGTGTTCTGATGAGGCGGTTTAGCTATTGTCTATATATGAAGTTTTAGTAGTTAAGTGTTTTATGGAAGTATGCAGAGGGTTTTAATAACGTTAGTAGTTTTGATGTTTTTAACAACTTTATGGTTTTCTTGTTCTGAGTATGAAAAACATGATTTGGTTTAGAGGTAGTTGCTTTGCTGGATATTTTTTTTAGAAAGTTGTGGACTTATGTTGTTTTGAACGATTTTTAGTAAAATTTACAAGTTCTTTTAGTTGGCAGAGTTGTCTGTTTGTTTAGAGTGTTACTGTTCACCGGTGGATGTAGTCTATCGGTGGATATAATCTACCGGTGGATGTAGTCTATCAGTGGATGTAATCTATCAATGGATGTAGTCTATCGGAGGATGTTGTCGAACGGTAGACATGAGTAATGAGTTTTGTCGTTTTGTGACCGGTGGATGTCAGCGTAGATGTGAGTAATAGTTTTGTCGTTTATGATCGGTGGATGTGAGTAATAGTTTTGTCGTTTTATGATCGGTGGATGAGTAATAGGTTTTGTCGTTTTGTGATAGGTAGATGTGAGTGATAGGTTTTGTCGTTTTTGTGAGTGGTAGAAGTGAGAAGTCGACGTGTCGTTCGGCTGACGTGAGCGGTGGACGTTGGTAGCAGAAGAAGCCTTTTGCTTCTGTTTCTACCACTGACATTGTTTAGTGGTGGATGTCTTCTATTTCTATTTCTATCGCTGGAACAGTTCAGCAGTGGACATGTTTTGTTTTGTTTTGTTTTCTTTCAACCAATTGTCTTTAATATTTTAATTAATTAATAAATGTCGTTTTATACAAATATTTTCCGCTGCAAGTTTTTACGTTTAAGGATGAAATTTTGATTTTTAAAAGAAATTTTAAGATTTTCTCAAAATGTCATAGTTCAGTTCAGTATTATGAGTAGCGAACCGGGTTTATATAATTCGTGGCGTTACAGTATGGTATCAGAGACATTCAGTTAAACCGTTCAAAAAATTACTCATCAGTGCCAATCGTTGCATGGAAGTACTTCAACAACTGTAAGTGTTTATGTTAACCTTAGCTATTAGATATTTATGAGAGTAATTAACCTTGTCTATCAATATAGCAAAATGGCTAGACGACCAGCAAGACCTAAGAGTACCGAGAGAGATGCCAAATTTGAGAAGTGAGGAGGACCCTAGTGTAATTAGGCAGCTGACAGACTTGGTGCGCCAACAAACAGATTTGGTTCGTCAATAGTCCAATCAGCTAGGAGTATTGTTGAACCGAAAAGTACAAGGAAGTGCCAACTCGAGTTCCAGCAGTGAGCATTCAGTAGACCGATTCCGGAGGCTACAACCGCCCACACTTGATGGAAAATCATCCAATCCGATTGTTGCTGAGGAGTGGCTTAGGAAGATTGAGAGCATGTTTAGATGTGCCAACATCGGAGAAGGAGACAAAGTCACTCTGGCAACGTTCCATTTGGCTGGGGACGCTCAACTTTGGTGGGAAACAATAGAAACCACCACTGATGTTCTGGCTATGTCCTGATCTCAGTTCAAGGAGATTTTCTATGAGAAATATTTTAACAACACAGTCCAGGCCGCAAAGAAGGTAGAGTTTCTAAACTTGAAGCAGACAGGGTCTGTGGCTGAGTACAGTAGGCAATTCGAGTCCTTGTCCAGGTTTGCTGGATATTTTGTTCACAAGAATGAGGATAAGGTGTTTCAGTTTGTGCATGGACTGAAGCCGAAAATTTAAAGAGGAGTCAAATTTTGTGGTATTCAAGAGCTGTCATTCAGTGAAGTTGTGTCCACAACATTGGAGGTGGAAGAAGCTGAAATGAAGTGTTCTGGACCGAAGGAAGCCCCGCGAAAGTTCATCCAGCCCCAACAGCAGAGAGGAATGAAGATGCACAGTGAAGGCCAGAGTAACCAAGGAACAGGAAGGAAGGTACCGGATACCAGGAAGTTTCCCCAGTGCCCGAAATGTTTTAAGAGTCACCTGGGCGAGTGTAGGTTTGGGACGAGAAAGTGTTTCAACTGTGAGGAGGTTGGACACACGTACAGAGATTTCCCGAAGCCCAGAATCACCCGATACTTCAACTGTAACGACCCGGGGAGGATCGCCACGAAACCCTTGACTTTACATAAAACATTAATTTATATTTGAACTCTTTTCTCCTTCATCTTTTTTTCTTTAATAACAGTATACCTAACAGGCTTAAAGACTTCAACTTAATGGATGGAAAATTAGTCCCTCGTACATGCTTCCAATCGACGTACAAGTTGCATGGGTCTGCATGCATCAACCGATAGACGCTGCGTCTTCCGGATGGCACGAGCACCCCACATGACTCATTTAAACACCTATAGGCGGATGCGAATACTCGCATCGACCGACGATCACGTGCATCTCGTGTGACCAATTTAAAACATCTACCGATAGACATGTGAAATTCACGTGTTCATCTAAGACATCTTCCGATAGCTTACAAGCTCTATATCATCCGGTCACTAAACGACAAATTATTATTTACATCATCCGGCAAGGAAATATACTTCATCTTCCGGTGAAATAGGGAAACATCATCCGATAGACATGTGCTCCCCACGTGCATAATTAAAACATGACCCGGTCACTAAACGACAAGAAAAACCCTCACATCGTCCGATGGCTAAACACTCTACATCTGCCGATCGCTAGACGACAAAATGGCACTTTCATCATCCGATGGCTAAACACTCTACATCTGCCGATCGCTAGACGACAAAATAGCACTTTCATTATCCGATGGCTAAACACTCTACATCTGCCGATGACGAAACATACTACATCTTCTGGTGACGTCATCCGGAAGACTCAATCGTTCGATTCCTATCATTTGACATCTGTCGATGACGTCAGCCGGATGAATGCCTCATCCAGCTTCTATCTTAAGGCAGTAAAACACTATAATCATCAAACAACCTCATCCTACAGAAAATGCTACAACTCACCCAAATCTTAACCTGGGAATCATAAACCCTAAAGAGTAAAAAAAAAACATATCCCATACAAGATACATATAGCGGAAGGCTTAAGTAAAACTGATCATTCAATGATCCTTAAAATCATTAACAGACTCTGAAGTCAAACCATTAAAATCCGAATCTCCTTGCTATAAGAAAACTCTATTCTACTTAGTCATCTGTTTATCATAAACTTCTCTGACTTACTATGGGTGTAACCAGGGAACTTGATCGCCTATCCAGCCTTCACTGTCACACTGAGCATCCCCCAGTAACCAAGCTTAGACATCTTCATTGACCTTGAGTTCCTCACCTGAAAACTCGTCACCTACATCATGAGGTTTAAACTATAAGCCTAATGCTTAGTAAGGAATGCAACACTAACATGGATGCAAAAAATGCATAATTTGGGAAAACCACATGCTCATAAGTCTTTTCTTGTTCATGTCTTTGCTCGTAATCATCATTCATAATCATTGATCATATTCATCATTCATAGTCATTGATCATATTCATCATTCATAGTCATTGATGATATTCTTTGTTTAGGTTGTGTGGCTCAAGAGAGGATTTGTGCCGATAAAGGGGGTTCGACAGTGAGTTTGATCTTGTTCCCTACTGCGGGTCGTATTCATATGTCCTTCTTTGGACTGTGACATACGCCGAACCGCCCCCAACCCTCACTTAACCCACGTTGCATAAATCTTATATATATATATACATATATACATACATATCTTGTTCATGGAAAACATGCGTTAAAACATTTTCTTATGCTTGAAAAACATTCATGATGCTTGACCATGAGAACTTTTAACTCATCAAACTATAACAAGGATCATACCAGAGCAGACAACTTCACATTCACTAGCAGGTCATCAAATAGTATAACTCGCAACATACATAAATCCTTCAAGTGCAGATAAGCTCATTATCATAAGGTAAACATTAGACATCTCAACCTAGTACTCCCACGATGTAGGGCTCTATTAGCCGGAAATCTTAATACATTCACTTACCTGGTCTCCTTAGCACTTGCGTTCCTTTCTCTTCAAACTCCTTCACCTAAACATTTACATTGCAGTTGTTAAAACAAAATCCTAATAGTTCTAATTTCGAGTTATCCTAAGATCTAATAGCTAAGAGTCCTTCCCGAGTTTTTAGTTTAATACTCAATGTAACCCGAAATCCCAAAATCAAAACAGACGGATTCGATAATGATAACCCAGGGTTGGTTGTTTTAAATGTCCAGAATCGATTCGGAATGACATTATTAAATCTCGGGTTTCAAAATGTTCTTATTAATATTCGGCCATTGAAGAATCCGAACTTCAATACAGAGCTGAAAACAGGGCTAATAAACTAACAGATAACCACATTGTCAAACCCGTACCTCGAGCACAAAGTAGCCGAAAAGCAGCAAGGAAACCGATCGCCGAAGGAGGGATTTCCAGCTGACAGAGAGCGAGAGCTTGGGAGAGAAGAAATCGCCGGAAGTTGGGGATGTCGGCTACAGTGGTTTAAATGAGGTTTGAATTCTTTCCTTTTTCTTTAAATACTGGCCTCAATCTTCCATTATTACCACTTTGCCACTCAACCTAGTTTAGATCCACATGTAATTAATTAAGCTTGGCATAAATCCTAAACTACAAAGATTAAATATTTATGACCGTTAATACAGTTAAGAAAATCACCTGGCCGTTAACTCGGGTGTTACATCCACCCCTCCTTAAACAAAATTTGCGTCCCCAAAAATTGATCAAACAAATAACTTTGGATACTTGTCCAACATGTCCTGTCGTCGCTCCCAAGTGGCTTCTTCAATGCCATGATTCTTCCATAAGACTTTGACCAACGGAATCTCCTTGTTCCTCAGAGTCTTAACTGCGGATTCCAATATCTGCACTGGCTTCTCTTCGTATGTTAGCGTCGGCTCAATCTCAAAATCCACTGGTTTAACAACTTGTGTAGGGTCCCGTATACATTTTCTTAACATTGACACATGGAAAACATTATGAACTTTATCCAATGATGGAGGCAACTGCAGTCTGTAAGCTGCACTACCGATTCTAGCCAAAACAAGGAATGGTCCAATAAATCGTGGATTAAGCTTTCCCTTTCTGCCAAATCTTAGTACTCCTTTAAATGGTGAAACCTTCAGGAAAACCTCATCACCAACAGCAAATTCAAGATCTCTCCTCCTTTGATCTGCATAACTTTTCTGTCGGCTTTGTGCAGTAATCATCCTCCTCTTAATAGTGGCAACCTTGTCTGACATCTGCTGTAACATCTCGGGACCTATGAGTTTTTCTTCACCAACCTCATCCCAATACAGAGGTGATCTACATTTCCTACCATACAACGCCTCATAAGGTGCCATACCTATGGTGGACTGGTAACTATTGTTGTAAGAGAACTTAACCAAGGGTAGGTATCTACTCCAAGATGTCTGGAACTCTAGCACACAAGCCCTCAACATATCCTCAAGTATCTGGATAGTCCTTTCTGATTGACCATCTGTCTGCGGGTGAAAAGCAGTGCTGAAGGATAACCTCGTGCCAAGTGTGCCTTGTAGACCTTTCCAAAACCGTGAGGTGAACCTAGGGTCACGGTCAGAGACAATAGACGCAGGAATTCCATGCAACCTAATAACTTCTTGTACATAAAGATCAGCAAGCTGATCCATCGAGTAGGTTGTCCTTACTGGTAAGAAATGGGCTGATTTTGTCAATCTATCAATCACAACCCAAATACTATCATGTCCTTTAATTGTCTTAGGTAATCCTACAACGAAATCCATAGCTATGTGTTCCCACTTCCATTTGGGAATAGGTAAAGGCTGAAGGGTACCTCCTGGAAGTTGGTGCTCGGCTTTAATGTAACACCCGACATTTCGGCCAGGTGATTTTCTGACCATTTTCATTGTCACCCCCTCTTATTTAACCTTTATGATTTAAATTTAATGTTAAGACAAATTTATTACAAGTTGAGTAAAACTAGGTTGGGTGGCAGTTTTGTAATTAAAATTGATGGATTGAGTATAAATAGGAAATGGAAACCTTAAACCTCATTTATTACCACTGTAGCCGACATTCCCTCTCGGCGATTTCTTCTCTCCCAAGTTCTTGCTCTCGGCTACCAGAACTTTCCTTTACCGACAGCTGGTTTCAGCTTGCCTTTCCTCTACGAATCCATATCCGAGGTATACATTGACATTGTGGCTATCTATTAGTTTGTTACCCTGTTCTCAGCTCGGCATTTGAGTTTCGGTCTTTATCAATGGTCGTGTGATATTAGAACATTGTGTTAACTGAGTGTGGTAACATCATTTCCGAATCAATTCTGATCATTTAGAGTAATCAACTCAGCTTCAATCGATGGTAGAACCTGTCCACCTATTTTTGGATTTCTGGCAACACGGGTATCAAACAGAGTATTTAGGAATGACTTTAGCTATTAGAGTCCTAGGACGATTTATGATTAGAGCTATTAGGACCTTTGTTTTAACTACTGTAATGTACATGTTTTAGGTGAAGAAGTTTAAAGGGAAGAAGCTCGGATTGCTAAGGAATCCAGGTAAGTGAATGTATTAAAATTTCCGGCCATTTGGGCCCTACACCGCAAGGGTATTAGAAAGTCATTGAGATGTTAGTCTGTTGATTATGATTAGTTATTACTATGATATGAAGAATTGGTGTAAGAAGATGTTAAGTTACGGGATGTTTTGCTTGTCCTTATGATATGACTTCTCTCTATGAACTTTATGTCTATGCACTGTGTCTACGTTATACTTAAGTTGAGAACATGAAAAGCAAATGTAACCATGATTAAGTGCAGAACGGGGGAAAAGACTATGATATGTATGACTCGCGAAATCTCCCACTGGGGGAGGCCGAGTTAATGATATGTATGACTCGCGGATTCTCCCACTGGCGGAGGCCGAGTTGATGATATGTACGGCTCGCGAATTCTCCCACAGGGGGAGGCCGAGTGATGTATTATGATTGCCGCGATAGGCAAATGACTATGTACCCCTGCCTTCCTCCCTCGTTTCCTGCCTTAATGCATGCCATGAAAATAATGAAAATGAACATGAATGAAGAAAGGTTTATGAACTTGTGCTCTTTAATTTTGTGTACTCATGTATATCTGTAAGCATGCGTTCCTTACTAAGCATTAGGCTTATAGTTGAACCTTATGGTGTAGGTGAAGAAGGTTCAGGTGAGGATACTATGTTCAAAGAGGATGCTTAAGGCTGGTTGCTGGAGGAAGCTCAAAATGACAGTGCAGGACTGGAAAGGCGATTCATGACCCCTGGTTAACGTTTTATAATTTCTATTAAGATAATGGATATGACAGTCTAAGTAGGTTAAGGCTAATTTGGAACGTTGAATCTTGAGATTTGTCTGGTTTAATTATTGAATCTGAGGATAATTTCGAGGATTATTAAAAGATTGTCGTCTAAGTCTTCCGCTTTGTGTATTTTGGATGAGATCATGTTTCTTACTCTTTGAGGTTTATGGTTACTAGGTTATGATTCGGGTGAGTTATTGTAAGTTCTATTGGGTGAAGATGAAAAAGGTTGTAGTATTTTCTGCCTTGTGATAGGAGCTGGTTAAGATAACCTTCCGGTTGACGTCATCGGCAGATGCCGAGTGATTGTAGTTGGATGGTTTAGTCTTCCGGCTGACGTCATCGGCAGATGCCGAATGATGATGGTTTAGTCTTCCGGCTGACGTCATCGGCAGATGCCGAATGATGATGGTTTAGTCTTCCGGTTGACGTCATCGGCAGATGCCGAAGGATAGTAGTTGGATGGTTTAGTCTTCCGGCTGACGTCATCGGCAGATGCCGAATGATAGTAGTTGGATGGTTTAGTCTTCCAGCTGACGTCATCGGCAGATGCCGAAGGATAGTAGTTGGATGGTTTAGTCTTCCGGCTGACGTCATCGGCAGATGCCGAAGGATTGTAGTTGGATGGTTTAGTCTTCCGGCTGACGTCATCGGCAGATGCCGAATGATAGTAGATTGATGGTTTAGTCTTCCGGATGACGTCACCGGTAGAAGTTGTAAATGTTATTTTGTTGTCTAGTGACCGGTGGATGTCACTGGATGATGCTTTTAATTGAGCACGCGAGGCCCACGTGCCCACCGGAAGATGTCTCCTTTTATGCGGTGTTAAGCGAGACACGCGTAATGCACGTGATGACCGGACGATGAAATTTCTGAGGGTTGCCAACACATGCAACCCATGCAAACCCGAGTAGAATCATGTTAAGAGAGTTGAGGGCATTTCTCCTTTGCCCGAATTTGTCAAGAAACCGATGACCGAGTCTAGTCGCTCGACTCTGTGAAAGTTTGAGCCGACGAGGCGTAGAAAGTCGAGCACGAGAGGGTTCGTCTTCCTTGATGGTTCTACGTCTCTGTTTCCAGTTTAGGAAAGAAAATAAAAAAAAAATATAATATAATATGTAGTAAGTGAATGTAAAAGTAAAAGTCAAGCAAATGATTAATGAAAGATTATGAACACGTGACGACTCTTGGCCAGGGTCGTTACAATTATGGTATCAAAGCCAAAACCAGGTTCTAAAACCGATTCTGTAGACTGCCTTCCAGCACTGACAGTCACATGAGCACACCTCAGCAACTGTAAGTATTTATGATTTCATTTATGTCATTAAGTTAAGTTATACCTATAATGATTGGTTCAGGAGTCCCAAAATGGTTAGAGGTCAACAGAGGGAGACCAATGAGGATAGCAATGCTATTGCTCAGTTGACTGAGTTAGTCATGCGCCAATCCCACCAGATAGAACGACTGATGACAGCTAGAGAAGAACAAGGCAACTCCAGTACTAATGCAACTCATGATCATGGGGGTGAGCGTTTTCACCAACTTCGACCCCCGGTGTTTAATGGGTATGTTTCAGATCCTACTCATGCTGAGGAGTGGATTCGAAAGATAGAAGACATGTTTAAGTATGCAAAGGTTGACGAAGGGGATAAGGTCACCTATGCTGTCTTTCATTTGGAGTTAAGTGCAAGGCATTGGTGGGACTCGATCCAGAACACCGCTAATGCCGAAACTATGACCTGGGGGATGTTCAAGACTGCCTTCTTTGACAAGTACTTTAATAGGACTGTTCGGGCCAACAAGAAGAAGGAGTTCATGAACCTACGACAAACTGGCTCTGTGACGGATTACATATGTGAATTTGATGCCTTATCACGGTTTGCTCCCCGTATGATTGAGGATGAGGAAGACAAGATTTACCAATTTGTTCAAGGACTGAAGCCAAGTCTGTACATGAAAGTGAAGACTGCTGGGATACATAATGTACCTTATGGTGAAGTGACGGCTAAGGCCTTGGAGCTGGAAGAGGCAGAAATGACAGCATATGCACAGCGCGAACAGCCAAAGAAACTCATGAAGGACATTCAGCCGCCACCACGTCAGAACAAAGGATGGCAGCCGCGACAGAACAGGGGACCACAGCAACAACAACAGGGAATAAAGAGGCCCCTCAACCAGAATGGTGACCAGGGAAAAGGAAAGAGACCTCTGGCACCTCTATGCCCTACATGTCAGAAGAACCACCCTGGTGAGTGCAAGTTGCTTTCTGGCCATTGTTTCAGGTGTAATAAGACCGAACACTTAGTCAGAGACTGCCCCATGCCGCCAGACCCGAACCGTGCAAGAGTAATACCCAGAGTTTACGCTATGTTGGAAGATGAGGACACAGTGCCGCATACAGTCATATCAGGTACCATCATGATCTGTGGTTTTGCTGCTTATACACTTATAGATACAGGGGCCACACACTCGTTTATATCAACCTTGTTTGTATGCAATCATAACATAGGATCATTACCAACGGAAGGGTCATATAGTGTCATGTTACCATCAGGAAAGTCCCTACATTAAGAACAGATTGTTAAGGGTGACGTTGTGTCCTTAGGGGATAAGAATCTCTATGCGGAACTAATTGTTATTGACATGAAAGGGTATGAAGTGATATTAGGGATGGATTGGTTATTTAAGCATCATGCCACAATAAGTTGTAGATCTGGAATAGTTGATTTTAGACCCCCAAATGGCAATCATTATTCCTTCCAAGCTATTCCTAAAATAAGTAAGATACCAATTATATCCTCACTAGAAATATACCGGATGCTGAGATGTGGTTGTGAGAGCTACCTGGCTAGTGTAATGGATGATCGGGTGAAGAATAAAATTGAGCTACAGGACATTCCTATAGTCCGGGAGTTTCCCGAGGCATTCTTAGATGATTTACCGGGTATACCACCTGATAGAGAAATAGAGTTTGTAATTGATACATACCCCGAGGCATCACCTGTATCTAAGAATCCTTACCGTATGGCACCTGTTGAGTTGAAAGAATTGAAGGTCCAACTGCAGGAATTGGTTGACAAGGGATTTATTCGCCCCAGCAGTTCTCCTTGGGGTGCACCAGTCTTATTTGTAAGGAAGAAAGATGGTTCTTTTAGAATGTGCATAGACTACAGGGAACTAAATAAGTTGACCATCAAGAATAGGTACCCCTTACCGAGGATTGATTATTTGTTTGACCAATTGCAAGGAGCTAAGGTATTTTCAAAGATAGATTTACGTTCGGGTTATTACCAACTGAAGGTTAGAGAAGAAGATATACCAAAGACAGCCTTCAGAACCCGCTATGGACATTATGAATTCTTAGTCATGTCGTTTGGATTGACAAACGACCCTGCAGCCTTCATGGATTTAATGAACCGTGTGTTTCGTGAGTATTTGGATAAGTTTGTGATTGTATTCATAGATGATATCTTGATATACTCCCGAACTGTGGCTGACCATGAAGAACATTTGAAAGTAGTTTTGACGACATTGAAGGAGCATCAACTTTATGCCAAGCTGTCTAAGTGTGAGTTTTGGTTAGATAAAGTTAATTTCCTTGGCCATGTAGTTTCTGCTAATGGCATATCTGTGGACCCGACCAAAATTCAGGCAGTAAATGATTGGCCTCAACCTAAGAATGCCAGCGAAGTCCGCAGCTTCCTTGGATTGGCAGGCTATTACAGGAAGTTCATCAAGGGATTTTCTATGATAGCTAAACCCCTGACGAGTTTGACAAAGAAGGACATTAAGTATTCTTGGACTGAAGCCTGTGAAGACAGCTTCCAGACGTTAAAACTGAAGTTAACAACAGCCCCTGTATTGACCCTCCCAACCGAAGGAGGAAAATTTAGTGTTTACTGCGATGCGTCTAAAGTTGGTTTAGGTTGCGTTCTGATGCAAGGGGTAAAGTTATAGCGTATGCTTCTAGGCAGCTAAAGAATTATGAGCAAAATTACCCTACTCATGATCTAGAATTAGCTGCTGTTGTTTTTGCCTTGAAGATTTGGAGACACTATTTATATGGACAGCAATGTGATGTGTTTTCTGACCATAAAAGTCTAAAGTACCTCTTCACACAGAAGGAGTTGAACATGAGACAGAGACGTTGGTTTGAATTTGTCAAGGACTACGATTTTGAGATCAAGTATCACCCCGGGAAGGCTAACTCTGTAGCTGATGCATTGAGTAGGATGTCAACAACAATGCAGCCCGTGGTTTCAACCATGTCTATACCCTTAAGAACAGAAGTTCAGAAGTTTGACTTGGAGATAGTTCCAGAGTTATCAGTCTTGCTCGCTGAGTTATCTATTCAACCAACAATTTTGGAAAAGATCAAGGATGCACAACAGAGGGATTCAGAGGAAAATATCAGCATGATGAATAAGTTGAAAGACACCACCTCCGAGTTCAGTCTCTCCAAGGATGGAATCCTGAGGTTTAGGAATCGGTGGTGCATTCCTAATGATGTGGAATTGCGTAAGTTGATCTTGGCAGAGGCGCACTCCTCTTCCTTTTCTGTACATCCTGGCTGCACCAAGATGTACCGAGACCTGAAGTTACTGTACTGGTGGCCTAACCTAAAAAGGGATGTTGCTAAGTATGTAGAGTCCTGTTTAGTATGCCAACAAGTCAAAGCCGAGCACCAACGTCCAGGAGGTACTCTTCAGCCGTTGCCTATTCCCGAATGGAAGTGGGAACACATAGCTATGGATTTCGTTGTAGGACTACCTAAGACGACAAAAGGACTTGATTGTATTTGGGTTGTGGTGGATAGACTGACGAAATCAGCCCATTTCTTGCCTGTAAGGACCACCTATACGATGGACCAATTTGCTGATCTTTATGTTCAGGAAATTATTAGGTTGCATGGAATCCCTGTATCCATTGTCTCTGACCGTGACCCTAGGTTTACCTCTCGATTCTGGAAAAGTTTGCAAGGCACATTAGGTACAAAGTTATCTTTCAGCACAGCTTTCCACCCACAGACCGATGGCCAATCAGAAAGGACGATTCAAATACTCGAAGATATGTTGAGAGCATGTGTACTTGACTTTCAGACAACTTGGAGCAGGCAATTACCTCTGGTTGAGTTCTCATACAATAACAGTCATCAGTCCACCATTGGTATGGCACCATATGAGGCACTATATGGTAGGAAGTGTAGGTCACCTCTTTACTGGGATGTGGTTGGTGAAACAAAACTTCTTGGACCCGATATTCTGCAGCAAATGTCAGATAAGATTGCCACTATTAGAAAAAGAATGATGACTGCTCAAAGCCGGCAGAAGTGTTATGCAGATCAAAGGAGAAGGGAACTCGAGTTTTCAGTAGGAGATGAAGTATTCTTAAAGGTGTCACAATTTAAAGGAGTCTTAAGATATGGCAAGAAGGGAAAACTTAATCCTAGATTTATTGGACCCTTCCCTGTCTTGGCAAAAGTCGGGAGTACAGCCTACAGACTGCAACTGCCTCCATCATTGGATAAAGTTCATAATGTCTTCCATGTGTCAATGTTAAGGAAGTGCATGCGTGATCCGATGCAGGTCATCTAGCCATCGGATATTGGTTTAGAGCCGACACTGGAGTATGAGGAGAAACCGATACAGATATTGGGATATGCGGTCAAGACTCTGAGAAACAAAGAGATTCCATTGGTGAAAGTTTTATGGACAAATCACGGCATTGAAGAAGCCACATGGGAAAGACAGCAAGAGATGTTGGACAATTATCCTGAGTTATTTGCTTGAGCAATTTTCGAGGACGAAAATTTTGTTTAAGAAGGGGTGGATGTAACACCCGACATTTCGGCCAGGTGATTTTCTGACCATTTTCATTGTCACCCCCTCTTATTTAACCTTTATGATTTAAATTTAATGTTAAGACAAATTTATTACAAGTTGAGTAAAACTAGGTTGGGTGGCAGTTTTGTAATTAAAATTGATGGATTGAGTATAAATAGGAAATGGAAACCTTAAACCTCATTTATTACCACTGTAGCCGACATTCCCTCTCGGCGATTTCTTCTCTCCCAAGTTCTTGCTCTCGGCTACCAGAACTTTCCTTTACCGACGGCTGGTTTCAGCTTGCCTTTCCTCTACGAATCCATATCCGAGGTGTACATTGACATTGTGGCTATCTATTAGTTTGTTACCCTGTTCTCAGCTCGGCATTTGAGTTTCGGTCTTTATCAATGGTCGTGTGATATTAGAACATTGTGTTAACTGAGTGTGGTAACGTCATTTCCGAATTGATTCTGATCATTTAGAGTAATCAACTCAGCTTCAATCGATGGTAGAACCTGTCCACCTATTTTTGGATTTCTGGCAACACGGGTATCAAACAGAGTATTTAGGAATGACTTTAGCTATTAGAGTCCTAGGACGATTTATGATTAGAGCTATTAGGACCTTTGTTTTAACTACTGTAATGTACATGTTTTAGGTGAAGAAGTTTAAAGGGAAGAAGCTCAGATTGCTAAGGAATCCAGGTAAGTGAATGTATTAAGATTTCCGGCCATTAGGGCCCTACACCGCAAGGGTATTAGGAAGTCATTGAGATGTTAGTCTGTTGATTATGATTAGTTATTACTATGATATGAAGAATTGGTGTAAGAAGATGTTAAGTTACGGGATGTTTTGCTTGTCCTTATGATATGACTTCTCTCTATGAACTTTATGTCTATGCACTGTGTCTATGTTATGCTTAAGTTGAGAACATGAAAAGCAAATGTAACCATGATTAAGTGCAGAACGGGGGAAAAGACTATGATATGTATGACTCGCGAAATCTCCCACTGGGGGAGGCCGAGTTAATGATATGTATGACTCGCGGATTCTCCCACTGGCGGAGGCCGAGTTGATGATATGTACGGCTCGCGAATTCTCCCACAGGGGGAGGCCGAGTGATGTATTATGATTGCCGCGATAGGCAAATGACTATGTACCCCTGCCTTCCTCCCTCGTTTCCTGCCTTAATGCATGCCATGAAAATAATGAAAATGAACATGAATGAAGAAAGGTTTATGAACTTGTGTTCTTTAATTTTGTGTACTCATGTATATCTGTCAGCATGCGTTCCTTACTAAGCATTAGGCTTATAGTTGAACCTTATGGTGTAGGTGAAGAAGGTTCAGGTGAGGATACTATGTTCAAAGAGGATGCTTAAGGCTGGTTGCTGGAGGAAGCTCAAAATGACAGTGCAGGACTGGAAAGGCGATTCATGACCCCTGGTTAACATTTTATGATTTCTATTAAGATAATGGATATGACAGTCTAAGTAGGTTAAGGCTAATTTGGAACGTTGAATCTTGAGATTTGTCTGGTTTAATTATTGAATCTGAGGATAATTTCGAGGATTATTAAAAGATTGTCGTCTAAGTCTTCCGCTTTGTGTATTTTGGATGAGATCATGTTTCTTACTCTTTGAGGTTTATGGTTACAAGGTTATGATTCGGGTGAGTTATGGTAAGTTCTATTGGATGAAGATGAAAAAGGTTGTAGTATTTTCTACCTTGTGATAGGAGCTGGTTAAGATAACCTTCCGGTTGATGTCATCGGCAGATGCCGAGTGATTGTAGTTGGATGGTTTAGTCTTCCGGCTGACGTCATCGGCAGATGCCGAATGATGATGGTTTAGTCTTCCGACTGACGTCATCGGCAGATGACGAATGATGATGGTTTAGTCTTCCGGTTGACGTCATCGGCAGATGCCGAAGGATAGTAGTTGGATGGTTTAGTCTTCCGGCTGACGTCATCGGCAGATGCCGAAGGATAGTAGTTGGATGGTTTAGTCTTCCGGGTGACGTCATCGGCAGATGCCGAAGGATAGTAGTTGGATGGTTTAGTCTTCCGGCTGACGTCATCGGCAGATGCCGAAGGATTGTAGTTGGATGGTTTAGTCTTCCGGCTGACGTCATCGGCAGATGCCGAATGATAGTAGATTGATGGTTTAGTCTTCCGGATGACGCCACCGGTAGAAGTTGTAAATGTTATTTTGTTGTCTAGTGACCGGTGGATGTCACCGGATGATACTTTTAATTGAGCACGCTGAGGCCCACGTGCCCACTGGAAGATGTCTCCTTTTAGGCGGTGTTAAGCGAGACACGCGTAATGCACGTGATGACCGGACGATGAAATTTCTGAGGGTTGCCAACACATGCAACCCATGCAAACCCGAGTAGAATCATGTTAAGAGAGTTAAGGGCATTTCTCCTTTGCCCGAATTTGTCAAGAAACCGATGACCGAGTCTAGTCGCTCGACTCTGTGAAAGTTTGAGCCGACGAGGCGTAGAAAGTCGAGCACGAGAGGGTTCGTCTTCCTTGATGGTTCTACGTCTCTGTTTCCAGTTTAGGAAAGAAAATAAAAAAAAAATTATAATATAATATGTAGTAAGTGAATGTAAAAGTAAAAGTCAAGCAAACGATTAATGAAAGATTATGAACACGTGACGGCTCTTGGCCGGGGTCGTTACATTTAACCTGTTGGCAAACTAAACATGACTCTACATACTTAGCAACATCTCTCTTTAAGTTTGGCCACCAATAGAGTAACTTTATGTCTCGATACATCTTGGTGCTTCCGGGATGCGCAGAAAAGGGAGACGAATGCGCCTCAGCCAAGATTAGCTTACGTAATCCTTCATCATTAGGGACATACCATCTATTTCTAAACTTCAGAATCCCATCCTTGGAAAGGCTAAACTCGGAGGTGATGTCCTTCATCTTGTTCATCATGCTGTTATTCTCCTCAGAGTCCTTCTGTTGCTCCTCTTTGATCTTTTCTAAAACCGTTGGTTGAATGGCCAAATCGGCCAGTAAGGTTGATAACTCTGGAACTATCTCCAACTCCAATTTCTGAATCTCTGTCCTCAGAGGTATAGACATGGTTGCTACGACAGGTTGCTTTGTTGTTGACATCCAGCTCAATGCATCAGCTACAGAGTTAGCCTTACCCGGGTTATACTTGATCTCAAAGTCGTAATCCTTAACAAATTCCAACCAACGCCTCTGCCTCATGTTCAATTCCTTTTGTGTAAAGAGATACTTCAGGCTTTTATGGTCAGAAAACACATCACACTGCTGTCCATATAAATAGTGTCTCCATATCTTCAAAGCAAAAACAACAGTGGCTAATTCTAAATCATGGGTGGGGTAGTTCTGTTCATAACTCTTTAATTGCCTAGAGGCATACGCTACAACTTTGCCTTCTTGCATCAGAACACAACCTAAACCAACTTTAGACGCATCACAGTAGACACTAAACTTTCCTTCTTCGGTTGGAAGGGTTAATACTGGGGCTGTTGTTAACTTCACCTTCAATGTCTGGAAGCTATTCTCACAAGCTTCGGTCCAAGAATATTTATTGTCCTTCTTTGTCAAATTCGTCAGGGGCTTAGCTATCATAGAAAATCCTTTGATGAACTTTCTGTAATAGCCTGCCAATCCAAGGAAACTGCGGACTTCAATGGCATTCTTTGGTTGTGGCCAATCCTTTACTGCCTGAATTTTGGTCGGTTCCACTGATATGCCATTAGCAGAAACTGCATGGCCAAGAAAATTAATCTTGTCCAACAAAAACTCACACTTGGACAATTTGGCATAAAGCTGGTGCTCCTTCAATGTTGCCAAAACTATTCTTAAATGCTCTGCATGGTCAGCTCCTGTCCGTGAGTATATCAGGATATCATCTATGAACACAATTACAAATTTGTCCAAATACTCCCGAAACACACGATTCATTAAGTCCATAAAGGCTGCAGGTGCATTGGTCAGTCCAAATGACATGACCAAGAATTCGTAGTGTCCATAACGGGTTCTAAAGGCTGTCTTTGGTACATCTCCTTCCTTAACTTTCAGTTGGTAGTAACCTGAACGTAAATCTATTTTTGAAAACACCTTTGCCCCTTGCAGTTGGTCAAACAAATCATCAATTCGGGGTAAGGGGTACTTATTCTTGATTGTCAACTTATTTAGCTCCCTATAGTCTATGCACATTCTAAGGGAACCATCTTTCTTCTTGACAAATAAGACAGGTGCACCCCAAGGGGAACTGCTAGGGCGTATAAACCCTTTGTCTACCAATTCCTGTAGTTGGACTTTTAACTCCTTTAATTCTACAAGTGCCATACGGTAAGAGTTCTTAGATACCAGTAATGCCTCGGGATATGTATCAATTACAAATTCTATTTCTCTATCAGGTGGCAATCCTGGCAAGTCATCCAAAAATGCCTCGGGGAACTCTCTGACTATGGGGATATCTTGTAACTCTATCTTATTCTTCACCCGAACATCCATTATGCTAGCTAAGTAACTCTCACAACCATTTTTCAGTAACCGGTAAATTTCTAGTGATGATATAATCGGTATTTTGCTTTTTTTAGAAATAGCTTGGAAGGAATAATGATCACCATTTGGGGGTCGAAAATCAACCAACCCAGATCTACAACTTATTGTGGCATAATGCCTAAATAACCAATCCATTCCTAATATCACCTCATATCCTTTCATGTCAATCACAATCAGTTCTACATATAGTTTCTTACTTCCTAAGGACACAACATCACCTTTAACAATCTGTTCAGAATGTAGGGACTTCCCTGATGGTACATAACATCATATGGCCTTTCGGCTGGTAAAAGTTCTAAGTTGTGTTGGCATACAAACAGAGTTGATATAAACGAGTGTGTGGCTCATGTATCTATAAATGTGTAAGCAGCAAAACCACAGATCATAATGGTACCTGTTATGACTGTATGCTGCACGGCTTCCTCATCCTCCATCATTGCATAGATTCTTGGTGCTACCCTTGCACGGTTCGGATCTGGCGGCATGGGGCAGTCTCTGATATGTCCAACCTTGTCACATCTGAAACAACGGCCAGAACCGAACTTGCATTCGCCTGGGTGGTTCTTCTGGCAGGTGGGGCATAAGGGTGCCAGGGGCCTCTTTCCTTTTCCTTGGTCATCATTCTGGTTGAGGGGTCTCTTTATTCCTTGTTGTTGTTGCTGTGGTCCCCTGTTCTGTTGTGGCTGCCAACCTTTGTTCTGACGTGGTGGCGGTTGAGTGTCCTTCGTGAGTTTTCTTGGCTGCTCACGCTGTGCATATGCTGTCATCTCTGCCTCTTCCAGCTCCAAGGCCTTAGCCGTCACTTCACCATAAGGTACATTGTGTATCCCAGCAGTCTTCACTTTCACATACAGACTCGGCTTCAGCCCTTGAACAAATTGGTAAATCTTGTCCTCGTCATCCTCAATCATACGGGGAGCAAACCGTGATAAAGCATCAAATTTGCATATGTAATCCGTCACAGAACCAGTTTGCCGCAGATTCATGAACTCCTTCTTCTTGTTGGCCCGAACAGTCCTATTGAAATACTAGTCAAAGAAAGCAGTCTTGAACATCTCCCAGGTCATAGCTTCGGCATTAGCGGTGTTCTGGATCGAGTCCCACCAATGCCTTGCACTTAACTCCAAATGAAAGACAACATAGGTGACCTTATCCCCTTCCTCAACCTTTGCATACTTAAACATGTCTTCTATCTTTCGAATCCACTCCTCAGCATAAATAGGATCTGAAACATGTCCATTAAACATCGGGGGTCGAAGCCGGTGGAAACGCTCACCCCCATGATCATGAGTTGCATTAGTACTGGAGTTGCCTTGTTCCTCCCTAGCAGTCATCAGTCGTTCTATCTTGTGAGATTGGCGCATGACCAACTCTGTCAACTGAGCAATAGCATTGCTATCCTCATTGGTCTCTCTCTGTTGACCTCTAACCATTTTGGGATTCCTAGACAAATCATTACAGAAATATCTTAACTTAATGACATAAACTGAAATCATAAACACTTACAGTTGTTGGAGTGTGCTCATGTGACAGTCAGTGCTGGAAGGCAGTCTGCAGAATCGGTTTTAGAACCCGGTTTCGCTTTGATACCATAATTGTAACGACCCGGGGAGGATCGCCACGAAACCCTTGACTTTACATAAAACTTTAATTTATATTTGAACTCTTTTCTCCTTCATCTTTTTTTCTTTAATAACAGTATACCTAACAGGCTTAAAGACTTCAACTTAATGGATGGAAAATTAGTCCCTCGTACATGCTTCCAATCGACGTACAAGTTGCATGGGTCTGCATGCATCAACCGATAGACGCTGCGTCTTCCGGATGGCACGAGCACCCCACATGACTCATTTAAACACCTATAGGCAGATGCGAATACTCGCATCGACCGACGATCACGTGCATCTCGGTGACCATTTAAAACATCTACCGATAGACAGGTGAAATTCACGGTTCATCTACATATTCATCATTCATAGTCATTGATCATATTCATCATTCATAGTCATTGATCATATTCATCATTCATAGTCATTGATCATATTCATCATTCATAGTCATTGATCATATTCATCATTCATAGTCATTGATCATATTCATCATTCATAGTCATTGATCATATTCATCATTCATAGTCATTGATCATATTCATCATTCATAGTCATTGATCATATTCATCATTCATAGTCATTGATCATATTCATCATTCATAGTCATTGATCATATTCATCATTCATAGTCATTGATCATATTCATCATTCATAGTCATTGATCATATTCATCATTCATAGTCATTGATCATATTCATCATTCATAGTCATTGATCATATTCATCATTCATAGTCATTGATCATATTCATCATTCATAGTCATTGATCATATTCATCATTCATAGTCATTGATCATATTCATCATTCATAGTCATTGATCATATTCATCATTCATAGTCATTGATCATATTCATCATTCATAGTCATTGATCATATTCATCATTCATAGTCATTGATCATATTCATCATTCATAGTCATTGATCATATTCATCATTCATAGTCATTGATCATATTCATCATTCATAGTCATTGATCATATTCATCATTCATAGTCATTGATCATATTCATCATTCATAGTCATTGATCATATTCATCATTCATAGTCATTGATCATATTCATCATTCATAGTCATTGATCATATTCATCATTCATAGTCATTGATCATATTCATCATTCATAGTCATTGATCATATTCATCATTCATAGTCATTGATCATATTCATCATTCATAGTCATTGATCATATTCATCATTCATAGTCATTGATCATATTCATCATTCATAGTCATTGATCATATTCATCATTCATAGTCATTGATCATATTCATCATTCATAGTCATTGATCATATTCATCATTCATAGTCATTGATCATATTCATCATTCATAGTCATTGATCATATTCATCATTCATAGTCATTGATCATATTCATCATTCATAGTCATTGATCATATTCATCATTCATAGTCATTGATCATATTCATCATTCATAGTCATTGATCATATTCATCATTCATAGTCATTGATCATATTCATCATTCATAGTCATTGATCATATTCATCATTCATAGTCATTGATCATATTCATCATTCATAGTCATTGATCATATTCATCATTCATAGTCATTGATCATATTCATCATTCATAGTCATTGATCATATTCATCATTCATAGTCATTGATCATATTCATCATTCATAGTCATTGATCATATTCATCATTCATAGTCATTGATCATATTCATCATTCATAGTCATTGATCATATTCATCATTCATAGTCATTGATCATATTCATCATTCATAGTCATTGATCATATTCATCATTCATAGTCTTTGTTCGTAATCATCATTCATAGTCATGGATCACATTCATCATTCATAATCATTGATAATATTCATCATTCATAGTCATTGATCATATTCATCATTCATAGTCATTGATCATATTCTTTGTTTAGGTTGTGTGGCTTAAGAGAGGATTTGTGCCGGTAAAGGGGGTTCGACAGTGAGTTTGATCTTATTCCCTACTGCGGGTCGTATTCATATGTCCTTCTTTGGACTGTGACATACGCCGAACCGCCCCCAACCCTCACTTAACCCACGTTGCATAAATCTTATATATATATACATATATACATACATATCTTGTTCATGGAAAACATGCGTTAAAACATTTTCTTATGCTTGAAAAACATTCATGATGCATGACCATGAGAACTTTTAACTCATCAAACTATGACAAGGATCATACCAGAGCAGACAACTTCACATTCACTAGCAGGTCATCAAATAGTATAACTCGCAACATACATAAATCCTTCAAGTGCAGATAAGCTCATTATCATAAGGTAAACATTAGACATCTCAACCTAGTACTCCCACGATGTAGGGCTCTATTAGCCGGAAATCTTAATACATTCACTTACCTGGTCTCCTTAGCACTTGAGTTCCTTTCTCTTCAAACTCCTTCACCTAAACATTTACATTGCAGTAGTTAAAACAAAATCCTAATAGTTCTAATTTCGAGTTATCCTAAGATCTAATAGCTAAGAGTCCCTCCCGAGTTCTTAGTTTAATACTCAATGTAACCCGAAATCCCAAAATCAAAACAGACGGATTCTACATTGATAACCCAGGGTTGGTTGTTTTAAATGTCCAGAATCGATTCGGAATGACATTACTAAATCTCGGGTTTCAAAATGTTCTTATTAATATTCGGCCATTGAAGAATCTGAACTTCAATACAGAGCTGAAAACAGGGCTAATAAACTAACAGATAACCACATTGTCAAACCCGTACCTCGAGCACAAAGTAGCCGAAAAGCAGCAAGGAAACCGATCGCCGAAGGAGGGATTTCCAGCTGACAGAGAGCGAGAGCTTGGGAGAGAAGAAATCGCCGGAAGTTGGGGATGTCAACTACAGTGGTTTAAATGAGGTTTGAATTCTTTCATTTTTCTTTAAATACTGGCCTCAATCCTCCATTATTACCACTTTGCCACTCAACCTAGGTTAGATCCACATGTAATTAATTAAGCTTGGCATAAATCCTAAACTACAAAGATTAAATATTTATGACCGTTAATACAGTTAAGAAAATCACCTAGCCGTTAACTCGGGTGTTACATCAACTGTAACAAAATCGGCCATATCAACAAGGACTGACCAGACGTAAAGAATGGCCCTGCTATATTGAAACCGAGGATATTCTCCATGATGGAGTCGGTTGATGAAGACCAGCCTGCTATGGGGTCAGGTACCATATTGATCAACTCTGTGCCTACTTTTACTTTAATATATTCTGGTGCGACACATTTATTTATAGCATCTGCGTTTGCTGTTAAGTTAGATGTACAGTTTACCCCCTCTATGCATGTGTTTAATATTGCATCCACCCTCTGGTGAACGCATGTACTCTAACCAAGTGATGCTTGACAGTGATGTGTTAGTAGGGAACGTGAGTCTACCTGCTGATCTTATTATTATGGATTTAATGGGATTTGATGTAATCCTAAGAATAGATTGGTTGTTTAAGCATTATGCCATAATAGATTGTAGGACTGGAATAGTTAGCTTCCAACCCCCTGGTGGTTTGAATCATACCTTTCAAGCTTTGAAGAAAAGTAAGGGAATGTTTGTTATGACTTCTATCAATACTAGACCTTCTTCGTGCAGAGAGTATTTATGCTTTCTAGCCAGCGTTATAGACACAGTCTGTAGGAAAAGCAAGTCCTCAAAATGTAACACCCCTAATACTGTACCCCATTTTCTCCGTATAAATTTTTCATTTTTATACTTTTTACTTTTCTATGCTTTAAATAAAACTTAATGCGGAATCTAAACTGAAGTTGAAATCAGAACTGAAATCGGAGTTAAAACTGAACTTTAAAATCATTTAAAACAAAACATTTAATAAACAATTAAAACTAAAACATTTAATAAAACAAATAAAAGAAGGGAGGGCAGAATCGGAATTCTGCCTTCGTGAATGAAGCAGCGCTCGGTCGCTGCTCTGTGCAGCGACCGGGCGCTGGTCGCTGCAATGTGTGCAGCGACCGGGCGCTGCACACAGCAGCGACCAGGCGCTGGTCGTTGCTATGTGTGCAGCGACCAGTCGCTGCGCAGTGTGCAGCGACTTCGCTCTCTGGAAATTTTTTAGGATTTCCAGAGAGCAAACAACCCTTTTCCTCTAACTTTTTCACCTCTCTAGAACGTGATTCCAGAGAGCAGAACTCAACATTTTTCCTCTATACATCTCCCACAATTTGTTAGCCAAAAACCAATTCTTCCATTCTTACACACAGATCACAAAATACACCCGACACACTTTCAACCGGATCAATTTTAAGAAAACAAATCGCGTGGTTATGTTTAAAAACTGAGTATCCTTCAATACCAAACTTTTACCGAAAATACATTTCAAAACATTTTCAAACATCAAAACAACCTATCCACTACCAGGCCAAACATCCTAATATTCTCTATACAGTTTATCATCGATCCAAAATATCTCAAAAACCCCCAAAACCTGTACATACATCCCCACGGGTCAGGTAAGCATCGACTGCGCAACACACCACCGCAATCCAAACTTTCGTCAACTGCCTCATGCCTCAGGAGGAGAAAGCTCGTCCTCACCTGTTTCCTCGTAAACACCTACACCATACAGACATCTATGAGATAAAAATCTCAGTAAGCTCTAGTAAATGCAAATGCGTGCTGTGCATATGAATCTATAAATCATGCATTCTTTTCTTTACTTTGCTTTACTTTACTTTACTTTACTTTACTTTACTTTACTATACTTTGCTTTGCTTTGCTTTGCTTTGCTTTGCTTTGCTTTGCTTTACTTTACTTTACTTTACTTTACTTTACTTTACTTTACTTTACTTTGCTTTGCTTTGCTTTGCTTTACTTTACTTTGCTTTGCTTTAAACTGTATACCGATTGCTTTGCGTTGCTATAAACTGTATACCGATGGGCCATTTAAACTATATACCGAAGGGTCATTTAAACTATATACCGATGGGTCATTTAAACTATATACCGATGGGTCATTTAAACTATATACCGATGGGTCATTTAAACTATATACCGATGGGTCATTTAAACTATATACCGATGGGTCATTTAAACTATATACCGATGGGTCATTTAAACTGTATACCGAAGGGTCATTCTTTCTTTGCATTTACTTTAAAACATCGTGCAGAAATTCGTTTTTCATGATCTTTAAAAACACGTGATGCATGAACAGATATGAACATAACATAACTATACGATGCAATAAACAAGCAACATGTATACCATCCAGACCGAAACAGAATAACCTATAACAATTTAAAACCAACCTAACTACCCGACCAAAGCAATTAAAACAAACAATCCATTAAGATCCTCGACGCTACATCGAAGTACGGTGTAGGCCAATCGGCCAGAGAAGGTCACGAGAACTTACCTCGCGTCCGTTGCAGCTCAAGCTCCGTCCACGAGCGTTGTTTGTCTGAGGCAAACACAACGATCATCAATATCACGTGTTTAAACTTCTAATCGTCCGAATTCAACATAGCCTTAACTAAGGAAACTTCCTAATGCTTTAATCCAATTCATTGAGCTATTTAATCGAGTAATTTCACGCTCGGCACCTCAAATCTCGATTTACGTATCTTCCCGAAAAACCCCAGATTTCTCAATTTTTAACATTTTCTCAATTGATTTAACTTCGTCCAATAACGTCCAATACGTTCAATATATACCTAATCACGGCTAACCTATTAATTACGAACCCTAATTCGCGTTTTTAACCGAAACCCTAAACGAACCTAATCGTTTAAAACTCCGTAAATACTGAAATAAAAGCTCTAGGATTGTAGGTTCATACCTAGAACGTCGATTGGAGGAAGAAACGTGAAGGAAACGGAACGAACGGAGGTCGGATTGGAGGAAAACGTCGCGCGGGCAGGGAGGAGGCCGCGAGCTTCTTCTCTGGAAATCGCAGAAGGAAACAAAAATGAAGAAGAAAGGTTTTTAGGTTATTTTATAAATTGATTCGGCAAATTACTAAAATGCCCTTCCATAGTTTTTATATTGATTTCATCTTTCGGTTCGTAAATCGTCCAACTGTTCGGATTCTCCAAACCTCCTAATTTCACCAATAAGTCCAACTTATTATTTATTATTTAATAAAACTGTCCGTTCGCGATTTGGACCTCGTTTGCTATTTTTACTAAAACGTCATTTACATTTCGATAAATGTATTTACTCGGAATATAGTGTCTAAACTCCGAAAATTCTCATAATTTCCTTAAAATTCCTATTAATCGTTAGGATCATAATGACGCTTTCTTTTCGAGAAACGGGATTGATTTGACATATTTACTAAAATGTCATTTATATTAAAATAATAATATCCCAAAAAGCCGGGATATTACACAAAATGTCTTAGTTGTCCAAGACTTTCCAGAAGTAATTTTAGATGACTTTCCTGGCTTGCCGCCAGATGAGGACATTGAATTTGTTGTAGATGTTTACTCAAGCGCTGAACCTGTATCTAAGAATCCCTATAGGTTAGCACCTACGGAGCTTAAGGAATTAAATAAATAGTTGGAGGAACTATTGGATAAAAGGTTTATATGCTCAAGCTTTTCACCGTGG
Organism: Begonia masoniana; assembly: GCA_022432975.1. Lineage (NCBI taxonomy): Eukaryota > Viridiplantae > Streptophyta > Magnoliopsida > Cucurbitales > Begoniaceae > Begonia > Begonia masoniana. The sequence goes on from CM039514.1 coordinate 27,351,797, forward strand.
GGTGCACCAGTTCTTTTTGTTAAGAAGAAGGATGGATCAATGCGTATGTGCGTTGATTATCGGGAATTGAATAAGTTAACTATCAAGAACAAGTATCCATTGCCAAGGATTGATGATTTATTCGACCAGCTTAAGGGTGCACGTGTTTTCTCTAAGATTGACCTAAGGTCCAATTATTACCAATTGAAAGTCAAATCAGAAGATATTCTTAAGACTGCCTTTCGCACAAGGTATGGACATTATGAGTTTTTGGTTATGTCTTTTGGATTGACAAATGCACCAGCAGCATTCATGAATCTTATGAATAGGGTGTTTCATGAGTATTTGGATAAGTTTGTCATAGTATTTTTTGATGATATAATAATCTATTCACGTACTAAGGAAGAGCATATAAGACATTTGAACTTGGTATTGGGAGTACTAAGGCAACATCAACTTTATGCTAAGTTTCCCAAGTGTGAGTTTTGGTTGGACAGAGTTCACTTTCTTGGTCATATGATCTCGGGTGATGGAATATTTGTCAATCCAGCCAAGGTTCAAGCAGTTAAGGAATGGCCCCAACCGAAGAATGCCACTGATATTCTGAGTTTCTTTGGATTAGCAGGATATTACAGGAAATTTATTGAAGGATTCTCAAAGATTGCAACACCCCTCACTTGGTTAACAAGGAAAAAGATGAAGTATGTGTGGACTGAGGAATGTGAATCCAGTTTCCAGACTTTGAAACAGAAGTTGACCAATGCTCCAGTATTAACACTCCTGTTGAAAATGGAAGTTTAGCATTTATTGTGACGCTTCCAAAGTTGGACGCGGTTGTGTGTTGATGCAAGATGAAAAGTAATAGCCTATGCTTCTAGGCAGTTGAAAACACACGAGAAGAATTACCCTACGCACGACTTAGAATTAGCTGCAGTTGTAACACCCCAGAAATTTTTCTCTAACGTACGTATAGTTGTAGGTGTGGATGAATTAATTTATGCTCGGGATTATTATTATTATTATTATTATTATTATTATTATTATTATTATTATTATTATTATTATTATTATTATTATTATTATTATTATTATTATTATTATTATTATTATTATTATTATTATTATTATTATTATTATTATTATTATTATTATTATTATTATTATTATTATTATTATTATTATTATTATTATTATTATTATTATTATTATTATTATTATTATTATTATTATTATTATTATTATTATTATTATTATTATTATTATTATTATTATTATTATTATTATTATTATTATTATTATTATTATTATTATTATTATTATTATTATTATTATTATTATTATTATTATTATTATTATTATTATTATTATTATTATTATTATTATTATTATTATTATTATTATTATTATTATTATTATTATTATTATTATTATTATTATTATTATTATTATTATTATTATTATTATTATTATTATTATTATTATTATTATTATTATTATTATTATTATTAATGCTCCAGTATTAACACTCCCTGTTGAAAATGGAAAGTTTAGCATTTATTGTGACGCTTCCAAAGTTGGACTCGGTTGTGTGTTGATGCAAGATGGAAAAGTAATAGCCTATGCTTCTAGGCAGTTGAAAACACACGAGAAGAATTACCCTACGCACGACTTAGAATTAGCTGCAGTTGTAACACCCCAGAAATTTTTCTCTAACGTACGTATAGTTGTAGGTGTGGATGAATTAATTTATGCTCGGGAGTTTCGGTGGAGGAGTTAGATCGAGGGTGAGGTGATAGATTTAACGAGGTTTCGATATGGCTGAATGTACGGGAGTTAGTAATGTTTTAATAGGATAGATTATTAGTATTATTATTATTATTATTATTATTATTAATTAAAACAACAGAATGGCTCGAAGCCATTCTGTTTTTTCGGGTTCGAGCGCTCGAGCGCCGATGGCCCAATCGGAGAAGGAGGGAGTGGGGCGATGAGCGCCGACGACTCCTCGCCGTTTTTAGGCCAGACGACGGCGGCGCTTCTAAGGCTGCCAGTTCCGGCCGTCTTTGCTCACAGGACCGAACGATAAGTCCTCTTTTGCCCTGTTTTCGGTTCTTTTCATGGGCGAGGGTGACGAGCTGGTTTGAGCTCCGATCGTCGGTCGAAATAGGTTGTTTCCGGCGTGGGTTTGTCAACCCTTGGACCGGCTATGGTTGCTTGGCCGTGAAGAGCCCTGTTTGGGCAATTCGAGTTTTTGTTGTGTGTAACCTCGGGATTGTGGTTGTTTATGCTAATTGAGGGAATATGTGGTTGATTAGTTAGGAAACGGGTGAGAATTGATGGAAAATCGAGAAGTGAAAAATTTACGGTTTAGGGCAGTTTCGGGTTTTACTATTTTTGACCTAGCTATGGCAGTTTGTTTTAAATTTTCTTTTGGCAGGTTAAACTAGGTTATTAGAGGAGTACGTGGCCACTAGAATCGTTTGATTCCGATAACCGACGCAAAAGTTATGCACGTTCAAAGTTTTGGGTCGTTTTTTACCGAACCCAATTTAGTGGCCCGTTTAGTTAGGTTTTAGTTGGATTAGGCTAGAAATAGTAGTTTGAGAGTAAATTGGTTGATTTTAATGAAGTTTGACTAGTTATCGTAGGTCGAGCCGTAGATGGGTAGGGAACCGAGTATCCTCAGCGAGCTAGGACGCCAGGTAAGTAGAGGAATCCTTTCGTTGCCTTCGGGCCTACACCATAGAATAGTAGGGTTTATTGGTTTGTGTTCTGTTTCGTGTTGCGTTGTTTGGTTTTGTGTTGCATTGCGTTGTTTTGCTTCGTGTTGTGTTGAGTTGTTGTGTGGAGTTGCTTATCTTTGAAGCATGCATCATGGTTTCACGCTAGATAAGTATAGTGCCATTGTGTGGCATTGTGAGGGTGAACGATATTTGGTTAAAGAGTAAGGCATCTTTCGATGAAGGCAACTAAGACATCTTTCGATGCAGGCAACTAAGGCATCCTATGGGTGCAAGCAACTAAGGCATCTTTCGATGCAGGCAACTAAGGCTTCTTTCGATGTAGGCAAATAAGGCATCTAACGATGTAGGCAAATCTTAAGGCGTCCTATGGATATAGGCAAACTTTATTAGCACAACTGAGCGTTAGAAACTGCATGAGATAGGATTGATTTAATTCTGTGTTATTGCATTCATTTTTCCCTACTTGCTAAGCATTAGGCTTATGTTTTGTGTTCTATGGTGTAGGTGACGATATTTACCCAGATGAGATAGACGAGACAGCCCAGGACTAGGCAGCAGTTGGTGGCACACGGGGCACGCCGGTGCGGGCAGTTGTCGGGGCGCCTCGACCATGGTCTTCGGGGGATGTGGGGCTTTGTATTTTGGTAGTTTATTGTACATTTCTGTTTATGGAAATGATGGAAATTCATAACTCTTTTTGGTTGATGTTTGGAAAGTTATAGTTAAGTTAAGGGTGATGTGTCGCCCTATACTGTGGACTTTCTTCACTTAGGGATGTTAGTATTATAGTTTCCCTCTTTACTACTATTTGGAGATTTCTTATGCTGGATAGTTGAGTGGATAGTGGAGTAAAAGTATTCTGGATCTGGTTGAGGATTGATTCGTTTGCAGGTACTTAGCATTTTGGAGGCGCCATTTTCAGGCATTACTTTGTCAAAATTTTCGGGGAGGACGCCGTGGTACTTAACGGTTAGGATTAAGAGAAATTAGTGAGTCTAGTCAGCTAGGTATGACATAAGAGAGCTTCAAGAGGCTTAGCTTTAAATTCCGTTGTGTCCGTTTTTTTTATGTTTTGGGGTTTATAAAAATTATTTTAAACGTTGTTTTCATCGGGGTTAGAGTGAGCCAAGTAGCGCACCGAGCCGAGGCGGGTTCGGGGGCGTTACAGCAGTGGTTTTTGCACTAAAGATTTGGAGGCATTACTTGTATGGATAGTCTTGTGAGATATTTTCGGACCATAAAAGTCTGAAGTATATTTTCACACAGAAAGAATTAAATATGAGGCAACGTAGATGGTTGGAGTTTGTCAAGGATTATGATTTTGAGATTAAATACCACCCTGGCAAGGCAAATGTAGTGGCTGATGCTTTGAGTAGAGTGACAACATCGGCCTCTGCATTGATTCTTGACATACCATTAGCTTTAGAGTCAGAGTTTCATAGATTTAACTTGGAAGCTGTGTCCAGCGTGTCAGCTATGCTCTCTGCCATAACTTTGAAGCCTACTATTTTGGAAAGAATAAAGGAAGCACAGGCGATTGATGCTGAGTGCAACAGGTATAAGTCATGCATGGATTCTACCAATAAGTTGGATTTCAACCATTCTGTTGAAGGAATTCTCAAGTTTCGGAATAGGTGGTTTGTTCCGGCTAATGTTGAACTTAGAAAAGAGATCCTTTTGGAAGCTCATTCTTCTAGACTTTCTGTTCATCTTGGAAGTACAAAAATGTATAGAGACCTTAAACAGCATTATTGGTGGCCAAATATGAAAGGAAGTGTGGCCGAGTACGTAGGATTGTGTTTAGTTTGCCAACAAGTTAAAGCTGAACATCAGAGGCCTGCAGGAGCATTGCAACCATTACCAGTTTTCGAATGGAAATGGGAACAAATAACGATGGACTTTGTGGTAGGATTGCCTAGGACAGCAAAGGGACATGATGCGATTTGGGTGATAGTAGATCGTCTAACCAAATCCGCCCATTTTCTGCCCATAAAGATGACTTACTCGATGGACCAACTAGCTGAATTGTATGTGCATGAGATTGTTAGACTGCATGGAGTTCCAAGCACTATAGTTTCTGACCGAGACTCTAGATTTACGTCGAAGTTTTGGAAGAGTCTGCATAAGGCTATAGGTACACAGCTCAACTTTAGCACATCCTTTCACCCTCAAACAGATGGAAAATCTGAAAGGACTATCCAAACGTTGGAGGATATGCTTCGTGCATGCATATTAGATTTTCAAGGATCTTGGAGTAAGTATTTATTGTTGGTGGAATTCTATTATAACAACAGTTTTCAGGCAACCAAAGGTATGACACCGTATGAAGTATTGTATGGGCAAAAATGCAGATCTCCTTTGTATTGGGACGAAGTTGGTGAAGCGCGATTGATTGGTCCTGATTTTGTGCAGCAAACAGTGGAGAAGATTGCCCTCATCTGACAGAGAATCTTAACAGCTCAAAGTCGACAGAAAAGCTATGCCGATAAGAGACGTAGAGAATTAGAGTTCGAAGTTGATGATGAAGTTTTTCTTAAGGTATCACCATTCAAGGGAGTTGTGAGATTTGGAAAGAGAGGCAAGTTGAACCCCAGATATATTGGACCATTCTTAATCTTGAAGAGGATGGGGAAGACAGCTTACCAATTATAGTTACTAACTTCTATGGAAGGAATCCATAATGTGTTCAATATTTACATGTTAAAGAAGTGTATGCGTGATCCATCTCAGATTACGGAACAGCAGAACATTGAAGTTCATCCTACCCTTACCTATGAGGAGAAACTTGTAGAAATTCTCGACTATGCAACAAAAGTGCTACGTAACAAGGAAGTTCAACTAGTGAAGGTGTTATGGCGTAACCAGCATGCTGAGGAGACAACTTGGGAGCGCCAGCAGGACATGATGGACCAACATCCAAAAATATTCAGGTATTGAATTTTGAGGACAAAATTCTTTTAAGGAGGGTAGATTGTAACACTCAGTTCCATTGAACCGATTTTACCTTGTCAACAAATAGTGTACATTTTATGGATGAAATTAGGAGAATTACTGATTAGGTTAATGAGAGACTAAGCAAGGGCATAAGGGTAATTAGAGATTTACAGTGATAACCTATTTAAGGAAAGAGGTTTTGCGATTAATACACTGTAGCTGCCACTATTTTCTATAATTCCTCTTTCGATATTCAGCTCAAGCTGAGCAGAGCTCTCCAGGCGATTTCCTCTCCGATTTCCATTCCTCAACCTAGGTGAGCAAAATCCCGAGATAGCTTGCAACCCAACTTTTCACAGGAAGTCAGGTAAGTAGAGTATGTGTGTGCCTTCAGGTCTACATCACAAAACATTAAGTTTATGCTTGTTTAAAAGTTTTTTGTATGTCATGTATCATGTTTTGGAAAGAACACGAAAATAAATTTACATGTAATGTCATGGCAAGGTATGAACAAAATGTAACAGATCAGTTGTTAAGGGAACTAATCTGCCCCTTAATTTATGAAGATGATGTATGACTTTGGGAAAAATGATCCAACTCCCAATGGAATTTAGGATCAGATCAGCTGTTAAGGGAACTAATCTGCCCCTTAATTTATGAAGAGGATGTATGACTTTGAGAAAAATGATCCAACTCCCAATGGAACCGAGGGATCAGATCAGTGAAAGAACATGAATGCAACAGAGATGTGAATGTAGAAACTGCATGTCTAGGATTTATGTTTCAGCATATCATTTTCATTGTTGCTTTACTTACTTAGCATTAGGCTAATAGATGAGTTTTGTGATGTCGGTGAAGAAGCCTCAGAAGGTGTGTTCTCTGAGTATGTTGAGGACTAGGCTGGTTGGGGAGCACTTCAATGCCACGGTTTGGTGTTCTGATGAGGCAGTTTAGCTATTGTCTATATATGAAGTTTCAGTGGTTAAGTGTTTTATGGAAGTGTGCAGAGGGTTTTAATAACATTAGTAGTTTTGATGTTTTTAACAACTTTATGGTTTTCTTGTTCTGAGTATGAAAAACATGATTTGGTTTAAAGGTAGTTGCTTTGCTTGATATTTTTTTAGAAAGTTGTGGACTTATGTTGTTTTGAACGATTTTCAGTAAAATTTACAAGTTCTTTTAGTTGGTAAAGTTGTCTGTTTGTTTAGAGTGTTACTGTTCACCGGTGAATGTAGTCTATCGGTTGATGTAATCTATCGGTGGATGTAGTCTATCGGTGGATGTTGTCGAACGGTAGATGTGAGTAATGGGTTTTGTCATTTTGTGAGCGTAGATGTGAGTAATAGTTTTGTCATTTATGATCGGTGGATGTGAGTAATAGTTTTGTCGTTTTATGATCGGTGGATGAGTAATAGGTTTTGTCGTTTTGTGATTGGTGGATGTGAGTAATAGGTTTTGTCGTTTTTGTGAGCGGTAGACGTGAGAAGTCGACGTGTCGTTCGGCTGACGTGAGCGGTGGATGTTGGTAGCAGAAGAAGTCTTTTGCTTCTGCTTCTACCGCTGACACTGTTTAGCGGTGGATGTCTTCTATTTCTATTTCTATCGCTGGAACAGTTCAGCGGTGGACTTGTTTTGTTTTGTTTTGTTTTCTTTCAACCAATTGTCTTTAATATTTTAATTAATTAATAAATGTCGTTTTATACAAATTTTTGTCGCTGCAAGTTTTTACGTTTATGGATCAAATTTTGATTTTTAAATAAAATTTTAAGATTTTCTCAAAATGTCATAGTTCAGTTCAGTATTATGAGTAGCGAACTGAGTTTATATAATTTGGAGCATTACAAACCTAATCTACCCAACCAAAGCGATTAAATAAACATAGCACCAAACAATCCTCAACACGAATTCCAACTTATGGTGTAGGCCAATCGGCCAGGTAAGTCACGAGAACTTACCTCGAGTCCTCAGCACACCAAACACTATCCGTGAGCTTGTTCACCTAAGCCAGTTCATAACACACTGCATTAGAACTGAGTCTAACCCAATCGGACTCCGTTAATTCCACTTAACAATCCTCCATAATCATAAATGCCTTATTATCATCCAACATTCCAATAACTAACGATTTCTAATTAAACTAAGCAATTTCTAACGAAACCCTATTTGAATAACAACTCTATAATCGAAGGCTAACAATCAAGAACATTAAAACCTTACCTAGGGTCGCGATTTAGGAAGAGAATCGTAAAGGAATTTGATCGGTTGGAGGAGGAGCTGTTGAATTGTGAAGAAGCACAGGGGTGGAGAGAATTTTTGTGGCTGTGAAAGTTAAAGGAGAGAAAGAGTGAAAGTTAATGTGGTTTCTCGTAAGGGAGGGAAGAGGAAGGTGTTGCCCTTGCCAAACTTCTCCCACAAGCTTGGACACTTGTCGCACTCTCGCATGGTGCTCCCAACTACCCCTTTTTTATTTCCTAATTTGCCTCTCCATCTAATTGCTTGTTTGGTTGAACTTAGTTTGGTTTCTCCAACAAGACTCCCCTCTCGTTAAACGGAATATTTTCACAATATTTACAAAAATGTCATTATATTGTGGAATTACAAAACCCCGTAAAATTGGGTGTTACATTGGCGTACAATTGGTGTTGTCTCAGAGTTGATAGCACAATCGTTAAGTGCTCTTCGTGCTCTACCTCATTCCGAGAATAAACCAAGATGTCATCGATGAAGACGATCACAAACTTGTCTAGAAAATCCTGGAATACCCTATTTATCAAGTCCATAAATGCCGCCGGGCATTAGTCAACCCAAACGACATCACTGAGAACTCATACTGCCTGTATCGGGTTCTGAATGTGGTCTTTGAAATATCATCAGCCCTGACCTTCAATTGATAATAACCGGAGCGCAAGTCAATCTTCAAAAATACCCGAGCCCCTTGCAGTTGGTCAAATAAATTATCGATTCTTGGCAACGGGTACTTATTTTTGATGGTCAACTTGTTCAGCTCCTGGTAATCGATGCACATACGTAGAGATCCATCCTTCTTTTTAACAAATAGGACGGGTGCACCCCACAGAGAGAAGCTAGGGCGTACAAAGCCCCTGTCCACAAGTTCCTTCAGCTGAGACTTCAACTCCTTCAGTTCTATTGGCACCATACGGTACAGATTCTTTGATACCGGTTCAGCACCAGGACATACTTCAATTTCGAACTCAATCTTGCGATCCAGTAGCAATCATGGCAGGTCATCTAAGAAGACCTCTGGGAAGTTTCGAACTACTGGAATATCTTGAAGTCCCACCTCACCTTGCCTTTGAACATCTACTATGTGTGCAAGAAATTCGACACATCCTGACCTCATCAATTGTCGAGCTTTCAAGGAGGATATAACAGGCACAGAGTGCTCCTTTGGTATTGCCTGATAGGAGAACTCTTTCTCATTCGGGCGCTTAAAGGACACAAGCGCGGACCTACAGTCGATGGTGGCGTGATGTCTAAACAGCCAGTCCATCCCCAGAATTATATCGTACCCTTTCATACCGATGATGATAAGATTGGCATATAATTTCTAGTCCCCTACTGACACTATATCACCCTGCACTGCCTGCTTGGAGTGCATAAACTCTCCGGATGGTAGCATGACACTGTAGGGTTGATCTTCGGCACAAGGCAAAATTTCTCTCTAACCACGAAGTCCCTAGCCACAAACGAGTGTGTGGCCCCCGTCTCCAACAATGTATGTGCAGGTGTATTATGTATCAAGATTGTACCTGTGATTGCTTTGTGCTAGGCATTGTCATCATTCTCTGTTAGAGCAAATACTCTTGGCATGGCACGATTCGGCCGTGTGTCGGGCATTGGACAATCCTGGACTTGATGGCCCTCTTTGCCGCACTGGAAGCAATTGCCGGTAAAGAGCCTGCATTCACCTAGGTGATATTTCTGGCAACGTGGGCATACAGGTAGTTGAGGAGCTCCCATCGCTCTTTTCCCCTTATCCTGATAAGCAACGGTCTCATTGGGCCTCTTAACGCCCCTGTTCTATTGCTTTTATGGTTGCCAATTTTGACCACGTTGTTGTTGTTGTTGAGGAACATTCTGAATAATCCTTCTTGATGAATCCCTCTGTCTCTGAGACTTCATTTCCAAGGCTTCCAACTGATAAGTCTTGGCCACTACTTTCGCGAACGGGGCCTCATCAAAACCCCCAGTTGTGATTCCCGGTAAAAGGTCCATCTTCAGACCCTGGATAAACTAGTGTACCTTGTTTTCATCAGTGGCCACTAGATGAGGTGCATAACGGGATAGCGACTCGAACTTCTGAACATACTCGACCACTGATCCAAATTGCCGTAGTCGAGCGAATTCGATCATCTTTTCCTTCCTCACACTGCGGTCGAAGTACTTCTCGTAGAAGATCTTCTTGAATCCTTCCCAGCTTAATGCTACTGTAGTCGACTGCACTGTGTCCCACAAAAATCCAGCATTTTTGGTGAGATGAAACGTGGCACATATCACTTTCTTGCTCTCTTCCACCTCTGTGTAGTTGAACATTTTCTCTATCACCCGGATCCATTCCTCGGCGTGAGCTAGGTCAGTAGACAATCCATCAAATGTAGGCCGTTGGAGCCGTCGGAATCTCTCTCCACTGGTGTCTCGTGGCGCATGGTTGTTGTTCCCATTGTTTGCCATCATGCGTTCCATCATGCGTGAATGAACGCTGACTAGCTCGGTTAGACGATCAAGGGTGTCGCCTCTGTCTTTTGCATCTCCTTGATTCCCTCTCACCATTTCTAGAAAATCCTATACACAATAACGAACTCAACTTAATAAACAAAACGGGTACAGAACTTAAACATTTACAGTTGATGGAGCAATCTCACATGGCGAGTTGCGCAACCAGACATTTCTCCAGAACCGCTTTTAAAACCTAACGGCGGCTCTGATACCATAACTGTGACGCCCTCAAACCCGATCGGGGTCGAGGAGCCTCACTCTAGACATTTTAAAATAAACGTGGACTATTTTTTTTAACTTTTACTTTTAAAACCTTGACACAGAGAAAACCTTCTCTGGAATTGAAGTCTGGATAAATGATAGAAGAAAAACAGGGTGACAGAATGCTTTGGACGTTTTAGAAAAGAAAACAGAATGGACGACAGACATGCAGAGGAGACTTAATAAAATGGTAGAAGAAAACTGTGGACAATCGAAAACTGTGGACAATCGAAAACTGTGGACAATCGAAAACTGTGGACAATCGAAAACTGTGGACAATCGAAAACTGTGGACAATCGAAAACTGTGGACAATCGAAAACTGTGGACAATCGAAAACTGTGGACAATCGAAAACTGTGGACAATCGAAAACTGTGGACAATCGAAAACTGTGGACAATCGAAAACTGTGGACAATCGAAAACTGTGGACAATCGAAAACTGTGGACAATCGAAAACTGTGGACAATCGAAAACTGTGGACAATCGAAAACTGTGGACAATCGAAAACTGTGGACAATCGAAAACTGTGGACAATCGAAAACTGTGGACAATCGAAAACTGTGGACAATCGAAAACTGTGGACAATCGAAAACTGTGGACAATCGAAAACTGTGGACAATCGAAAACTGTGGACAATCGAAAACTGTGGACAATCGAAAACTGTGGACAATCGAAAACTGTGGACAATCGAAAACTGTGGACAATCGAAAACTGTGGACAATCGAAAACTGTGGACAATCGAAAACTGTGGACAATCGAAAACTGTGGACAATCGAAAACTGTGGACAATCGAAAACTGTGGACAATCGAAAACTGTGGACAATCGAAAACTGTGGACAATCGAAAACTGTGGACAATCGAAAACTGTGGACAATCGAAAACTGTGGACAATCGAAAACTGTGGACAATCGAAAACTGTGGACAATCGAAAACTGTGGACAATCGAAAACTGTGGACAATCGAAAACTGTGGACAATCGAAAACTGTGGACAATCGAAAACTGTGGACAATCGAAAACTGTGGACAATCGAAAACTGTGGACAATCGAAAACTGTGGACAATCGAAAACTGTGGACAATCGAAAACTGTGGACAATCGAAAACTGTGGACAATCGAAAACTGTGGACAATCGAAAACTGTGGACAATCGAAAACTGTGGACAATCGAAAACTGTGGACAATCGAAAACTGTGGACAATCGAAAACTGTGGACAATCGAAAACTGTGGACAATCGAAAACTGTGGACAATCGAAAACTGTGGACAATCGAAAACTGTGGACAATCGAAAACTGTGGACAATCGAAAACTGTGGACAATCGAAAACTGTGGACAATCGAAAACTGTGGACAATCGAAAACTGTGGACAATCGAAAACTGTGGACAATCGAAAACTGTGGACAATCGAAAACTGTGGACAATCGAAAACTGTGGACAATCGAAAACTGTGGACAATCGAAAACTGTGGACAATCGAAAACTGTGGACAATCGAAAACTGTGGACAATCGAAAACTGTGGACAATCGAAAACTGTGGACAATCGAAAACTGTGGACAATCGAAAACTGTGGACAATCGAAAACTGTGGACAATCGAAAACTGTGGACAATCGAAAACTGTGGACAATCGAAAACTGTGGACAATCGAAAACTGTGGACAATCGAAAACTGTGGACAATCGAAAACTGTGGACAATCGAAAACTGTGGACAATCGAAAACTGTGGACAATCGAAAACTGTGGACAATCGAAAACTGTGGACAATCGAAAACTGTGGACAATCGAAAACTGTGGACAATCGAAAACTGTGGACAATCGAAAACTGTGGACAATCGAAAACTGTGGACAATCGGGAACTAAAGGCAGAATGGACGATTAAGTCTGAAGGCAAAATGAACGACGAGATTTGAAAGGCAGAATGGACGATTAAGTCTGAAGGCAAAATGAACGACGAGATTTGAAAGGCAGAATGGACGACTAACACTTATCTGAATACTTGAAAACTCGAAAGACCAAAACTGAAAGGCAGAATGGACGACGGAAATTTGAAAGGCAGAATGGACGATTAAGTCTGAAGGCAAAATGAAAGACCAAAACTGAAAGGCAGAATGGACGATTAAGTCTGAAGGCAAAATGAACGACGAGATTTGAAAGGCAGAATGGACAACTAATTTACAAAAGGCATGGACGATTGTTTTACAGAAGAAAATGACAACTGTTTTACAGAAAGCATGGACGACTATTTTACAAAAGAAAATGACAACTGTTTTACAGAAAGCATAGACGATTATTGTACAGAAGGCGTGGACGATTGTTTTCTTTTGGAAAACTTGAAGACTTTAAAGACATAACATATGCTCTGCCGATCGATCGGTTACCCTAAGCGATCGATCAGCTACCTCTCTGTTTGACGACTTACTTCTTTTGACACAGAAAGCATCAAACTTCAAAACCCGATTCAAAAGGTGAGTTTAAAACATGCTTGAAAACACGACAGAAGTTCAAGAAAATCTAACTACAGTATAGCTCTAAAATCTGAAACGATCTATGAACAACGCAAACGAAAAACTCCAAGCAGTTCTAGAATATTTCAAAACATACATACAACTGTCAAAACAGAGGTTTTAAATCTTCAACACAATACCTATACATTATCCAGAATTTTCAAGAACTATACAAAACTTGACATACACTTCCAAACCACCTCACAGAATCAAAATATGTCTGGCTGCCACAACCAACCCCGAAAGCTCGCGCCACCAACCACCTATTCGTCGGCCTGAGGCACAAAGTCCTCATCCACGGGATCCGTACCTACATCAGGGAGTTCAACTATGAGCCTAGAGCTCAGTAAGAACATACAATGCAGTGATGCATATGCTATGCATGAACTTTTGAAATACATGAACATTACTTTACATTACGTCAAGTGCACAGAAGGTATAAGTGGGACTTATAGAGGAACTAGCGCAACAGAAGTGCACCATCAAGAACTGTGCACTATCAGGCACATAACAGAGATACAGAACATAAATACAGAACAGAACAGGATGCCAGACCTTGTCCCACAGTTAACCTTACATTACATCACAGATTTTATCTTTCTTAACTACAAACCTCGTGCACAAAACATTTACATGACTTTCAGAAAAAACGTGTATGCATGAACATTTATGGTGCTTAACATCACATAAACAGGTGACAGGATATTGAAGCAGAACATAAAGCAAAATACACTTAACCTAAAACATAACCTACGGTTTAACTACCCAACAGTAATCCCGACAACATAAAACCTAGTACCTCCGTATTGTAGGGCCTTAAGGGCCAAACCTATACGTACGAACTTACCTGATGTTCGAAATGCAGCAAGCTTTGTACGCACGTCTACTGTGGTTCGCGAACCTTAGGTGGAGAAAAATGAAGAAAACAGATAAAAGGTTGAGGTTAAAATCGCCGTTGGTCGCCTGGAAGAGATAAACAGAGAGGAGAGGAAGAATATAGAGGTTTACGTAGAAGAGAAGACAAGAGGTAGGTTTCTCAGCAAGTTTTGGACATTTGGCATCCAACCATTGGCTCCCTCCACCAACCTTAATACCTTCCCAAACCGCCCCTCCATGTATCTCTAACTAATGGTTTTGTTTAATTACACATTAGTTTGGTTTTTATCCCATTATTCAATTCAATACAGACTCCGTCGATTTTGTTTCCAACAAAACATTCATTGTATTAATATCAAATTAATCCTGCTTAATGATTCGAGGAATAATTACATGGCCAAAATGTCAGGTGTTACATAATAGATATACACCTATTGAACTTAATAGCCCTAAATGAGTAAGGCAAGACATCAATGGTTGTGGATTTAGATAAATATTGTGCTCAAGAATATTCATGTGACGAATATGCTGATATATGAACCGAAAAAGGGTCTTGTTTTTTAAGAAGAAATAAAATCATCTATAGAAGTTTTCATATTGTTCCTACAGAGAAGAGACTGAAATGGATTGACTTGTTAGATTGCTGAATCTGCTGCAGTGAAATACACTCATGTAGATAACTATAATATTATCCTATAATATAGCCAAATGACAATATATTATTGTTTGTAAACAATAAGGTGTTTGATTTTACACGGTAATTAATGTAGACGACAAGTATTATTATACCAAATAACTATTTAATTATTTATTTTACCTATATATAGGTAAAATTATATATTTAGCGTAATTATACATATTTATAACACCTTATGATAACCTTATAAATAGGAATTGTCAATTTAGCTAAACCAAATAGGTATAATTATACCTATTTGGTTTATACAATAAGGTGTTTGAGTTTGTAGACTTATTAGTCCACCTCAATTACAGAATATGTTGCGAAAAATTTCTACATCCTCATAGTTACTGTAACGCCCCCGAACCCACCCTAGTTCGGTGCGCTACTTTGCTAACCAATCCCACATTAAAACATAATTTAAAATAAGCCTAGACTCGTTAATTTCCCTTAATCCTAACCGCTAAGCACCACGGCGTCTTTCCCGAAATTTCGGCAAATAACGCCTGAAAATGGCGCCTCAAAATGCTAGGTACCCGCAACCGAATAAATCCCAACCAACCAGATCCCGAAAATACTTACTTAACTAACCAGCAACCAGCATACGAAATCACCGAAGTGCCATATTTGCCGTGCACCGAAGTGCCATATTTGCCGTGCACCGAAGTGCCATATTTGCCGTGCACCGAAGTGCCATAATTGCCGTGCACTGAAGTGCCATATTTGCCGTGCACCGAAGTGCCATATTTGCCGTGCACCGAAGTGCCATATTTGCCGTGCACCGAAGTGCCATATTTGCCGTGCACCGAAGTGCCATATTTGCCGTGCACCGAAGTGCCATATTTGCCGTGCACCGAAGTGCCATATTTGCCGTGCACCGAAGTGCCATATTTGCCGTGCACCGAAGTGCCATATTTGCCGTGCACCGAAGTGCCATATTTGCCGTGCACCGAAGTGCCATATTTGCCGTGCACCGAAGTGCCATAATTGCCGTGCACTGAAGTGCCATATTTGCCGTGCACCGAAGTGCCATATTTGCCGTGCACCGAAGTGCCATATTTGCCGTGCACCGAAGTGCCATATTTGCCGTGCACCGAAGTGCCATATTTGCCGTGCACCGAAGTGCCATAATTGCCGTGCACTGAAGTGCCATATTTGCCGTGCACCGAAGTGCCATATTTGCCGTGCACCGAAGTGCCATATTTGCCGTGCACCGAAGTGCCATATTTGCCGTGCACCGAAGTGCCATATTTGCCGTGCACCGAAGTGCCATATTTGCCGTGCACCGAAGTGCCATATTTGCCGTGCACCGAAGTGCCATATTTGCCGTGCACCGAAGTGCCATATTTGCCGTGCACCGAAGTGCCATATTTGCCGTGCACCGAAGTGCCATATTTGCCGTGCACCGAAGTGCCATATTTGCCGTGCACCGAAGTGCCATATTTGCCGTGCACCGAAGTGCCATATTTGCCGTGCACCGAAGTGCCATATTTGCCGTGCACCGAAGTGCCATATTTGCCGTGCACCGAAGTGCCATATTTGCCGTGCACCGAAGTGCCATATTTGCCGTGCACCGAAGTGCCATATTTGCCGTGCACCGAAGTGCCATATTTGCCGTGCACCGAAGTGCCATATTTGCCGTGCACTGAAGTGCCATATTTGCCGTGCACCGAAGTGCCATATTTGCCGTGCACCGAAGTGCCATATTTGCCGTGCACCGAAGTGCCATATTTGCCGTGCACCGAAGTGCCATATTTGCCGTGCACCGAAGTGCCATATTTGCCGTGCACCGAAGTGCCATATTTGCCGTGCACCGAAGTGCCATATTTGCCGTGCACCGAAGTGCCATATTTGCCGTGCACCGAAGTGCCATATTTGCCGTGCACCGAAGTGCCATATTTGCCGTGCACCGAAGTGCCATAATTGCCGTGCACTGAAGTGCCATATTTGCCGTGCACCGAAGTGCCATATTTGCCGTGCACCGAAGTGCCATATTTGCCGTGCACCGAAGTGCCATATTTGCCGTGCACCGAAGTGCCATATTTGCCGTGCACCGAAGTGCCATATTTGCCGTGCACCGAAGTGCCATATTTGCCGTGCACCGAAGTGCCATATTTGCCGTGCACCGAAGTGCCATATTTGCCGTGCACCGAAGTGCCATATTTGCCGTGCACTGAAGTGCCATATTTGCCGTGCACCGAAGTGCCATATTTGCCGTGCACCGAAGTGCCATATTTGCCGTGCACCGAAGTGCCATATTTGCCGTGCACCGAAGTGCCATATTTGCCGTGCACCGAAGTGCCATAATTGCCGTGCACTGAAGTGCCATATTTGCCGTGCACCGAAGTGCCATATTTGCCGTGCACCGAAGTGCCATATTTGCCGTGCACCGAAGTGCCATATTTGCCGTGCACCGAAGTGCCATATTTGCCGTGCACCGAAGTGCCATATTTGCCGTGCACCGAAGTGCCATATTTGCCGTGCACCGAAGTGCCATATTTGCCGTGCACCGAAGTGCCATATTTGCCGTGCACCGAAGTGCCATATTTGCCGTGCACCGAAGTGCCATATTTGCCGTGCACCGAAGTGCCATATTTGCCGTGCACTGAAGTGCCATATTTGCCGTGCACCGAAGTGCCATATTTGCCGTGCACCGAAGTGCCATATTTGCCGTGCACCGAAGTGCCATATTTGCCGTGCACCGAAGTGCCATATTTGCCGTGCACCGAAGTGCCATATTTGCCGTGCACCGAAGTGCCATATTTGCCGTGCACCGAAGTGCCATATTTGCCGTGCACCGAAGTGCCATATTTGCCGTGCACCGAAGTGCCATATTTGCCGTGCACCGAAGTGCCATATTTGCCGTGCACCGAAGTGCCATATTTGCCGTGCACCGAAGTGCCATATTTGCCGTGCACCGAAGTGCCATATTTGCCGTGCACCGAAGTGCCATATTTGCCGTGCACCGAAGTGCCATATTTGCCGTGCACCGAAGTGCCATATTTGCCGTGCACCGAAGTGCCATATTTGCCGTGCACCGAAGTGCCATATTTGCCGTGCACCGAAGTGCCATATTTGCCGTGCACCGAAGTGCCATATTTGCCGTGCACCGAAGTGCCATATTTGCCGTGCACCGAAGTGCCATATTTGCCGTGCACCGAAGTGCCATATTTGCCGTGCACCGAAGTGCCATATTTGCCGTGCACCGAAGTGCCATATTTGCCGTGCACCGAAGTGCCATATTTGCCGTGCACCGAAGTGCCATATTTGCAGTGCACCGAAGTGCCATATTTGCCGTGCACCGAAGTGCCATATTTGCCGTGCACCGAAGTGCCATATTTGCCGTGCACCGAAGTGCCATAATTGCCGTGCACTGAAGTGCCATATTTGTCGTGCACCGAAGTGCCATATTTGCCGTGCACTGAAGTGCCATATTTGCCGTGCACCGAAGTGCCATAATTGCCGTGCACCGAAGTGCCATATTTGCCGTGCACCGAAGTGCCATATTTGCCGTGCACCGAAGTGCCATATTTCTCACACACACACGACAAACACAACGACAACACAACAGCAAGGCCAAACCACACCACACAATACCACACAACACGACGACTCAACGCAACAACACGACACAACACAACACGACCACATAACACCACACGGCCAAACAATTCAACACAAAACCAATCAACCAACCAGACAAGCAACTCCACGCAATCCCGAAGCAACAGAATTAATTCAACGTAACACGAAGCAAAGCAATAACAAAGAAACTCTACCGTTCTATGTTGTAGGCCCGAAGGCAAAAGAATAGCATCCACTACTTACCTGTTTGCTCGGATTCAAATTGCTCACTTCTACCGGTAAATTCACTCGTTCGACGACCTAAAAATATAAAACTTAGCTTGATAAGTCACTAATAAATTCTAAGAAATTATTAAACCTAAAACTAACCAATACATAAAACACATTTCACACTAAAGCACTTAAACCCAGTTTTTGCACAGTTTTAACCGTCGAACTTCAAACGGTCATAACTTTCTCGTTTTTCAACAGAATTCGACGTGCCACCCCAATCCGTAAACCTCTACACGTCTAGTATCCATTGAAATGCTTAAATTAACCAAACAAAACATTTGGTCAATCCGAAAATGCACCAACAGATTCGGCCACCACAATGTTCTTAAACCGTTTTTTGTGTAAATAAATTCCAATTCATAATCTAATCACTCCAACAACCAAAAGTAACATATCTAAGGTTTAATTAATCAAAAGAGGAAGAAAACCCCCAAGGAGAACCTAATTTTCGGACTCCTCCATTTAGGGTTTTCAAACCCTCATCAAAACCTCCTAAAACTCACTAAAAACTCTCCAAAGCTTCATCCAAATGTGTACACAAAGCAAAACCCAATAAATTTTCCTTGGAATCACTTGAGAAAATGAAGAAATGAGGAGGGGATGCGTCGGCTATGGAGGAGAAGGAGAGAGGGCCGATGGAGGAGGAAGAAGAAATGAAAAACCCTTACATTTAATACCATTTTCTTTCCCTTTTTCTTTATGCATTTAATTCCCTTTGAAATTACCAATTAACCCTCACTTTCCCCCACCACTTAGCAGCCAACGTGATTCATCTAAAACCCATATTTTTCATTCAATTTTATTTAATTTTTTTTTATTTCATTAGTTGACAATTTTTCTATTGGTTACAATACCTTTGACTTTTCAACAAACAATTTTCTCAACCAATCACTTATTAGTTTGACTTGTCAAACTCTTCCACTCCACTTTCCCTTCCTTTCATTCAATTGCTTCATTACTTCTCCCTTTGAATTTTCAACAACAATTCCTATTGGTTCATTTGTTGGTTTGACTTTTCAACCATATTTTAGTTTGAATTTTCAACACTTTTCTCCTCTTCTTTCCTTCCAACGTGAATACCTCCTTTAATATATTCTTCCATTCAACTTTACCATATAGTATTTTACTCAATTACCTAGTTTTTCATTAGTTAATTTATATTTTGACTTTTCAAAATTTTAACTTTTCAAACAACCCTTTTTGACTTGTCAATTCACTTCCTTCACTCTTCTTTTGCATGACTAAACTTCAATCTCTTTCTCTCTTAACATTAACCTCTCCTAACCGTTTAATCTAAGACATACATGCATTACAGGAAATCCTCGGGTGTTACAATCCACCCTCCTTACAAAAATTTTGTCCTCAAAATTTGTGGCCCAGTTATTTCTCAATTTACGCACTCAAACTCAACCTTCTAATCTTTGGGTTGCCACTCAGAATCTCAACTACGCTACGGCCCAAATCATCTTTCGGGTAATGTCAATTCCTACATCTCTAAAGTGTTGACCTTGCCCTACTCTACACTCCGTAACTCGAACATGTATGTCCATTGACTTTAACTAAATCAATTATTACATAGACCCTCAAACTTTTCTTAGTTCAACTCTAACTTTCCTTTAGCTAAATTCATCTAATTTCTCAATTTCTCTTTCCATGACTATCAAACACTTACCTAACTTATTTCAACCCTTAAGGTATGCTCAATCATGTAACACTAAAATCTACTGAGTACACTTCTTACCTCAATTTTTACTAACCTCTATAAATTCTTAGATCAGGACTAACTTGTTCCTAACGTCACACAATACTCTCATTGGTGTACGACATATCCTTAATACCCACTGTCTTCACCCCCTTAAAGACTCTCAACTTAAATCCTATTAGTTACCATTGTTTGGCTGAAATACCTATCGTGTAATCTACAGCCCTAAACTTTCCTGACTAAGTTCACCCAGTCACTTACTTTCTAATTCAGACACGTATCCATCAAACAATCTCAAACCTCCAAAGCCATCACAATAATGTTAGTTCTAAATTTCAAAATTTCGTCGATCTTACTATCGCATCTTACACCTATTTACCTCGTATCTCATTCTAACATCATTCACACATTCCGAATTCTCACTACCTAATTTAACTTGGGTCATTCTAAACTATACACTCCAAACTATGCACCACAAAGCTCATATTTTCCTAACTTTGCTCCCCATATCGTAAGTCTTTATACGTCCATTAACTTTCACTTCTCTAATCCAATATTCATCAACACTTACATAACTAAAACTGTCACGCTAAGAACTCATTACATAAACCTCTTACCCTAAATCCTCAAGTTCAATTTCTCTTCTACTCTACCATTTCCTTTCTAATTTATCACTCTTATTTCTTATACTAACTTATCTCGAGAAAGCGCACTACCTACTTACCTCGAGTAAACTCAATTTATTCAACTATACCTCAGTCAGTCATCACCAAACATTCTCAAAACCTTAAGTCTAAACTAACTCTTTCCCAACTTATTACAATCCTCAAAGTATACGCACTCACATAACACCAAGAATCTGCCGAGTAAACTTCCTATCGAAGTTCTCAATTTTACCTTGAAGGATCACTACATTCCATTAATCATACTAACATCATCCCCATTTCCTTTCTAATTTATCACTCTTACTCAAAATTCTATAATTCCTCAAGTCATACACTACTAGTTACTTAAGGTCCAAACCTCAAATTCTAACATTTCCCCTTTCAATATAATACTTACCTCTAATCTCTTCCTCAAAATTTTCAATACTCACCTAATTTCTATACAATCTTTTAATACCTCCAAGTTACTGGCCTTTTTAATTCTAAATCGATCTCTAGATTCCCATCCTCGATATTGATTAATACCAACATTCCTACGTAGTCAAACAAATCTTGCACTCCCGACCACACATTGATTAATTACATCCTCTAAAACACCACGGCGATAACTACTTCCGATACTCTCACAACTATTTACTTAAATTAAATCCTTAAATACCGTCTGCATCTACATACTCCCACTATACATAAATTTAATTATATTACCTTTTATTATTTCCGTTATCTCCCTTTATCCTTACTAAAATATATTAATGCAATCACGACAGTGTAGGGTATCTCCCGAAAATTTCACTCCCAACTTCAATCTCTTCAAAGATTCCTTGTATCCTAAAACTCTCCAGGGTTTGCTAACTAGACCCCAATTCTATCTAATCTAATTTTATCTCACATAATTGTATCTCTCTCAGGATAACAAAATCCTAAGGGTACTACAATGACAGTCACACCTAGTTATCTGATTTGATGCACAGCTTTCTCATTCTAAGGTCTACTTCATCTAACATTTAATCTACCACACCCTTATCATTTTCACACTAGGACGTAACTCACGCTTTCCCCAACTACTATCACTTCCACTCAAGCTAATGCTTACACTCACCTCGGGACGTTCAGACCCCTTTTTACATATCCATAAGTTATCAGATTTACATTCCCATCTTAAGGTCCTCTAATTTCTCTAATTGCAAATCTTACTTCTATCTATTCTAAAAATGTTACTTGTCCGTTTTTTTTTCTTTTCAAATAAAACTCCTAATTGTTCGAACTATCGATTCAGTACGTCTATGAGTCGGCTCATGAGATCCACCTAGATTGTCTCGGTACCCTTGAGACTCTCTAGTCCACTATTATCACAAAACAAACAGGGATTAGCATCTAATAACATACAAAATTCTAAACACTTAACCAGGTTGTCTCGGTACTTCCGAGATTCTTGTTCTAAGCGAAACTCAGCTCAAACAAACTAAAAGAAAAGAATTACTTACAGTCGGTGAAACACGTTGCATGGCGGCCGGCATTGTCGGGTAATCCTTTGAACGACTTGACCATTTATGCTCTGATACCATCTTGTAACGCCCCCGAACCCACCCTAGTTCGGTGCGCTACTTTGCTAACCAATCCCACATTAAAACATAATTTAAAATAAGCCTAGACTTGTTAATTTCCCTTAATCCTAACTGCTAAGCACCACAGCGTCTTTCCCGAAAATTTCTCCAAAATAATGCCTGAAAATAGCGCTTCCAAAATGCTAGGTACCCGCAACCGAATAAATCTCAACCAACCAGATCCCGAAAATACTTACTTAACTAACCAGCAACTAGCATACGAAATCTCCAAATAACAGTAAGAGGAACCTAAAATGCGAACATCTGAAAAATCCACAATATAGGCGATACATCACCCGTAAATATGACTAAATACAACATTTCCCAAAAAGAGTTAAAAAAACCTGATACAATCCAATCCAACACATTTCCATATTTGCCGTGCACCGAAGTGCCATATTTGCCGTGCACCGAAGTGCCATATTTGCCGTGCACCGAAGTGCCATATTTGCCGTGCACCGAAGTGCCATATTTGCCGTGCACCGAAGTGCCATATTTGCCGTGCACCGAAGTGCCATATTTGCCGTGCACCGAAGTGCCATATTTGCCGTGCACCGAAGTGCCATATTTGCCGTGCACCGAAGTGCCATATTTGCCGTGCACCGAAGTGCCATATTTGCCGTGCACCGAAGTGCCATATTTGCCGTGCACCGAAGTGCCATATTTGCCGTGCACCGAAGTGCCATATTTGCCGTGCACCGAAGTGCCATATTTGCCGTGCACCGAAGTGCCATATTTGCCGTGCACCGAAGTGCCATATTTGCCGTGCACCGAAGTGCCATATTTGCCGTGCACCGAAGTGCCATATTTGCCGTGCACCGAAGTGCCATATTTGCCGTGCACCGAAGTGCCATATTTGCCGTGCACCGAAGTGCCATATTTGCCGTGCACCGAAGTGCCATATTTGCCGTGCACCGAAGTGCCATATTTGCCGTGCACCGAAGTGCCATATTTGCCGTGCACCGAAGTGCCATATTTGCCGTGCACCGAAGTGCCATATTTGCCGTGCACCGAAGTGCCATATTTGCCGTGCACCGAAGTGCCATATTTGCCGTGCACCGAAGTGCCATATTTGCCGTGCACCGAAGTGCCATATTTGCCGTGCACCGAAGTGCCATATTTGCCGTGCACCGAAGTGCCATATTGCCGTGCACCGAAGTGCCATATTTGCCGTGCACCGAAGTGCCATATTTGCCGTGCACCGAAGTGCCATATTTGCCGTGCACCGAAGTGCCATATTTGCCGTGCACCGAAGTGCCATATTTGCCGTGCACCGAAGTGCCATATTTGCCGTGCACCGAAGTGCCATATTTGCCGTGCACCGAAGTGCCATATTTGCCGTGCACCGAAGTGCCATATTTGCCGTGCACCGAAGTGCCATATTTGCCGTGCACCGAAGTGCCATATTTGCCGTGCACCGAAGTGCCATATTTGCCGTGCACCGAAGTGCCATATTTGCCGTGCACCGAAGTGCCATATTTGCCGTGCACCGAAGTGCCATATTTGCCGTGCACCGAAGTGCCATATTTGCCGTGCACCGAAGTGCCATATTTGCCGTGCACCGAAGTGCCATATTTGCCGTGCACCGAAGTGCCATATTTGCCGTGCACCGAAGTGCCATATTTGCCGTGCACCGAAGTGCCATATTTGCCGTGCACCGAAGTGCCATATTTGCCGTGCACCGAAGTGCCATATTTGCCGTGCACCGAAGTGCCATATTTGCCGTGCACCGAAGTGCCATATTTGCCGTGCACCGAAGTGCCATATTTGCCGTGCACCGAAGTGCCATATTTGCCGTGCACCGAAGTGCCATATTGCCGTGCACCGAAGTGCCATATTTGCCGTGCACCGAAGTGCCATATTTGCCGTGCACCGAAGTGCCATATTTGCCGTGCACCGAAGTGCCATATTTGCCGTGCACCGAAGTGCCATATTTGCCGTGCACCGAAGTGCCATATTTGCCGTGCACCGAAGTGCCATATTTGCCGTGCACCGAAGTGCCATATTTGCCGTGCACCGAAGTGCCATATTTGCCGTGCACCGAAGTGCCATATTTGCCGTGCACCGAAGTGCCATATTTGCCGTGCACCGAAGTGCCATATTTGCCGTGCACCGAAGTGCCATATTTGCCGTGCACCGAAGTGCCATATTTGCCGTGCACCGAAGTGCCATATTTGCCGTGCACCGAAGTGCCATATTTGCCGTGCACCGAAGTGCCATATTTGCCGTGCACCGAAGTGCCATATTTGCCGTGCACCGAAGTGCCATATTTGCCGTGCACCGAAGTGCCATATTTGCCGTGCACCGAAGTGCCATATTTGCCGTGCACCGAAGTGCCATATTTGCCGTGCACCGAAGTGCCATATTTGCCGTGCACCGAAGTGCCATATTTGCCGTGCACCGAAGTGCCATATTTGCCGTGCACCGAAGTGCCATATTTGCCGTGCACCGAAGTGCCATATTTGCCGTGCACCGAAGTGCCATAATTGCCGTGCACCGAAGTGCCATATTTGCCGTGCACCGAAGTGCCATATTTGCCGTGCACCGAAGTGCCATATTTGCCGTGCACCGAAGTGCCATATTTGCCGTGCACCGAAGTGCCATATTGCCGTGCACCGAAGTGCCATATTTGCCGTGCACCGAAGTGCCATATTTGCCGTGCACCGAAGTGCCATATTTGCCGTGCACCGAAGTGCCATATTTGCCGTGCACCGAAGTGCCATATTTGCCGTGCACCGAAGTGCCATATTTGCCGTGCACCGAAGTGCCATATTTGCCGTGCACCGAAGTGCCATATTTGCCGTGCACCGAAGTGCCATATTGCCGTGCACCGAAGTGCCATATTTGCCGTGCACCGAAGTGCCATATTGCCGTGCACCGAAGTGCCATATTTGCCGTGCACCGAAGTGCCATATTTGCCGTGCACCGAAGTGCCATATTTGCCGTGCACCGAAGTGCCATATTTGCCGTGCACCGAAGTGCCATATTTGCCGTGCACCGAAGTGCCATAATTGCCGTGCACCGAAGTGCCATATTGCCGTGCACCGAAGTGCCATATTGCCGTGCACCGAAGTGCCATATTTGCCGTGCACCGAAGTGCCATATTTGCCGTGCACCGAAGTGCCATATTTGCCGTGCACCGAAGTGCCATATTTGCCGTGCACCGAAGTGCCATATTTGCCGTGCACCGAAGTGCCATATTTGCCGTGCACCGAAGTGCCATATTTGCCGTGCACCGAAGTGCCATATTTGCCGTGCACCGAAGTGCCATATTTGCCGTGCACCGAAGTGCCATATTTGCCGTGCACCGAAGTGCCATATTTGCCGTGCACCGAAGTGCCATATTTGCCGTGCACCGAAGTGCCATATTTGCCGTGCACCGAAGTGCCATATTTGCCGTGCACCGAAGTGCCATATTTGCCGTGCACCGAAGTGCCATAATTGCCGTGCACCGAAGTGCCATATTGCCGTGCACCGAAGTGCCATATTGCCGTGCACCGAAGTGCCATATTTGCCGTGCACCGAAGTGCCATATTTGCCGTGCACCGAAGTGCCATATTTGCCGTGCACCGAAGTGCCATATTTGCCGTGCACCGAAGTGCCATATTTGCCGTGCACCGAAGTGCCATATTTGCCGTGCACCGAAGTGCCATATTTGCCGTGCACCGAAGTGCCATATTTGCCGTGCACCGAAGTGCCATATTTGCCGTGCACCGAAGTGCCATATTTGCCGTGCACCGAAGTGCCATATTTGCCGTGCACCGAAGTGCCATATTTGCCGTGCACCGAAGTGCCATATTTGCCGTGCACCGAAGTGCCATATTTGCCGTGCACCGAAGTGCCATATTTGCCGTGCACCGAAGTGCCATATTTGCCGTGCACCGAAGTGCCATATTTGCCGTGCACCGAAGTGCCATATTTGCCGTGCACCGAAGTGCCATATTTGCCGTGCACCGAAGTGCCATAATTGCCGTGCACCGAAGTGCCATATTGCCGTGCACCGAAGTGCCATAATTGCCGTGCACCGAAGTGCCATATTTGCCGTGCACCGAAGTGCCATATTTGCCGTGCACCGAAGTGCCATATTTGCCGTGCACCGAAGTGCCATATTTGCCGTGCACCGAAGTGCCATATTTGCCGTGCACCGAAGTGCCATATTTGCCGTGCACCGAAGTGCCATATTTGCCGTGCACCGAAGTGCCATATTGCCGTGCACCGAAGTGCCATATTTGCCGTGCACCGAAGTGCCATATTTGCCGTGCACCGAAGTGCCATATTTGCCGTGCACCGAAGTGCCATATTTTTCACACACACACACACACACACACACACACACACACACACACACGTAAGCTTAAGCTTAGCAAGTAATGAAGAACGAATATAAACATTCACAACGAACACCACACTCACATAATACTCAAGCAATAACCAACAAACAAAACATTTGGTCAATCCGAAAATGCACAAACAGATTTGGCCACCACAATGTTCTTAAACCGTTTTTTGTGTAAATAAATTCCAATTCATAATCTAATCACTCCAACAACCTAAACTAACATATCTAAGGTTTAATTAATCAAAAGAGGAAGAAAACCCCCAAGGAGAACCTAATTTTCGGACTCCTCCATTTAAGGTTTTCAAACCCTCACCAAAACCTCCTAAAACTCACTAAAAACTCTCCAAAGCTTCATCCAAATGCACACAAAGCAAAACCCAATAAATTTTACCTTGGAATCACTTGAGAAAATGAAGAAATGAGGAGGGGATGCGTCGGCTATGGAGGAGAAGGAGAGAGGGCCGATGGAGGAGGAAGAAGAAATGAAAAACCCTTACATTTATACCATTTTCTTTCCTTTTTCTTTATGCATTTAATTCCCTTTGAAATTACCAATTAACCCTCACTTTCCCCCACCACTTAGCAGCCAACGTGATTCATCTAAAACCCATATTTTCATTCAATTTTTTTTTTTTATTTCATTAGTTGACAATTTTTCTATTGGTTACAATAACTTTGACTTTTCAAACCAACAATTTTTCTCAAACTAAATTGACGAAAAAAATAGTTCGGGGGCCGAATTGACGAAAAAAATAGTTCGGGGGCCGAATTGAAAAACCTTCATAGTTCGGGGGCCGAATTGACGAAAAAAATAGTTCGGGGGCCGAATTGACGAAAAAAATAGTTCGGGGGCCGAATTGACGAAAAAAATAGTTCGGGGGCCGAATTGACGAAAAAAATAGTTCGGGGGCCGAATTGACGAAAAAAATAGTTCGGGGGCCGAATTGACGAAAAAAATAGTTCGGGGGCCGAATTGACGAAAAAAATAGTTCGGGGGCCGAATTGACGAAAAAAATAGTTCGGGGGCCGAATTGAAAAACCTTCATAGTTCGGGGGCCGAATTGACGAAAAAAATAGTTCGGGGGCCGAATTGACGAAAAAAATAGTTCGGGGGCCGAATTGACGAAAAAAATAGTTCGGGGGCCGAATTGACGAAAAAAATAGTTCGGGGGCCGAATTGACGAAAAAAATAGTTCGGGGGCCGAATTGACGAAAAAAATAGTTCGGGGGCCGAATTGACGAAAAAAATAGTTCGGGGGCCGAATTGACGAAAAAAATAGTTCGGGGGCCGAATTGACGAAAAAAATAGTTCGGGGGCCGAATTGACGAAAAAAATAGTTCGGGGGCCGAATTGACGAAAAAAATAGTTCGGGGGCCGAATTGACGAAAAAAATAGTTCGGGGGCCGAATTGACGAAAAAAATAGTTCGGGGGCCGAATTGACGAAAAAAATAGTTCGGGGGCCGAATTGACGAAAAAAATAGTTCGGGGGCCGAATTGACGAAAAAAATAGTTCGGGGGCCGAATTGACGAAAAAAATAGTTCGGGGGCCGAATTGACGAAAAAAATAGTTCGGGGGCCGAATTGACGAAAAAAATAGTTCGGGGGCCGAATTGACGAAAAAAATAGTTCGGGGGCCGAATTGACGAAAAAAATAGTTCGGGGGCCGAATTGACGAAAAAAATAGTTCGGGGGCCGAATTGACGAAAAAAATAGTTCGGGGGCCGAATTGACGAAAAAAATAGTTCGGGGGCCGAATTGACGAAAAAAATAGTTCGGGGGCCGAATTGACGAAAAAAATAGTTCGGGGGCCGAATTGACGAAAAAAATAGTTCGGGGGCCGAATTGACGAAAAAAATAGTTCGGGGGCCGAATTGACGAAAAAAATAGTTCGGGGGCCGAATTGACGAAAAAAATAGTTCGGGGGCCGAATTGACGAAAAAAATAGTTCGGGGGCCGAATTGACGAAAAAAATAGTTCGGGGGCCGAATTGACGAAAAAAATAGTTCGGGGGCCGAATTGACGAAAAAAATAGTTCGGGGGCCGAATTGAAAAACCTTCATAGTTCGGGGGCCGAATTGAAAAACCTTCATAGTTCGGGGGCCGAATTGACGAAAAAAATAGTTCGGGGGCCGAATTGACGAAAA
The DNA here is from genome assembly GCA_022432975.1 of Begonia masoniana. Lineage (NCBI taxonomy): Eukaryota > Viridiplantae > Streptophyta > Magnoliopsida > Cucurbitales > Begoniaceae > Begonia > Begonia masoniana. The sequence continues at coordinate 27,380,819 of CM039514.1, forward strand.
AAATAGTTCGGGGGCCGAATTGACGAAAAAAATAGTTCGGGGGCCGAATTGACGAAAAAAATAGTTCGGGGGCCGAATTGACGAAAAAAATAGTTCGGGGGCCGAATTGAAAAACCTTCATAGTTCGGGGGCCGAATTGACGAAAAAAATAGTTCGGGGGCCGAATTGACGAAAAAAATAGTTCGGGGGCCGAATTGACGAAAAAAATAGTTCGGGGGCCGAATTGACGAAAAAAATAGTTCGGGGGCCGAATTGACGAAAAAAATAGTTCGGGGGCCGAATTGAAAAACCATCATAGTACGAGGGCCGAATTGACGAAAAAAATAGTTCGGGGGCCGAATTGACGAAAAAAATAGTTCATGGGCCGAATTGAAAAACCTTCATAGTTCGGGGGCCGAATTGACGAAAAAAATAGTTCGGGGGCCGAATTGACGAAAAAAATAGTTCGGGGGCCGAATTGACGAAAAAAATAGTTCGGGGGCCGAATTGAAAAACCTTCATAGTTCGGGGGCCGAATTGACGAAAAAAATAGTTCGGGGGCCGAATTGACGAAAAAAATAGTTCGGGGGCCGAATTGACGAAAAAAATAGTTCGGGGGCCGAATTGACGAAAAAAATAGTTCGGGGGCCGAATTGACGAAAAAAATAGTTCGGGGGCCGAATTGACGAAAAAAATAGTTCGGGGGCCGAATTGACGAAAAAAATAGTTCGGGGGCCGAATTGACGAAAAAAATAGTTCGGGGGCCGAATTGACGAAAAAAATAGTTCGGGGGCCGAATTGACGAAAAAAATAGTTCGGGGGCCGAATTGACGAAAGAAATAGTTCGGGGGCCGAATTGTAAAACCTTCATAGTTCGGGGGCCGAATTGAAAAACCTTCATAGTTCGGGGGCCGAATTGAAAAACCTTCATAGTTCGGGGGCCGAATTGAAAAACCTTCATAGTTCGGGGGCCGAATTGAAAAACCTTCATAGTTCGGGGGCCGAATTGTAAAACCTTCATAGTTCGGGGGCCGAATTGAAAAACCTTCATAGTTCGGGGGCCGAATTGAAAAACCTTCATAGTTCGGGGGCCGAATTGTAAAACCTTCATAGTTCGGGGGCCGAATTGACGAAAAAAATAGTTCGGGGGCCGAATTGAAAAACCTTCATAGTTCGGGGGCCGAATTGAAAAACCTTCATAGTTCGGGGGCCGAATTGAAAAACCTTCATAGTTCGGGGGCCGAATTGAAAAACCTTCATAGTTCGGGGGCCGAATTGAAAAACCTTCATAGTTCGGGGGCCGAATTGACGAAAAAAATAGTTCGGGGGCCGAATTGAAAAACCTTCATAGTTCGGGGGCCGAATTGAAAAACCTTCATAGTTCGGGGGCCGAATTGAAAAACCTTCATAGTTCGGGGGCCGAATTGTCGAAAAAAATTGTTCAGGGGCCGAATTGAAAAACCTTCAAAGTTCAGGGGCTAAATTGACGAAAAAAAAATTTTGGGGGCCGAACTGACGAAAAAAATAGTTCGGGGGCCGAATTGAAAAACTTTCATAGTTCGGGGGCTGGATTGGAAAAAGTTAATAGTTCGGAGGTTGAATTGACGAAAAAAATAGTTCGGGACTAAATTGACGAAAAAAATTGTTCTGGGGCTGAATTGGCGAAAAACATTATTCGTGGCCGAATTGAAAAACCTTAATAGTTCAGGGGCCGAATTGACGAAAGAAATAGTTCGGGGGCCGAATTGACGAAAAAAATTGTTCGGGGGCCGAATTGTAAGACCTTCATAGTTAGGGGGCCGAATTCACGAAAAAAATTGTTCGGGAGCCGAGTTGAAAACCTTCATAGTTCGGGGGCTTAATTGACGAAAAAAATTATTCAGGGGTCGAATTGTAAAACCTTCATAGTTTAAGGGTCGAATTGACAAAAAAAATAGTTCGGGGGACGATTTGGAAAATTTTAATAGTTCGGGGGCCGAATTGATGAAAAAATAGTTCAGGGGCCGAATTGGCGAAAAAAATAGTTCGGGGGCCAAATTGACGAAAAACATTGTTCGGGGGCCGAATTGAAAAACCTTCATAGTTCAGGGGCCGAATTGGCGAAAAACATTATTCGTGGCCGAATTGAAAAACCTTCATAGTTCGGGGGCCGAATTGACGAAAAAAATAGATCGGGGGCCGAATTGTCGAAAAAAATTATTCGAGGGTGGAATTGTAAAACCTTCATAGTTCAGGGGCTGAATTGATTAAAAAAATTGTTCGGTGGCTGAATTGAAAAACCTTCATAGTTCAGGGGCTGAATTGATGAAAAAAATTGTTCGGGGTTTGAATTGTAAAACCTTCATAGTTCGAGGGCCGAATTGACGAAAAAAAATAGTTCGGGGGCCGAATTGAAAAACCTTCATAGTTCGGGGGCCGAATTGACGAAAAAAAATAGTTCGGGGGCCGAATTGACGAAAGAAATAGTTCGGGGGCTTAATTGACGAAAAAAAATAGTTCAGGGGCCGAATTGAAAAACCTTCATAGTTCGGGGGCCGAATTGACGAAAAAAATTGTTCTGGGGCTGAATTGGCGAAAAACATTATTCGTGGCCGAATTGAAAAACATTAATAGTTCAGGGGCCGAATTGACGAAAGAAATAGTTCGGGGGCCGAATTGACGAAAAAAATTGTTCGGGGGCCGAATTGTAAAACCTTCATAGTTCAGGGGCCGAATTGACGAAAAAAATTGTTCGGGGGCCGAATTGAAAAACCTTCATAGTTCGGGGGCTTAATTGACGAAAAAATTATTCAGGGGTCGAATTGTAAAACCTTCATAGTTTAAGGGTCGAATTGACGAAAAAAATAGTTCGGGGGCCGAATTGAAAAACCTTCATAGTTCAGGGGCCGAATTGACGAAAAAAATAGTTCAGGGGCCGAATTGGCGAAAAAAATAGTTCGGGGGCCAAATTGACGAAAAACATTGTTCGGGGGCCGAATTAAAAAACCTTCATAGTTCGAGGGCCGAATTGACGAAAAAAATTATTCTGGGGCCGAATTGAAAAACCTTCATAGTTCGGGGGCCGAATTGAAAAACCTTCATAGTTCGGGGGCTTAATTGACGAAAAAAAATAGTTCGGGGGCCGAATGACGAAAAAAATAGTTCGGGGGCCGAATTGACGAAAAAAAATAGTTCGGGGGCCGAATTGTAAAACCTTCATAGTTCAGGGGCTGAATTGATGAAAAAAATTGTTCGGTGGCTGAATTGAAAAACCTTCATAGTTCAGGGGCTGAATTGATGAAAAAAATTGTTCGGGGTTTGAATTGTAAAACCCTAATAGTTCTAGGACCGAATTGACGAAAAAAATAGTTTGGGGGCCGAATTGAAAAACCTTCATAGTTCGGGGGCCGAACTGACTAAAAAAATTGTTCGGGGGCTGGATTGGAAAAAGTTAATAGTTCGGAGGCTGAATTGACGAAAAAAATAGTTCGGGACTGAATTGACGAAAAAAATTGTTCTGGGGCTGAATTGGCGAAAAACATTATTCGTGGCCGAATTGAAAAACATTAATAGTTCAGGGGCCGAATTGACGAAAGAAATAGTTCGGGGGCCGAATTGACGAAAAAAATTGTTCGAGGGCCGAATTGTAAGACCTTCATAGTTAGGGGGCCGAATTCACGAAAAAAATTGTTCGGGAGCCGAGTTGAAAAACCTTCATAGTTCGGGGGCTTAATTGACGAAAAAATTTATTCAGGGGTCGAATTGTAAAACCTTCATAGTTTAAGGGTCGAATTGACGAAAAAAATAGTTCGGGGGCCTATTTGGAAAATCTTAATAGTTCGGGGGCCGAATTGATGAAAAAATAGTTCAGGGGCCGAATTGGCGAAAAAAATAGTTCGGGGGCCAAATTGACGAAAAACATTGTTCGGGGGCCGAATTGAAAAACCTTCATAGTTCGAGGGCCGAATTGACGAAAAAAATTATTCTGGGGCCGAATTGTACAACCTTCGTAGTTCGGGGGCCGAATTGAGAAAAAAATTTGATCGGGGGCCGAATTGTCGAAAAAAATATTCGAGGGTGGAATTGTAAAACCTTCATAGTTCAGGGGCTGAATTGACAAAAAAAATTGTTCGGTGGCTGAATTGAAAAACCTTCATAGTTCGGGGGCTGAATTGATGAAAAAAATTGTTCGGGGTTTGAATTGTAAAACCCTAATAGTTCTAGGGCCGAATTGACGAAAAAAATAGTTCGGGGGCCGAATTGAAAAACCTTCATAGTTCGGGGGCCGAATTGACGAAAATAATTGTTCGGGAGCCGAATTGGAAAACCTTCATAGTTCGGGGGCCAAATTGACAAAAAGCATTATTCGGGGACTGAATTGAAAAACCCTCATCGTTCGGGGGCCGAATTGAGGAAAAAAATTGTTCGGGGGCCAGATTGAACAGTACTCGAGATCACCCGAGGCGCTCGATCGGTGACCTCTAGGGTGGCTCGATTAAAAATAGTACATTTCACCGATCGATCGGCGCTGGGTGCTGCGTGCAGCCCAGCAGCACACATCGCGTGCCTACTGTGTGCATCCCAGCAGCACACATCGCACGCCTGCTGCGCGCACCACGCCTGCGCCAGCGCGCACGTTTCCCCGGCCTGTGTCCCTCCTCCTCGGCCACCAACGCACTACATTGACCCTCTTCTACCTTTTTTCAATTTTCTTCAATTATAACCCAACCAAATAACCTAAAACTTACCCAAAACGTTTCCCGACATTTTCAACTCCTCAACACGTAAAAATCCCAGAAAACACGACTTTAAAACGTCAACAAAAACGTGAAAATGGGTGAAAACGAACATCGTTTCTTTTATGAAAAACCGAGCAGCATAACGGTTAAATTTTCTTAAACCAAAACCCTGAAACAAAATTTATACAACAAACTCCCAAAACAAACATCCAAAAGAGTTGTAAATTCATTATCATTTACTCAACCGAAATCCCAACAAAACTACCACACCTCCCAGCCACTCCATGGTCAAGACGACCCAACATCTATGCAGCATGCATCGTCGACTGCTTCCTAATCCAGGTCTCCTTCGAATAGCTCAACTAAAATCTCGTCGTCACCTATAACATAGAACACAAAACGTAAGCCTAATGCTTAACAAGTAGGGAAAATGAATGTAAACAAAACGAAATGTATACTCAACCCCTAACACATGCAGTTTCTAGACTCTCAGTTACTCATTTCATTAATCTTTCACTTTTCATATTGATCATAGAACCCTCTCGAGGTGCTACACTAGCATTACTCCTCGACGAGGCATTCATACTCACTATGCATTACGTATTTTAGCAATGCCACTCTCATAGAAGAGGGTGCTACACCCAAGAACTGAATCCCGACGAGGCCCTCTCGGGGTGCTACACCCAAACACTGATTCCCGACGAGGCAGTTCTAATGCGAGACCATGTTGCAGCTCTTATTATTTGGTTACGGTTCATGTTCACATTTCAAAAACATGCTAAAAACTCGTATTTTCGTTGTTCAAAACCATGATGCATGTCAATACAATGCTCAAACCTAAAACAAAACAAACAAACAAACAATCAACCCTACCGTTCCATGATGTAAGCTCGAAGGCAAAAGACACACACTCCACTACTTATCTGGATTCCCACAACGTACTCACCCTCTTCGGCTATGTCAAATACACAACTCATTAACCTAGCATAAACAGGGAATTCACTTAGAAATCATCAAAACACAATCTAAAGGATGCCTACTCTATTTCTAACAACTAATCAAACTAACTCTAAACCTCACACCCAAAAATCCCCACAATCCCATTACATTGCCCAACCTTCAATCGACCATAACTCACTCGTTTTTCATTGGATTTAAATGATACTACCCATTCCGTAAACCTCTACATGTCTACTATCCAATGCATCAATCTATTTTACCAAAATAAACAATATGGCCAATCAAATTTTCCAAAACAGAACCAGTGATACTTTTGTTTCAAAACCAGTTTTTCCACAAACTCCACCAATTCTCTAATCTATCTACATAATCTACCTAAACCATCTTATCCTAAGCCTAAACCACTAAAATAGCAACAAAATGCAACAAAGAAAGGAGATTTTCAGACTTCCCTTATTAGGGTTTCAAAACTCCTCCAAAATCCCACTAAATTCCCTAAAAACTCTAACAATCTCTCAAGGTAAGCACCAAACACAAAACCCAACTAAAATCTTACCTTGAAACTTGCTAAAACTTGGAGGAAAACGTTGAAGAGAAGCACCCATGGCTGCCAACGAGAGGGAGAGGAGGAAGAAGACCAAAACTTATCATTTTACCCTTCACCATTCACTTTTTAAAACCTTCACTTTTCCTCTTTAAAAATCTTCCACCAAAATTTTGTAAATTATAACTCAAACCCTCTCCTTCCACTTTACTCATCTCCAACGTGGAAGACATCCATTTCTTCCATTTTTCTTCTATAAAATTCTCTTCCTTAAGTTAAAATAACAACTACATCAATACCCTACTCTATTATATGGTTTCTCACCAAATTTTCTCTTTCTAACTCATATGCTTAGAATAACTCTAGGTTTAACGTTAAACTCCCATAACATCATCTAATCTAAGGGTACATCGTGTTGAGAAAAAATTTCCGGGTGTTACAATAAGTGGTTGTTTTTAAATGGATTGAAGAGAGAGAAAGAGAGAGAGAGTTGAAAAGTGAGATTTGGCTAGAGAGAGAGAGAGAGAGAAGAAAAAATAGATTTTTCTTTGGGTTTGTCCGATCTTTCCATGCGAGATCAATCAGTCAATTTTTCTTTGCTTCAGAAAACATTTCAAAGTGTTTTTCATGTTGACGAGATCTACAATTCTAATGTTTTTAATTTTTGAAGTGCCAAAGTCACTCAGGTTGTATTGATATTCAGTTTGGTTAAATCGGTCTATTTTTCTTTTGTTTGCCGAGAACATTAATTCTTAAGATTAATCGCTCTTGTTGTTATTTCTTTTAGTTTATTCTAGAAAGAATTATAGTATACTCATTATTTTGTAGCAGAAGATCATATAAAATTTTGGTCTTCTGGATGTAAGCACATTACGAACCATGTTAAATTCAGTGTCTCATTATTTTCTGTTTTATTTTGTTGCGTATTAACAATTGACATAATAATCTATTTAATCACACAAATAAGAAAAAATGAATTTATCTGTTGCGTAATCAAATTTTTACAAACCATTTTTCTCAACGGATGGAATCAGAGCAAGATTGCTAGATAGTCAAGTTTGGTCATGTTTCACCAGAGTCAATAAAGTTTGTGACTTTAAATATATATTTATATATATATTTAGATTTCTTGTGTGAATTAAAATGGCTGAGGATTCGAGTTTGATGATAATGAAAATCAAACAATTATCTTATCTGGAAACCTATGATGGAAGATATATATATATATATATATATATATTGTAATGAACTTCATAAGCCAATCAGTGGGAATGCAATGAGACCTTAGAGATTGAGCATTGATGCATCGAAAATGCATCACTTATGTTAGAGTTTCAGTTTTTGCAAGTGTGTTTCTTAGTATTGCTACAGAGACTACAATAGAACAATTGTGGAAGAAATTAGAATCACTATTTGAAAGTTGAAGTGCTTATAATAAAGCTCTTACAATTAAAGAACTTGTGAATTTGAAAGATGTGGATGGACATGGTATCAACGAGCATATGAACAAGTTTCAAGGTTCAATGAATTAGCTACTAGGTATCATGTTAGATGATTAATTGCAGGTTTTCTTTTTTTTAGTTCTATGTTAGAAAATTGGGAAACACTTGTGATTATAGTTAGCAACTCAATGCCAGATGATAATTTAACTCTCGATATGGTTAAAAAGTTACCTCATTACTTCTAGGTTCCAAACGGATCTGATTGTTTACTCAACGAGGAAATTAGAAGAAATGATATGAGTCATTTGTTTTTTGTAGGTGCTTTTAGTAAGAAATAAGAAAGACAAGGTCGAAGCCAAAGTAAAGATCATTATAAATAGGGTTCATCCAGAGAAATATCTAACTCAAAAGGAAAGACAATGAAATGCTTTTATTGTGGAAAAAGAATTATAGAATATTGAAGAAAGAAAAATTCCAAGGGAAAGATAGTGAGCATGAATGTGTTAGCTTAAAATATGTTTAAGTAACTATGTTTTTTGATAATAATGTTTAATGACAAATATAAGAATAGAAAATGATCATTAGTAAGAAATGTATAAACTAATGAAGATGATTAGTATGAAATATATGAGCTGGATAATTGATTTATTGAGTTTATTGCGTTTGTCTGGAAATGCCCTTTGAAAAGGGTATTACGTTTTCTAATGATTTGTGGTTAAGTGCTATTAGTCCACAGTCAATCATCCACGTGAAAGAAAACAGAGAAAGACGCAAACGTCCTAGGTCTCAATTATCCACGTGAAAGAAAACAGAGACAAACGCAGTCATCCACACTAATGACAGACGCAGTCGTCCATACTAATGACAGACGCAATCGTCCACGCTATTGACGGACGCAGTCGTCCAAAGTCAAAATAGACTCAATCGTCCAGACTTTAAAGACTGTGAGCGATAGCGACTTCAGATTTCAAATGGCTATCTTTCTGTGTACGGATGCTCCCCAACGGTCATATTTTTGAAAGAGACGCAGATTATAGACGAGAGTATAAAAAGAAGAATGAAGCTCAAAAGAAGAACTTTTGCCAATTTTCATATTTATCGCTTAACTCTCGCGAGCAAAAAAAATTTCTCTAATACTCTGCAACTGTTTACATCTCTCTGTCCTAGAACTTGAGATTTAAACTTGAGAGAGTGTAATCCTAGTACTCAATATTTCCATTCTGTTAAATCTGTAAGGCTGTGGATTGACGCTCGTGAAGTTCAATCTAGAAGTTTAAAAGGCAGTTGATTGGCGCCCGTGAAGTCCAATCAAGTTCTCTCGAGGAAGAGAGGTAGTGAATCTTTAAGGGGATATCCCTGAAGTGTGGGCGTAGGCAAAGTTACCTGAAGCACGTAAATATCTCGGTGTTGTTTCTCTCTCTCTCTTTGTTTATTTTGCATCAGTAAGAAATAATTTTAGTAATTTTTATTACTCTAAGTAAACAAGATTAGAAGAGAAAAATATAATTCACCCTCCCTCTTAGATAATAACGATCCTGCAATTGGTATCAGAGAAAGGTTAGTATTGTCTATATTATAATAGAATTAGAAATGACATTCAACACCAACACTACACACGTAGAGGGCCAATCTATTACTAGACCTCCATTCTTTGATGGAAATGACTATGTTTATTAGAAGTCTAGGATGAGAATTTTTGTTCAGGCTATGGATTATGAACTATGGAATATTATAGAGAATGGTCCATATATAGCTATAAAAACTGAGAATGGTGACAGTACTCCTAAAGCATCACATGAACTAACTGATTTAGATAAAAAGAATTTGAGCCTGAATGCTAAGACAATAAAAACCTTGTACTATGCTCTAAACAGAGATGAATTTAATAGAGTACAAGGATGTGATAGTGCTCAAGAGATATGGCACTTACTAGAGTTTACACATGAGGGAACAAATCAGGTTAAAGAGAGTAAATTGAGTATGCTGGTACATGAATATGAGCTTTTTTCGATGGAGAAAGATGAGACTATTTCCTCCATGTTTACTCAATTTACCAATATTACTAATGGCTTAAAAGTTCTTGGAAAGACTTATTCAAGTGAAGAACTTGTGAGAAAGATCCTTCGGTGCCTACCAAGAGCCTGGCAACCGAAAGTGACTGCCATACAATAAGCTCGGGATCTCAAGGTTCTCAAACTAGAAGAACTCATTGGCTCTCTAATGACTCATAAGATAACCATGAGAGCCATGACAAGGAAGATCTCAAGGAGAAATAGATCAACAGGAAGAAGGATATTGCACTCAAATCTTCCTCAAGTAAACAAGAAGATTCTGAGAAAGAAGAAGATGAGGAGGACATAGCCCTCGTCACTAGAAGATTCAGCAGATTTCTCCAGCAGAAAAGATTGAATGGGAGGAAATTCTCAAAAGGAGAAAAGCCTCAAAAGGAAAAGGAGATTACCTGCTACGAATGTGGGAAGGCTAGACACATCAAGGTGAGTGCCCACAAGCAAAGAAGAATCCCAAGAAATTCAAGAAAAGAGCTATGAAGACCACTTGGGATGACAGTGAGAGCGACACATCTTCAGAAGATGAGGAAGTTGCCAATTTGTGCTTCATGGCCAAGGAGGATGAGGTTAGTCATTCTTCTAGCGATAGTGAAGTAGATGAGGATGAAGACTTAATTGATGCATTTAACGATTTAGTAAAGCAATTTGGCATGCTAAAAACTAAATACAATCTGTTGAAAATGGAAAATGCAGGTTTAGTTGAAAAAGCATGCTAAAGAAGTCGACTCACATGAAAAGGAAGTTAGTGATCTGAAGATTAGGAATAAGAATTTAAATGACATTGTACTTAAGTTCACTAATGGTAGCAAGAACTTAAATATGCTATTAGGTAGTCAAATGGTGACTTTTGATAAAGCATGATTAGGTTATGAAAAATTTAATAAAAAGAAAGTTTACAAGAATTTCTTTGTTAAATCATTTCCCTGCTACGCATGTAATGAAGTATGACATAAATCTTTTGTATGTCCTCTAAAAGTAAACAATGTTAAATCTAGTGGTAAACTGCAATGGGTTCCTAAGGGGACCAGACCTAACACTAGGACCCAAAAGATTTTGGGTACCTAAGAAGACCACTTGATCACTGTCTTGCAGGTTGATTGCTCTCCCAAGAAAAATCAATGGTCCCTCAACAGTGGATGCTCGAGGCATATGACGGGAGACTCAACAAAGTTTGCTTTTGTCAACAAGAAGAAAGTGAAAGAGAGACG
>CM039514.1:27391838-27581838 GCA_022432975.1 Begonia masoniana
TGAGTTACGGAGACATCACCCGATAGACTTCATCTACCGATAGTGAATAAAACAACGACTCGACCTCTGCCAATAGACTTCATCTACCGATAGTGAACAAAACAACATCTTCCGATTAAAACAAGCTGATATATACCGATCACTAAACGACAAATTCTACTTATATCTTCCGATTGACAACATAACTATAACCCGAAATCTTACGATAGACTTCATTATACAAAGTGAATAACACAACGACTGACATCGACGAAGACTTCATTAACGATGAGAACAGAACCACATTTCATCTATTCCTTGATATACAAACACAACTCTAAACTATAGAAAAGAATTTACTCACTTCACTGAAACCATTCAAAAACATTTCAAACCATTACGTTACTAAAAATCCAGTAAGTGAAAACAAGAAAGACCAAAACCTACCTCATACTCCTAGGTGCCAGACGAATGCGCTTGTTTACTCAACAAGAAAATTAGAAGAAATGATTTGAGTAATTCCTTTTTTGGAGGTGCTATTTAGTGAGAAAAAAGAAAGACAAGGTCGAACCCAAAGTAAATATCAACATAAAAGGGGTTCATTCAAAGGAAGATCTAAGTCGAAAGGAAATACAATGAAATGTTTTCATTGTGAGATACTGGGACATATGAAAGGGAATTGTAGAATAGTGAAGAAAGAACAATTCTAAGGAAAGATAGTGAGTATGAAAGTGATATGTCTTAGAGGGCTATTACTCGATCTCAAACAAAGGCTCAAGCTTTATCTAACAAGTTTAATTCTTTTGCAGGTGATGATAATTTTGATGATATTTTTGAAGACTTGGATTCAGAGCTTAGTACAAAAGACATGGAGCAACCCTTACATGTGCACACTTGGGAATCAAGGTTGGAAGATCAATAAGAGGAAATTTGTCTTCCTTAAAATCATATTGTAACCAAACACTTTAGTTTTTATGATTTTGGCAAACATTAGATTTATTTGTATTTTGTTGGCAACCATTGGCCTTTATGTAATTTTATTAATTGCACGCATCATTAGGCATTAGGATTAGATGTATGCTAAGTTAGATGATGGTTTGAAGTTGGTTCAATACACATTTGCATGGCTTGCATGCAAGGACTGCGCGGCCAAAGAAGAACCGCCTCCTTTGAGTGCCAAAATGGAGTGGGGACCATTACTCCTTTTGGCCAATCACTTTATAGCCAAATAAAGATGCTATGTTGGAATTTCCCTTCTTGAAGAATGTCTTGGATCGATGACATGGCTTCCCTTAGCCATTGGATAAAATTGTAATGCCCCCGAACCCGCCCCGGCTCGGTGCGCTACTTTGCTAACCAATCCCGCGTTTAAAAAGAATTTTAAAATAGTTTTCAATAAAAATTACGACTCAATTTTTGGATTTTTCAAACCCTCAAAAACGGTTGGAAAACGTGCGTAAAATACGTTTAAAATACATCGGAAAAGGTCGGGTCAAAACATTTTGAAAATAGGAAAAATTAAAAAAAAAAACATTTTTGGCTCGGTTGGGCGCCGTGCGTGCGCTGGGCGCGCGCCGCCCAGGAAGCGCGCCCGCGAGCCTTGCCACTGCACGCATCGCGCGCGCAGCCCTGCGCTCCCCTGCGCGTCTGAGGCCGATCGATCGGCGCCCTCTCGGGTTACTTCGGCCAAATTGCTCATTTTTCACTTTTTTCATTTTTTCTTCAAACCACACCCCTCCAAATCACCCAAAACTTACCCCACACATTCCCGACACTCCCGACTCTTGACACATAAAAATTCCAAAAAACCGACTCCAAAATATTAACGAAAATGTGAAGACAGTTGAAAACCAGCGTCGTTTTCTCTACGAAAACCGAGCGGCATAACAACTGAATTTTCTAAAACTAAAATCCTGAAAATCCAACAGTTTATAAAACATATTCAAAATAGTTTCAAAATATTATTTACAACGTTATAAAACACAATCTTTTATACAAACAATCCACCAAAACGACAACTCTTACAAACCTCCAAATATCATGAATTCAAAAATAGTTGAAAACTAACTACAATCCAAATACCATTCCACCCACATCTTTCTGAAGACCATGGTCGAGACGCCCTGACAACTGCCCGCATCGGCATACCACGTACATTACCAACTGCGGCCCAATCCTAGTTGTCCTTAAAGCCCTCACCTGTAATCAAGTCGACACCTATACCACGAAACACAAAACGTAAGCCTAATGCTTAGTAAGTAGGGAGTAATGCAATTCAAAACAATGCATGCTCAACTCCTAACATATACAGTCTCTACTCGCTCTGTTGTACTCGTTTCTTTTCCGTTTTGTTAATCTGTCACCTAGCGATGTGGATTAAGTATGCACACATCCTTTTACCATCTAGGATGGCCACACTTTGACCCAGCTGTGTAAGGCCGGAAGCACACCTCTAGGTCTAGCTCCCAAAAATAACACGACCCTATCATGTGGTACACATCAGAGTCTAGCTCCCAAGATGCAATTCAATCTGAGTCTCGCTCCCAAGATGGCACTACCTAATCACATATGAGTCTCACTCCCAAGATGCATCTCCATCCGAGTCTCGCTCCCAGGATGGCACTACCCCATCACATCTGAGTCTCGCTCCCAAGATGTATTTCCATCCGAGTCTCGCTCCTAGGATGGCTGTAGCAACTGGTAATGTCCACCTTAATTAATAACCTGTAATACCCGGCTTGTACGGATTTTGGATTTAATATATTATATTAATATTTTAATATTTGTGACATTTTTGGTAAATATGTCAAATTAAATCAGTTTCACAAACGATAAGCTTTATTACGATCCTAACGATTAATAGGAATTTACGAGAATTTTTGGAGTAATGACGCTATATTCCGAGTAATTAAGTTTCTCGTAATACAAAAGACGTTTTAGTAAAAAATAAGAAACGAGGTCCGATTTGCGAACGGACAGTTTTAATAAATCCCAAATAATAAGTTGGACATATTGGTGAAATAAGGAAATTTGGAGAACCCCAATCATTAGTTAATTAACGAAACAAAGGACGAAACAAAATAGAAGTGCTAAGGGCAAAATGGTAATTTATCGAGAAAAATTTAATTAAAACATAAGTTTTTCTCTCCTTCTCCCTCACGCACGATTTCCTCTCTGCTTCTTTCCTCCCTCCAGGCGACAGTAAGCGATCTCCATCTCCTCCTCACACCATTTCTCCAATCCGACTCCGTTCTGACCTCCGATCGTTCCGTTTTCTTCGCGCTTTCTCCTCCAATCCACGCTCTAGGTATGATTTTAAAGTTTTAGAGCGTTAGTTTTCGAGTTTCGTAGAGTTTATCTTTAGGGTTTTCGTTTAGGGTTTCGGTAAAAAATGTCAATTTAGGGTTCGTAATTAATAAGTTATCGTGTTTAAGGATATAAAGGAGATATCAAACATTATTGGACGAATTTAAACCGATTTGAAAAAAGTTAAAAATTAGGGATTTTCGGGTTTTTTTAAGGAGAAACTCGTAGATTAGGAATTGAGGTGCCAAGCGTAAATTGCTCGAATAAATAGCTCAATGAATTGGATTAGAACTTTAGGAAGTTTCCTTAGTTAAGGTTGTGCAAATTTGGACGATCGATAGTTTAAACTCGAATTAACGTCGATATTATGTTTTTGTCTCAGACAAACAACGTTCGTGGACGGAGCTTGAGCTGCTTTGGACACGAGGTAAGTTCTCGTGATTCTTCTCTGGCCGATTGGCCTACACCGTACGTCGAATGTCGTGTCGAGAAATTTTGGAGATGCACTTGTTTTATATTGCTTTGGTTGGGTAGCTAGGCTTATTTGTTTTATAGATTATGTTTTACAGTCTTTGATGGTATACATTATTGCTTGTTTACTTTAAGATATGAACTATTCACGCATCACGTGTTTTAAAGAAAAACATGAAAATGAACTTCCGCACAGGGTTTTAAAGATAATGTAAAGCATAGCATAGGCCGAAAGGCATATTGGCCGAAAGGCATATCGGCCGAAAGGCATATTGGCCGAAAGGCGTATCGTTTATCGGTCATGCGAGGTGGGGCTCAGGCACGGCTGTACGTGTTGTAAGCGTGTACTCCCCACCTCTAGCTGGAAAGAGTAGTCCGCCCGCTGGATGAGCTCTCTCCGGTTAGAGGGATAGGATCTCGGTGACACCTATCGTGCATTGCATAGTAAAGAAAATAAAGTATGATTTATCGAACTCATACGCACAGCATGCATTGCATTTATGTAGAGCTTACTGGGATTTCATCTCATAGTGGGTATGTATGGTGTAGGTGATTACGAGGGGACAGGTGAGGACGAGATCCTTCCACCTGAGGAGTGACGCACTTGACGAAGGATGGCTTGTTGTGGTGTGTTGCACAGTCGATGCTCACCTGACCCGTGGGGAAGTATATATAGATTTTGAGGGTTTTAAGTTATTTTGGATAGAATAGGAAAATTGTATAGACATTATAGGGTGTTTGGTTCTGGTAGTTGATAGGTTTACGTTTTTAATGTTTTTTTTAAACGTTTTGTAATTGTTTAGTGATTTTAAAACAGGAGGATATGTTTAGTTTTTAAACATATCCACGCAGTTTATTTTCATAAAACGTACTTGGTTTTAAAATGCGTTTGGATTTGTTAACGAGGGGTAAGTGAATTATGTGGGTTTTGAGTGTTCGAAGGATACGTGAATTGTGAATGTATGATGTAGGGAAGAGAAAAGAGAGGTGTGTGTTGTGTGTTTATATATATGAACGCAGGAGAAGAAAGGAAAAAAAGGGGGAAGGAAGCAGAGGAGATGGCGACGAATCGCCATGGGGGGCGATTGCATCGCCACTCCCTGGAAAATTTCCAGGGAGTGTGGCGATTAGTCGCCACAAATTGTGGCGACTGATCGCCACAGGCGATATGCAACAGGAGAATAATCGCCTGTTGCAATCGCTGATGGGCGATTATTCGCCCTATTTTTGGGCGAATAATCGCCCTTGCATGTAAGGGGCGATTGCCCCTTTTGTCCCTCTATTTAACTTAATTGTTTTTTAAATGTTTTTTAAACTGTTTTACATATTTGTTTTACTTGTTATTTAAAATTGTTCCACGGTTTGTTTTAAACGATTTTCCTAACGAACCTCGATTTCAATTCCGATTTCGATTTTCCGTTTAGGCTTCATCTAGAGTATAGTTAAAGTTTAAAAAAAAAATACTACGAAAAATTGGGTACAGTTTTAGGGTCGTCCCATTTATGGTATCAGAGCCTCTGGGTTTTAAAATCGGTTCTGTAGACTGCTCGACTGCACAGCCACTACACAGACATTCTTCATCAACTGTAAGTATGTTTATAGCTTTATTCGATTTCTAGTTTCTTAGAATATTTGTTTAACTTTTTATAGGAATTATATAATTATGGTGTGTCCACGAAATGACCGAGATGACCGCGACGTTACGATAGACACACTTAAGGATTTTATCACCCAGCAGTCTCAACATATGGAGCGACAGGCTCAGCAAATGGATAGACAGTCTCAACAGCTGGGTACTATGATAGACCGAGAGGGCATTAGAGCTCAAGAGACAGCTGTTTCGGGTAACCGGGCAGGGAGAGATTTCAGAAGCTTCAGCCCCCTATATTTAACGAACAGTTCACAGATCCCTCTTCCGCAGAGGAGTGGATTCGCACTATGGAGGACATGCTGGCGTATGCTAGCATAGAGGACGGAGAGAAGGTTGCATTGGTGTCCTATCACTTGGCACTTGACGCCCGATTTTGGTGGGATTCCATCAAGACGACCACCGATGTGACGGTTATGGGATGGGAGAGATTCAGGACCTTGTTTTACGACAAGTATTTCAGCCATACCGTACGAGAGGCGAAGATGGTTGAGTTTATGCAGTTGCGGCAGATTTGTTCTATTGCCGAGTACGTGAGGAGGTTTGGGGCATTGTCCCAATTCGCGCCACGACAGGTCAGCGTTAATGAGGACAAGGTACGCTGATTTTTACAGGGACTTAGTCAGAAGTTCCGGATGCGCCTTACCATATCTGGGGTACGAAATGTATCCTATGACGATATTGTGGCTAGGGTGCTTGATATTGAGGCAGTTGATCAGAGTTCTGCCAGACCGAGGGAGCCATCTAAGGGCTTCTTCCGTGAGATTCGACCTCAGTCACTAAACCGAGGTTGGCAGCCCAGAGCACAGCCCCAGCAGCAGCAGAGGGGTGTGAAGAGACCTCTTGAGGGAGGTAATGACCGGGGAAAGGGGAAGCAAGTACAGGGCGTTTCTCAGGTACCGGTTTGCCCTAAATGTCAGAAGGAACACAGGGGCCAGTGCAGGTTAGGCACAGATGTGTGTTATTAGTGTGGAGAATCAGGCCATTTTGCTAAAGACTGCCCGAAGCGGGGCCGAGATCAGTCAGGCAGTGATCAGAGGAGGATTATGCCGAGGATCTTTGCATTTATCGAACCTGGTGATGTTGATAACGAGGATTAGCCTGCCGTGATAGCAGGTACTATATTGGTTTCTGGTGTTCCTGTATTTTCTTTATTAGACACAGGGGCTACGCATTCTTTTGTTTCCACCCCTTGTGTGTCTAGATTGAGGCTTGCGCCGGAGTTAGCAGAATGCGAGTATAGTGTGATGCTACCTTCAGGAGAGCGTATGCAGTCAGGTCGTGTAGTCTAGGGCAATATTATCTCGATTGGGGACAAAACCCTTTATGCTCGCCTTATTGTTATGGGCATAGAGCATTATGATCTTATCTTGGGGATGGACTTGCTGTCATAGCATTTCGCCACCATCAATTGTCGATCTGGGATTGTCACCTTTTGACCCCCGGGTAAAGCTGAGTTTTCTTATCTGGCGATGAGCAGATTGAGTGGTGCGTGCTCTATTTATTTAGCCTTTGTATTTGATTGTCAGTTGCTCAGCGGAGAAAAGCCGAGCGACATTCCTATTGTCAGAGAGTTATCTGGGATCTTTCTTGATGATCTTCCCGGGTTACCACCAGACCGGGAGATCGAATTCACTATTGATGTCTATCCAAACTCCGCGCCGAGGTTTAAGAACCCGTATCGGTTGGCACCAGCTGAGTTGAGGGAACTGAGGACTCAGCTTGACGAGCTGTTAGAGAAGGGTTTTATTCGACCCAGTGTTTCACCCTGGGGTGCTCCTGTTCTGTTTGTTAAGAAGAAAGTCGGGACCCTCAGGATGTGCATCGATTACAGAGAGCTGAATAAACTTACAATGAAGAATAAGTATCCACTGCCCCGGATTGATTATTTATTTGATCAGCTGCAAGGTGCCCGAGTATTTTCGAGGATTGATCTACGTTCGGGTTACAATCAGCTGAAGGTCCAGAAGGATGATATACCGAAGACGGCATTCCGAACGAGGTATGGGCATTATGAGTTCCTTGTCATGTCTTTTGGACTTACTAATGCCCCTGCAGCGTTTATGGATTTGATGAACCGTGTCTTCAAGGAGTATCTGGACAAGTTCGTGGTGGTTTTCATCGACGACATTCTGATCTACTCTAAGACGAAGGAAGAACACGAGGAGCACTTGAGAATAGTTTTGAGGATTTTATGCCAGCACCAGTTGTATCAAAAGTTCTCTAAGTGCGAGTTCTAGCTGGATCGGGTCAGTTTCCTTGGCCATATCATATCACAAGAAGGTGTTTCTGTTGATCCGAGCAAAATTCAGGTGGTCAGAGATTGGCCACAGTCGAAGAACGTACGTGAGGTGCGTGGATTTCTCGGATTAGCTGGCTATTATCGGAAGTTCATAGAGGGATTTTCGAAGATCGCACTTTCTCTTTCACGATTGACTCAGAAGAACGAGAGATTTGTATGGTCGTCTGCTTGTGATAACAGTTTTATGGAGTTAAGCCAGAGATTGACCACCGCTCCAGTATTGGCG
Organism: Begonia masoniana; assembly: GCA_022432975.1. Classification (NCBI taxonomy): domain Eukaryota; kingdom Viridiplantae; phylum Streptophyta; class Magnoliopsida; order Cucurbitales; family Begoniaceae; genus Begonia; species Begonia masoniana. The sequence continues at coordinate 27,399,771 of CM039514.1, forward strand.
CTACCTGTTGAAGGTGACAAGTACAGTATCTATTGTGATGCGTCAAAAGTTGGACTAGGTTGTGTGTTGATGCAGGAGGGGAGAGTTATTGCTTATGCTTCTCGGCAACTGAAGCCGTACGAGCAGAATTACCCTACGCATGACCTTGAGCTAGCAGCTGTGGTCTTCGCACTAAAGATATGGAGACATTATTTATATGGGCAGCAGTACGAGATATTTTCTGACCACAAGAGCTTGAAGTATTTATTTACACAGAAGAAGCTGAATATGCGTCAGAGAAGGAGGCTTCAGTTCGTCAAAGACTACGATTTTGATATCAAGTACCATCTAGGAAAGGCGAACAAGGTTGCTGATGCCTTGAGTAGATTTCCTTCTGCGAGTCAGCCTTCATTAGCAGCGATGTCAGTTACGCTGCGGTCTGAGATTGAGAGGTTCGATGTTGAGATAGTGGCAGAGTTGTCCAGTATGCTCACCAACATTTCTCTCAGGCCGACTATTCTGGATCGGATATGTGAAGCTCAGCAAAATGATACGGAGTGTGAGGAGCTTTGATCCAGCATGACATTGGGAGACTCGTCAGATTTCCATTTATCAGAGGATGGTATTTTGAACTTCAGGCATAGATGGTACGTGCCTAACGATGAGGATCTGAAGAAGGATATATTGGCCGAGGCACATTCTTCGGCGTATTCTGTGCACCCGGGGAGTACTAAGATGTACCGGGACCTAAAGCAACATTTCTGTTGGCCGAACATGAAGAGGGAGGTTACCGAGTACGTTGAGACCTGTTTGGTATGTCAACAGGTGAAGGCAGAGCACCAGAGGCCGGCCGGAACATTATTGCCACTGCCGATTCCGGAGTGGAAATGGGAGCAGATCTCCATGGATTTTATTGTGGGGCTCCCGTGGATGACGAAGGGCCATGATGGTATATGGGTGATCGTGGACCGATTGACAAAGTCGGCTCACTTCTTATCAGTGAAGATGGCGTCTTCTATGGATCAGCTCACAGAGCTCTATGTACAGGAGATTGTGAGATTGCATGGAGTGCCGGTTTCTATTGTCTCGGATCGAGATCCGAGGTTCACGTCGAAGTTCTGGAAGAGTCTGCACAAAGCTATGGGGACTCAACTTAATTTCAGCACTGCATTTCATCCTCAGATTGATGGTCAGACAGAGAGGACGAATCAGATTTTTGGAGGATATGCTCAGAGCATGTGTGCTGGAGTTTCAGGGATCGTGGAGCAGGTATTTGCCACTGATCGAGTTCTCATACAACAACAGCTTCCAGGCTACCATCGGCATGGCACCGTACGAGGCTTTGTATGGTCAGAAATGTAGATCTCCGTTATATTGGCACGAGGTTGGCAAGGCCAGCATCGTTGGTCCTGAGATCCTACAGCAAACGGCAGAGAAGATTGTCGTTATCTGACAGCGTATTCAGGTAGCTCAGAGCAGACAAAAGAGCTATGCTGACACGAGACGGAGAGAGCTAGAGTTCGAAGAAGGTGACGAAGTTTATATTAAAGTGTCTCCGTTCAAAGGCGTTGCGAGATTTGGAAGGAGGGGTAAGTTGAACCCTCGTTATGTGGGGCCCTTTCCTATTCTGAAGAGGATCGGGAAGATGGAGTACAGATTGCAGCTTCCAGCTTCTATGGAGGGTATTCATGATGTATTTCACGTATCCATGTTTCGGAAGTGTTTGTGTGATCCATCACATGCCGTGGAGGCAATAGACATCGAGGTACAGTCTACCTTGACCTATGAGGAGAGGCCGGTACGTATTTTGGAGACTTCCATCAAGGTTTTGCGCAACAAAGAAATTCCGCTAGTTAAAGTTCTATGGCGGAATCATGAGGTGGAAGAAGCGACTTGGGAGCGACAGCAGGATGTGATGACTAGATATCCTGAGCTGTTTGTATGATTTAATTTTGTGGACAAAATTCCAAATAAGGTGGGTGGAATGTAATACCCGGCTTGTACGGATTTTGGATTTAATATATTATATTAATATTTTAATATATGTGGCATTTTTGGTAAATATGTCAAATCAAATCAGTTTTGCAAATGGTAAGCTTTATTACAATCCTAACGATTAATAGGAATTTTGAGGAATTTACGAGAATTTTCGGAGTAATGACGCTATATTCCGAGTAATTAAGTTTCTCGTAATACAAAAGACGTTTTAGTAAAAAATAGGAAACGAGGTCCGATTTGCGAACGGACAGTTTTAATAAATCCCAAATAATAAGTTGGACATATTGGTGAAATAAGGAAATTTGGAGAACCTGAATCATTAGTTAATTAACGAAACAAAGGACGAAACAAAATAGAATTAAGTGCTAAGGGCAAAATGGTAATTTACCGAGACAAATTTAATTAAAACATAAGTTTTTCTCTCCTTCTCCCTCACTCACGATTTCCTCTCTGCTTCTTTCCTCCCTCTAGGCGACAGTAAGCGATCTCCATCTCCTCCCCACACCATTTCTCCAATCCGACTCCATTCTGACCTCCGATCGTTCCGTTTTCTTCGCGCTTTCTCCTCCAATCGACGCTCTAGGTATGATTCTAAAGTTTTAGAGCGTTAGTTTTCGAGTTTCGTAGAGTTTTATCTTTAGGGTTTTCGTTTAGGGTTTCGGTAAAAAATGTCGATTTAGGGTTCGTAATTAATAAATTATCGTGTTTAAGGATATAAAGGAGATATCGAACATTATTGGACGAATTTAAACCGATTTGGAAAAAGTTAAAAAATAGGGATTTTCCGGTTTTTTTAAGGAGAAACTCGTAGATTAGGAATTGAGGTGCCAACCGTAAATTGCTCGAATAAATAGCTCAATGAATTGGATTTGGAATTGAGGTGCCAACCGTAAAAAGTTTCCTTAGTTAAGGTTTTGCAAATTTGGACGATCGATAGTTTAAACTCGTTTTAACGTCGATATTATGTTTTTGTCTAAGACAAACAATGCTCGTGGACGGAGCTTGAGCTGCTTTAGACATGAGGTAAGTTCTCGTGATTCTTCTCTGGCCGATTGGCCTACACCGTACGTCGAATGTCGTGTTGAGGAATTTTGGAGATGCACTTGTTTTATATTGCTTTGGTTGGGTAGCTAGGCTTATTTGTTTTATAGATTATGTTTTACAGTCTTTGATGGTATACATTATTGCTTGTTTACTTTAAGATATGAATTGTTCACGCATCACGTGTTTTAAAGAAAAGCATGAAAATGAACTTCCGCACAGGGTTTTAAAGATAATGTAAAACATAGCATAGGCCGAAAGGCATATCGGCCGAAAGGCATATCGGCTGAAAGGCATATTGGCCGAAAGGCGTATCGTTTATCGGTCACGCGAGGTGGGGCTCAGGCACGGCTGTACGTGTTGTAAGCGTGTACCCCTCTAGCGGGAAAGAGTAGTCCGCCCGCTGGATGAGCTCTCTCCGGTTAGAGGGATAGGATCTCGGTGACACCTATCGTGCATTGCATAGTAAAGAAAATAAAGCATGATTTATCGAACTCATACGCACAGCATGCATTGCATTTACGTAGAGCTTACTGGGATTTCATCTCATAGTGGGTCTGTATGGTGTAGGTGATTACGAGGGGACAGGTGAGGACGAGATCCCTCCACCTGAGGAGTGACGCAGTTGACGAAGGATGGCTTGTTGTGGTCTGTTGCGCAGTCGATGCTCATCTTACCCGTGGGGAAGTATGTATAGATTTTGAGGGTTTTAAGTTATTTTGATTAGAATAGGAAAATTGTATAGACATTATAGGGTTTTTGGTTCTGGTAGTTGATAGGTTTACGTTTTTAATGTTTTTTTTAAACGTTTTATAATTGTTTAGTGATTTTAAAACAGGAGGATATGTTTAGTTTTTAAACATATCCACGCGGTTTATTTTCATAAAACGTACTTGGTTTTAAAATGCGTTTGGAGTTGTTAACGAGGGGTAAGTGAATTATGTGGGTTTTGAGTGTTCGGAGGATACGTGAATTGTGAATGTATGATGTAGGGAAGAGAAAAGAGAGGTGTGTGTTGTGTGTATATATATATGAACGCAGGAGAAGAAAGGAAAAAAATGGGGAAGGAAGCAGAGGAGATGGCAACGAATCGCCATGGGGGGCGATTGCATCGCCACTCCCTGGTAAATTTCCAGGGAGTGTGGCGATTAGTCGCCACAAATTGTGGCGACTGATTGCCATAGGCGATATGCAACAAGCGAATAATCGCCTGTTGCAATCGCCGATGGGCGATTATTCGCCCTATTTTCGGGCGAATAATCGCCCCTGCATGTAAGGGGCGATTGCCCCTTTTGTCCCTCGATTTAACTTAATTGTTTTTTAAATGTTTTTTAAACTGTTTTAGATATTTGTTTTACTTGTTATTTAAAATTGTTCCAAGATTCGTTTTAAACGATTTTCCTAACGAACCTCGATTTCAATTCCTATTTCGATTTTCCGTTTAGGTTTCGTCTAGAGTATAGTTAAAGTTTTAAAAAAAAAATAGTACGAAAAATCGGGTACAGTATTAGGGTCGTTACATAACCTCTTTTAGTAACCTTTACTCCTTGTGAAATTAAGTGTCTATGATTGGTTGTTTAATTAGGTTAAGCCTTGGCTGCTATGGGCAAAGATTTAATTTGCAATAATTAGTGTAATAAAAGGGGTCAGTTAAGGGTTTTAGCCGCCACTGTTTTATTACCTCTTTCGGTATTCAGCAGCTCAGTAGACTCCCTCTTAGCAATTTTTCCAGCCAGATTCTTCGTCTATCTAGGTGAGTTTTCCCTCAGTTTCCTTCTTGCTAATAAATCATAATGAAAGTAGAATGTACATTAGAAGATCTGTTTGCTGTAGAATGAGTGTATCGAGAATGCTGTATGTGCGAGCTAGTTCGGGTTTTGTGGTTAAATGGGAATGCACGATGGAATGAACTCCCGAACTAGTTTCCTTAGATTTCTGAATAGCAGAAATGAAATTTAGAGAATATCTAATTAACACCCTGTCTATGGTTTTAGGTTTGAGTAGCTCTCGAGGTAGCCTTTCCAACAATCTCCAGGAGACCAGGTAAGTAAAGTATGCTTGTGCCTTCGAGCCTACATCACAAAATAGTAGGGTTGTGCATGCTTGAATGTGTTTGTATGTTATGCATCATATTTTGAAAACTATGTGAAAATGAATTTATATGAAATTGCATGGTAAGGAATGAACAGACTGAATAGTTGTTAAGGGAACTAATCCGCCCCTTAATCAAGAGAGAGGATGTATGACTTTGGGAGAAGTGATCCAACTCCCAATTTCACAGGGGGATCAGATCAGAAACGAATGCATATGCAACTGAGATGAGAAAGTAGAAACTGCATGTGTTAGGAATTTATGTTTCAGCATTCCATTTCATTATTGCTTTGCTTACTTAGCATTAGGCTAATAGATGAGTTATGTGATGTAGGTGAAGAAGTGACTGCAAGTGTGTTTTCTGAGTATGCTGAGGAATAGGCTGGTTGGGGGAGCACATTCATGCCTCGACTTGGCGAACTGATGGGGCGGTTTAACTGGTGTCAATAGATGAGAAAGTTTAGTGAACTATAATTCAATTTAAATATGTTGAGAGTTTTAGTGACAGTAGTAGTTTTGATGTTTTGAATATAATTTGAGACTCTTTCTGATAATAATACTCTGTTAGTTTTAATAGTGGTTTTTACTAAATTTTGGAGTAGTACACGGATTTAAGTAGTTTTGAACGGTTTTAGTAAAATACTCAAGTTCTTTTGGCAGTCAGTGTTTTCTTTGTTTATAGTGAAATTGTTGCTATGTTTTTTTCGTTAAGTATTTTTGATCTATCGGTAGATGATGTCTATCGGCAGATATCGAGTATTTTTGATCTATCGGTAGATGATGCCTATCGGCAGATGTTGAGTATTTTTGATCTATCGGTAGATGATGTCTATCGGCAGATGTTGAGTATTTTTGATCTATCGGTAGATGATGTCTATCGGCAGAAGTCGAGAGTTTTGTCTATCGGTGGATTTAGTCCATTAGTGGATGTGAGTATTAGAATTTTTCGTTTTGTAATCGGAAGATGTCTTCAGGAAAAAACCATCGGAAGATGTCTTCAGTAGAAGCCATCGGTAGATGTCTTCGGTATAAGTCTTTAGTAGCTTTGTCGTTTTGGTAATCGGATGATGTAGGAAGAAATTTGTCGTTTTGCTATCGGTAGATGTGAATTGAGGATTTTTTGTCGTCTAGTGATCGGAAGACGTAGTTTGGTCTATCGGCAGATATGTGCTGAGAATGTTTTGTCGTTTAGTGACCGGTCAATGTGTTCTGTTTTGTTTGAGAGTAAAAGACTTTTGTCGTTTAGTGATCGGTCGACGTGTTCTGTTTTCTTTTTCTCTTTCAACCAACTGCCTTGAATATTTTAACTATTTAATAGATATTGTTTTTACGATGATTTTTCCGCTGCAAGTTTTAACGTTTTAAGAGTCAATTCCTGATCATTGAATGAAATTTTAAAATTTCCCAAAAAGTCATAGTTCAATTCAGTTTCTTGCGTAGCGAACCGGGTTCAGATAACTTGGTGCGCTACAATGGCACTACACGATCCCCTTACATTTCAAGTTCACACAACCCCCATTAAGTTTCAAACTCACCGTTCAAAACCACGCTCAAAACTCAAATCATGCTCAAAACTCGTGTTTTTCGTAGTTCGAAAAAAATGATGCATGAGAATACATATGCTTGACATAAAATAAAACACTACAATCAAACAAACAATAATTCCCTACCGTTCCATGGTGTAGGCCCGAAGGCAAAACACAAACAACCACTACTTACTTGGATTCCCACACGTGTTTGTATTTGCTCGCTCGGCTAGCCCTAATGTTTGCACGTCAACCTAGCATATTCAAGGAAAAATCACTTAATAACATCCTAGGAATTCTAAGGAATAACTAACTAAGACTAATCAACACAACTAACCAAATTTAAAACACAACCACACAAAACCCGATTTTTCCTACAATTTCGGTGTCCAAACTTCAATAAACCATAACTCCCTCATTTCTCAATGGATTTCGAGGTGCCACCCCAATCCGGAAACCTCTACACGTCTATTTTAATTGAAATAAACAAATTAAGCAACCGAACACAATAGCCAACTCGAAATACACCAGAACAGATTCGGCCATATTGATAAACACATTCGGTTTTTCACCAATTCCAACCAAAACTTTAACCTTTTCCTAAAAACAATATAACCCAATCTATCCTAAGTCTAAACCACAAAAATGTCAAGAAAACACAAACATGGAAAGGAATTTTCGAACTTCATTTTAGGGTTTCCCAAAACCTTTCAAAAATCCAATAAACACCAATACAAACCTCAAAAACTATCAAATGATTACTTAGGTTGAAAAACCCCACTAAAACCTACCTTTGATCTTGATAAAATTAAAGAGATGAAGGTGAAGAAACCCTTCAATGGTGGCTGCCAAATCTCGTGGGAGAGGAGGGGAGAAGACAAGTGAAATTTTGTCTTTTTACCCTTCCTTTATTTCCTCTTTTAAAACTTACTTTTTCACTTTTCAAACTTAACCACAAAATCCCGTTTTTTATAGTCACCCCCTCCCCCTTACCTTTTCTCTTTACCCCAACATGGAAGTCTCCTTTCTTCCACTACTTCTTCTATTTTTGTTCTCTTTTTCTTTCTTTCTTCCTATTGGTTAAATTCTCTTTTTGAGTTTTCAACCAATTTGCTTCAAACTTAAAATCCTCATCCCTTTTTGACATGTATATCAACGTGAATCTCTCTTTTAAAACTCCTATATTTTAATTTTAATTCATTTTTCTTTCACTAATTTCTTCCTTGGTTTAAGTCCTCACATAACACAAATTTCTAACCACTTTGTACTAGGATTTTCACTCTATTCCTCTTCCCATTTTACTCTATAAAACATGACCCTAGAATGAACGTTAACCACTCATACATACTCTAAAATAGGGTTGCATATGTTTTAGAAAAATTCTGGGTGTTACAAAAATTACACACATTCATCTCGGCCATCCAAGTGAAGTTGAAGCCATTTGTCCAACTGTTTGGCCGAAGCCTCCAACGACTCTTTTGGAGTCATTTTTTTAACCAAACCTTCCAGTCATCCTTAGGTCTATATAAGAATGGTTATTGGTGTTTGTAAATGGTTGTTAATGAATTAAATAGTTGTTTTTCGGTTAAGAAAATCAAGACGGTTTGAAAACCGAAGGTAAGCCTCGGTGTGTTGTAACCCGAGAGGAGTTTCGCCTCCATTACCTCCAAGCTCAAGGTTGCTTGAAGGTTCTTATTTTCCCTCATTCTCTCCACTATTTCAAGAGTTGGAAACCAGAAGAAGGTGGCCAACTGTTTCCCAATGGTTGCCTTTCTTTCCTTGGAAAGAAAAATAAGCTGAGAGCCTTAAAATATTGCTCATCAGCAAACCTCGGGTTTCCTTGCATTACTTCACTTCCACAACTTATTTTGATATGAAAATTTAAAGTGTTTCATTTCACTCATAAAATAAGTTGCATCTAAAATTTCAAGTGATTTGAACTTCATTTGCCTATAGAACTTTTGGCCTAATTTAAGGTAACATTGGCTTGGCCGAGAACTAAGAGTACTAATCTATTTGTGGGTTAGAACGCACCTTTATTGCAGGGCTTTGGCGTGTCAAAAAGTGACACAGAGACTACTGCAGCTGCTGTTGATGGTGATGCTATTAGTGCCTATGATGAAGGTTGTGTGAATTTGACACTTCAACTGTGTACTTGGATTATTGATTATAGTGTTTCATGTCATAATACGTCACATGATGAATACTTCTCATCCTACACTACTAGTGATTATGGTCAAGTAAAGGATGAGAAATGACGATGCATCAAAGATTGTGGGAATTGATGATATTGATCTAGTAACCAATAGGCTATGAGTTAACATTGAGAGATGTTAGACATGTTCCCAATATTCAGCTGAATTTGATATCTGCTGGCAAGCTAGATGATGAAGATTTTGTCAATTATTTTCGTGATGGTAAATGGAAGATTCCTTGATTGAAGCCACAAAATAGAAGACCAATACTGGTTACTATATACTGACAAACTTATGTAAAGAAGAAATATATATCACCGAGAAGTCAAATGATGATATTGAGCTTTGGCAAAAGAAACTTGGTCACATATGTGAGAAGGGACTTTAGCCATTTTTAAGAAGCAGTTCTGCTTTGTTTTCACTGGTTGACTTTGAAGATGTGTGTATTTTTGTCGGGGAAATCTCACAAGGTTGCGTTCCTGAGTATCTACCCCCCAATAAACATCATATTCTTCATTTGATTCATACATATGTTTGTAATATGCAAGATAAGACACTTAATGGTGCATACTATTTTGTTACATTTATTGATGATCACTTGCAAAACATGTTTGTTTTTACCTTGAAAACAAAAGATCAAGTATTAGAAGTTTTCAAACAATTTCATGTCAGGTTAGAGAAAGAAACCAGAAGAAAACTTAAATGTGTTAGAGTTGATAATAGTGTTGAGTATTGAGTGCCATTTGAAAAATAATGTAATAGCCACGGTATTAAACTTGTTAAGACAATGCCTAAAAAATTTCTTCGTAATGGAAAATACGTCGTCACCTACACTACAGAACATAAAAAGTAAACTTAATGCTTAGCAAGTAGGGTGTAGCGACCCTTACCTGTATCCTAATTTTTTCGTATTATTTTTTTTATCCTTATAAACTTTGTAACAATTGAACGGAATTTAATTCGTGGACTAAATTGTTAATTTCGTTCGAAAGCTATTTTGAAAACCACTTAAACAAAACTTAAAACAATTGAAATAAAGTTTAAAACATCTCACAAGGTTGCGTTCCTGAGTATCTACCCCCCAATAAACATCATATTCTTCATTTGATTCATACATATGTTTGTAATATGCAAGATAAGACACTTAATGGTGCATACTATTTTGTTACATTTATTGATGATCACTTGCAAAACATGTTTGTTTTTACCTTGAAAACAAAGATCAAGTATTAGAAGTTTTCAAACAATTTCATGTCAGGTTAGAGAAAGAAACCAGAAGAAAACTTAAATGTGTTAGAGTTGATAATAGTGTTGAGTATTGAGTGCCATTTGAAAAATAATGTAATAGCCACGGTATTAAACTTGTTAAGACAATGCCTAAAAAATTTCTTCGTAATACAATTATTTAAAACAATTATAAAACAATTAAAACATTGGCCAACAGTTTGAGGGGCAAAAACATCAAGGCCGTGGAAAACAAAGGGGCGATCGATCGCCCCAACATCAGGCAATCGATCGCCCATATTAAAATACAGGGGCGATCGATCGCCCCTATATCAGGCGATCGATCGCCCTTGGCGACCAATCACAAGCCGATTGATCGCCCTATTACAGGCGATCAGTCGGCAGGCTCTCTGGAATTTCCAAAGAGTCGCCTCACTTCTGCCAATCGATCACCCCCTTCTGGCGATCGATCGGCAGGCTCTCTGGATTCTGAAATCCAGAGAGCTGCTCCTATTTTCTTCTTCTTCTTTCCTTCACTCGTCCCTTCTTTCTTCTCATTCCCTAAACACTTTTCTTTCCACACATACACCCTAACAAACACAATAAACTAAACACTTCATCACATTTTCATTCAAAACATCCTATATTTCTCCATTTCATAATTCACAAAACCTACATAAAACTTAGCCAAAAACGTAGTGAAAATTCATAAAAACAAACTGCATGGATCTGTTTAAAACTAAACATTTCCTCCTGTTTTAAATCACCAAGCAGTTTATAAAATAGTTTCCAAAAAGTTTAAAAACATCAAAACATAAACCTATCAACTAATAAGATCTCAAACATCCTAATATGTTCAATCTATACAATATCTCCTACAATAATACTTACATACATATACTTCCCCACTAGTTAAAAAGGTGCCTTGACTTCCCAGCACACTCCCACGGGCCATCCTCCATCAACTGCATCATTCCTCTGGTGGAGGGATCCCGTCCTCACCTTGCTCAATGTCACCTACACCATAAAGACACCTATGAGATAAAAATCTCAGTAAATTCTACGTAAATGCCTATGCATGATCATGTATGCTTAATGCTATGAAAATCGTCCATGTCATTTCATATATCAGTACGTGTCAGTCTATGGTTATTGGAAATGCTCGACAGATAGATAGGGCACGTCAAGCGAATAGACAACCCACACCATCTGAAGGGAGGAAAACCCGCTCACCACAGAACGCCAGGTCTGAACCTCATCCCCGATAACCCCATGTCATGGTTGTTTACTGTGATACTTTACTTGCCTTTACAATGCATGTTCCTTTCATAAAATCAATGCGTAAATTCATTTTCATGACGTTTTAAAACCATAATGCATGAACAGTTCAATATAACATACATAAAGAGCATACATCAAAACACTACAAATACTATCAAAATACTACAAATACCATCACAGCAATCAACGTATAAAGCAACCGAACCTAAACTACCCAACCAAAACAATTAGACGAAACAATGACCAACATGAACAATAAAGCACCAACGTATCCTCAACAACAAACTCGGCTTATGGTGTAGGCCAATCGGCCACAGTAAGTCACGAGAACTTACCTCGTGCACGTTGAACTTCAAGCTCCGTCCACGAGCATTGTTCACCTAAGGTAAATTCACAATATTTGTCGTTAAAACGCGTTTAAACAAAATTTACGAAATCCTTAACTAAGGAAATTTTCAAACTTCTAACTTAACTAATCGAGGGACTTTAACCACAATTAACGCTCGATAACTCAAAACCACCATTAACAAGTTTTTTCACTAATCTCGAAAATTCCTTAAACCCTAACATTCGTCCTAAATCACTTAACTTCGTCCAATAATCACGAATACGTCCATTATACGGATTAATACGAAAAACCTCTCAATTTCTAACCCTAAACTACGTTTTTAACGAACCCCTAACCGTTAAACGACCCAAAAACTACGAATAAACTTTCCAAAACCATAGAACCTTACCTAGAATCGGGTTTAGAGAAGGACTCGTGAAGAACCGGAGTCATCGGAGCGGAGAAACGACGTCGAAAGGAAGAAAACCGTGAGAGGCGATGAAGAAAATCACCTGGAGGAAATTTGCAGAGAGGAATCGCGTGAAATGGTGAAGGAGGAGAGAAAATGTGTGATTTTAATTAAATATTTACTTGGCAAATTACCTTTTTGCCCTTCCTTTGATTTTCTATTTGTTTCGTCCTTCGTTTCGTTATTTGGCTAACGATTTGGTTTCTCCAAAATTCCTTATTTCTCCACTTATTCCAACTTATTACTAGGGTTCAATTAAAACTGTCTGCTCGCAAATCGGACCTCGTTTACTATTTTTACCACAACATCCTTTATATTATGATAAACGTAATTCTCGTAAAATTAGCGTTAAACTCCTAAAATTCCTAAAATTTTCTTAAAATCTATATTAATTATTAGGATCGTATTAACGCTTTCTTTTCATGAAACTGACTTAATTTGACACAATTACTAAAATGCCATTATTCACACACTCTATAAAAATTCCGTAAATCCGGGTGTTACATAGGGAATAAGAATGCAACAAAACACAATGCAGACAATTCTTCTAACACATACAGTTTCTAACACTCCGTTGTACTCGGTTCACATTTGTTGCATTAATCTTTCAATAGGCCGTGTGGATCAAGTAGACACAAATCTCATAACTATCTAAGACGGCCACACCTTGGTCCAACCAAGTAAAACCGGATGACACGCATCCCATAAACTATCTAGGATGGCCATGCACGATTTTCCTCCCCCACATAGATCATAGAACCCTATAACTGTCTAGGAGTTCATACTCACAATGTCTTAAGTCTTTTAGCCAAACATCTCTCATAGAGGTCCCCTCGCGGTGCTATATCTCAGCACGTAATCCCGACAAGGCAACTCTACTCAAAACCAATTTTGCAATTCTTTTTTATCTTGTTACGTTTCACGCTCACTATGCAAAACATTACAGAAAAACTTGTAGTTGGCGTAATTCAAAACCATGATGCATGTTAAGAAAATATGCAACCCAACACAACACGAAACAACAAATCAACCATTAAACCCTACCGTTCCATGGTGTAGACCCGAAGGCAACAAAAATATTCCTCTACTTATCTGATTGCTCGGCACGTGTTTCAACACTTCGTCTAGCGAAATTACTCGCTCGACAACCTAACAAATATAGGAAAATAACTTAGCATCACTCTATGAAATTCTAAGAAATTATCTCACCCAAAACTAACCACAATTTAAACCATAACACCTAAAACCCGAAATTCTCACAAATTTTAGTATCCAAACTTCAATCGGCCATAACTTACCCGTTTTTAAACGGATTTAGACGTGCCACCTCATTCCGTAAACCTCTACACGTCTATTATCCATTGAAATAGTCAAATTTAACATCTAAATAACTTGGCCCATCAAAATTCCCAGAACAGAATCGGTGCCCTTAACCCAAAAATCCAATTTTTACACAACTTTCACCAAAACTCTAAACTCTCCAGTAAAAACAACCTAAACTAATCCATCTAACATTTAAAACACTAAATTTAGGAAGAAAACTAGCCAAGGACATGCAATTTTCGGACCTCATATTTAGGGTTTTCCAAACCCTAATCAAACTCCACCAAAATACCCTTAAAACACCAAAAACTACTCCTTCATTGCAAAAAAACCTAAAACCCATGTAAAACATACCTTAAAACCCTTGCTAATCTCCACCAAATGAAGCTTGAATTTTCATAAATGGAGAAGCTCACAGGGGATGCATGGAAGAGGAGAGGAGAAGAAGAAAAGTGGTATTTTTCCACCACTTTACCAAATTTAAAGCCTAATTTTCTTCTTCTCCTAAATTTCTCCACCAAATTTTCTTGTTTTACAATTTAACCTCCCTTCCATTTACATGTGTTCCAATGTGAAATCTCCCCTTTTAAATCCCTTCTTTCCCTTATTACTTTATCCTTTAATTTACCTTTAATTTAATTTAATTCTATAAAACTTCTAACCACTTAATTCTAGGGTTTCCTCTCAATTTCCTATTTAATTTCACTCTCTAATTTGCATAACCTTCGAATGAAATTAAACCCTCACGACATACCCTAACTGGGCTATGCACGTTATAGGAAAATTTTTGGTGTTACAGGGGCACTCACTCTAGAGCACGTCACCCCCCAGTTTTAACCTCGACCACGTGGCACTCACACTAGAGCACGTCCCCCACCTGACCAGGTGGCACCGATCCTCATGACCTTCTCTGCCCTGGAAAGGGAGTTTTTGTCTTCCTCAGCACTCGAATCCAGGACCTCTAGACTATAATCCATGGGCTACAATTACTGGTACCACTTGAGCTTGTAGCATATGGATTATAGCCTGGAGGTCCTTGATTCAAGTGCTGTGGAAGGCAAAAACTCCCTTTTCCAGGGGGAGAAGGTCATGAGGAATGGTACCACCTGGCCATGTGGGGGACGTGCTCTAGTGTGAGTGCCACATGGCCAAAATCGGGGGGTGCACTTGTAGCCCATGGATTATAGCCTGAAGGTTCTGGGTTCAAGTGTTGGGAAAGACAAAAACTCTCTTTCCATGGGGGACAAGGTCATGAGGAGAGGTGCCACCTGGCCACGTGAGGGACGTGCTCTAGTTTGAGTGCCACGTTGTCGAGGTTAAAATCGGGGGTTGACGTGCTTTAGAGTCAGTGCCTCGGGGGCTGTTACAGGGGTCGTTTGTGGTCAATGACTAATTCCATAGAAAAGTTATACTAAATACATGTGTAAAAATTCTTTTATCTCTAGTTCGAAACATGATAAGATAACAAAATAGTTTTTAAAACATTGATCTATGAAAAATCATTTTCATCATTTTATAGAAATAGGCTCCATAAGTCACTAATGAGTAATAAGTGAAACATTATCGTATAGATACACGACTATACAAAAATACGTCATCATCATTGTTATCATATAAAAATCATCTTGGTGAATAAAGAGGGTCCCACAATGACCTCTACGGCACACTAACCTAGAAAGGTGGTGATTTGAATATCCATCAATACCTCAATGAGCTAGAAAAAAATGAAAGTAATGACAATCTAAGGACCCCTCAACGTTACCTAAGGTAGCTACGAGCAAGTTCAGCACGACACAACTCGTAAACCAAAATACGAACATACTCTGATCAGGTTTAGGGATTCGAAATCCAAGGAATGCTTCATCACCACCTTATTACCCATTTATCTTAACCGTGCAAACAAGATAATCTTCACGTAGCAGAAGGTTATCCTCTTGATACTTTGACACCAAACTAGTTCAAAGTATCTTTAGGATCCATCCTCTTAAATATATATATCACAATAATATAAAATCATGTAACAATAGTAAACATGTAAATCGTAAATACATGCACGTAAAAGTACTAATGTTCTGGCAACAGGCTTCGTAAGGTTTTCTATAAGTGACAACTCACCAAAATAGGGTTTTAAAAGAACAATGATGCAATGCAGTGTAGATAATATAAAACCCCTATCTCGACAATTTATACTCTTCTTGCACACTTGAGCGGCAACCTCAGCAATCAACTCTAAGTCAACAAACTCGTATGAGCCTAAAAGAAAACCAACATTATGGTTATCCCATCGACACAAGGGAAGACAGAAGTATGAGTCTTATACCGAGACTAGGAACCTTATATGATTATCGCACCTTGGCAAATTTTTTTTTCCCAAAAAACAAAGTTGTGTGGTTGACACTTTAACAGTACCGGTCAACATTACTCGACGCTTAAAACACTTGGGTTGGCCCTGCGGTTGACACTTCCACCCATCCATCGACATTTCATACATCTTTGGATTTAAATTTAAATTACACTAGGTGTTGACACTTTTCCAAAATAAAAAGTTTCTCACGTCCAATCGATAAACAAGCTTACATAAACCTTAAATCTACTTTTATAAACCAAAAGCAAGCGATGGATTTGAGTTTCCAAGCTCAAATCTGATTTATAAAAAAACCCTAAATTTCAACATTAAAAACAGAGAACATGCAGCAATCCCATCTCAACCCTCTCTCTCATCTTCTACACGACACACCAAATTGAAAGGGAGGAAGGGTTTCCTCCCTTCCTTCTTTCTAAATAAAAATTTCTATTTTTTAATTATTTAATAAATAATATATTTTATATTAAATAAAATCCTTAAATTCTAAATCGACGAAAGCCGAACATTTCCAAATTTTCAACTCGAGGTAAATTCCAAATTACCCAACTTTTATTTTTCAAATTGAACATACCGTAATTTCCTAAATTACTTATTTTTGATAGTTGACAGAAAACTAGAATACGGTCACTAGATGAAAAAACAAGTCAACCCAAATCGTTGACCATCTTAAACACAAAAAATTGATATGTGGAATTTAATAAGATTAAAATTACTAATTTTTACTAGTTTGGATCCGATAGTACACCTTTATATTTGAGAATTAAAGGGAAGTTAGAGAGAAGATCATAGTCATATTGTTGATGAAAATATTTTTAGAGATGATGGGTTTTAACCGATTGATCAGATTGAAGAAGATTCTTTAAAATCAATTCCAGTAAGAAGATCTTTAAGAGATAGAGAGCATTCTAGGAGATATTTTGGCATGAGTATGTGATGCTTATAGATGTTAGAGAACCAAAAACTTATTAGGAAGCTATGTGTCATAAACAAAAGACACATTGGCAAAAGGTCATGAAAGAGGAAATAAATTTTTTGCATGAGAATCATACATGTGTATTTGACGTGCCACGTAGATGAAAAGTTTGAAAGTTGCCTCAAACACATGGTTTTGTTGGAAAAAACTGGAGGTTGTATTTGTAAAGCTATAACTCGGCCAAAACACGTCGTCTTTTTGTGACATTTGGACCGAGTCTTCCTCTATATATCAAAATATAACTTCCAAAATTCATGGCCAGAGGCCTTGAAAATAAGGAGATATGACGATATTAGTGGACTCAGAGAGACCTCTTTGCCAAGAAATTAGGCCTCACTAAGGATTGAAGTATCTCGCAATATTGATGTGATTTTTGTACATCACCTTGCTCTGTAAGTTAGGATGTTGCCCTTTCTTTTTCATGGGGAAAGTAGATATGGAAAAGAAGCTTTGGTATGAGGGGTACCAATTGGTCTGAATAAACACTAAGAATGCGCCTATTGACTTCTATGACTTCCTTGCAAGAGAAAGCTCTCCAAGTTGGTTATTTTTAGAGTTTATATACCCTTGCTGTGTCTTCCAGCTATATGAGAAGAAGATGGAGAAGGGAGTAATATAAAATGAATCCACCTATACTCACAAAAAGTTGAAATAAGAACACGCACACAACCACTTGGATATTACTACCACTGAAGGGTGTCAAATTGAAGAGAAAACTCTCAATCTTGAAGAAAATCTTCAACAAAAGTTTTGATATCAAAATGTCTAAGTTGGCTACCAGGAAACCCTAATGGAGCTTGTAAACCTCCAAGAAACGATTAGGGTATCTAAACAACAATTAACAAGCATACGAATGTCCAAAATGCCACTAACACACACACACACTCACTCAAACACTTAGGTTAAACAAAGTGAGGGTTACAATCAAAATGATCCAACATGAAAATAAGCATGGTCTAAGTCCAATAAGAAAATAAAACACAACAAAAATGTCGTTAAGGTAGGTCAAAGAAAGATTAATTTTCAAGCTTCCAAATGAAATGATGGTTCGACCAAAGTGAGCTAAGTGGTCGCGTCCGAATGTCTTGGCTCCTCTTGGTGCATCTTAAGCCAATATATTTCTTCAGGCTTTCAAGGAGAGAGTGGACTAATTTAATCTTATGATTGGTGTTGCATGTTGGGAAGGTGTTTGATGCAGATTCTGTGTCATTACTCCTTTGATATGAATGCTTTGGCTTCTCTTTGTGGATTGAATTAATAATCTCCTCAAGGCTAGTTAAGAATGATAGACATACAAAATGAACAAAAATGATAGAATAATTCTTGGCACAAACTTTTGTGAGGGAATCTTGTAGCACATCAAAATTAGTAAAGTTGCCTAAAGAGAAGTGAGCTTTGAAAAATAAATGAGCCTACAAGTTGAAGTCTAACAATAGTTGCTCACAACTAAGATATAAAGCTAGGTTGGTTATGAAAGGATACAGTTAGAAGAAATGTGTTGATTTTGATGAAATTTTCTCTCTAGTTGTGAAGATGACATCTCTCATAATAGTTGTGGATTTAGCTTTGTTTGGATCTCGAGATTTAACAACTTCATATGATGAATGCATTCCTTCATGGAGATTTAGAAGATGAAATATACAAGAAAAAACTAGAGGGTGTTCAAAGTCAAACCCAACGGATATCTTGTCTGTAAACTAAAGAAAAGCTTATATGGGTTGAAGCAAGCACCAAGAAAGTGGTACGAGAAATTTGAATCTTCAGAAAAAATTAAGGATTTAGTAAGACTAATTCTGATCACTGTCTATTTATGAAAAGAGACACTAGTTACGATTCCATCCCGCTATTGTTGTACGTAGATGATATGTTAATTTTGGGTCAAGAAGATTAACATGTCGAAGATAGAGCTCAGTACGCCTTTTACGATGAAGAACTTTGAATCTGCAAAACAAATTATGTGTATTAAAATTACTCACGATAGATAGAATAGAAAATTATGGTTATCTAAAGAAAAACTACGTTGAAAAGGTATTTCAAAGATTCAATTAGAGCAGTGCAAAAGTAGTTTCTTCTGCACTTGCAAATCATTTTAAATTGGGTTTGAAGCATAGTCCTACAAATGGTAAAGAGAAAGAAGCTATGATGAGTTAATTTATGAAATCAGCAATGAGCAGTTTGATGTATGTTATGGTGTGCATTCGACCAGATATTGCTCATGTCATCAAAGTAGTTAGTTAATTTATCTCTTATCTAGGGAAAGAACATTGGACTTCAGTTAAATAGATTTTTTAAATATCTAAGAGGTACTATTAAAACATGTTTATGTTATGGTAATGGTAAGTCCATGATGTATGGTTATATAAATTCTGATTTAGCCGGCAACATTGATTCGAGAAAATCGACGTCTTGGCATATGATTACTTTTTGCAGGGGGCGTTGTATATTGGCAGCCCAGATTCCAAAAATGTGTTGCTCTATCAAAAACAAAAGTAGAATATTTAGCTGTTACTAAAGCTTTTAAAGAAATTTTGTGGATGAAGATGTTCATACAAGAGTTGGGACATTCACAAGAAAGATTTTTTTCTCTACTGTTACAATCAGAATGTTACTACCTTTGCAAGAATCTAGTATTCCATGCAAGATCCAAACATATTCATGTTCGATACCAGTGGGTCCAAGATAAAGTACAAGTGCATGAGTTATTTATTGACAATATTCACACCAGTTAAAATGGGTTTGATATGATGACGAAGTTATCACTGAAGAAAAATCTTGAAAGTTGCCATCGAAAAGCGAGAGTAGTTGAGCCCTTCGCATGAGGTGAAATGGTAGATTTATTGGGTTTCAGCTTCATTTTGAGGTGGAACCACAAGATGAAAAAAATAAAAATAAAATAAAGAGAAAAATAAGTTTTTGTTATTAAATAAGGATCAGAGAGAGAGAGAAAGAGAGAGAGAGAATTGAAAAGTAAGATCGTGCTAGAGAAAGAGAAAGAGAAAGATAGAGAAGAAAAAAAGAGATTTTTCTTTGGATTTTTTAGGTTTTTGAACACAAGATCAAAAGTTAATTTTTCTCTGTTTCAGCCAAGATTATAGAGTGTTCTTTGGGTCGACAAGATCTGTAATTCTAGAGCTTCTAATTATGGAAGAGCAAAAATTAGTCAGGTTGTGTCGCCAGTTAGTTTGGTGAGATCGCTCTATTTTTCTCTTGTTTGCTGAGAATATTGATTCCTGAAATTAATCGTTCTTGTTGTTGTTTCTTCTAGCTTATTCTAGAAAGAACTATAGTATACTCATTATTTTATAGTGGAAGGTCATATCAAATTCTTGTCTCATGGACATACGCACATTGTCGAACCACATTAAATTCAATGTCACATTCTTTTCTACTTTATTTTGTAGCATATTATCAATTGATATAATAATTTATTTTAATCACACAAAGAGAAAAAAAAAATTTAGCCTCTGTGTAATTGAAATTTTATCGACCATTTTCCCAAAAAGTTCACTATCTCAAAATCAAGGTACAACTATGAGTTTTGCAACTCTAAATTTACATAAATTTGTAGAGAAATAAAACCTTAAATGAAATCTAAGATGCAGACACATTGCTTCGATGTAAATAGGATTCAAGTCTATAATCGACAACTATTTCAAAAAGATCCGAGTTTGTAATCAAATGTGCAACTCAATAGTTTATTGATGTGCCACGGAAACCATCCTCAAGGTCACAAATCATAGATTTTTTTAACTTATTTAGTTTACCTTATTTTGTAGGAATCAAATGCTATGAGAGCTTGAAGGATCAATCAACATTCATTAATGAATAAGGACAAGTGAATAGATACTTGAGGGAGGCCAAAGTTGGTGATAACTTAGCACTCCCATTTTTGTTGGATTGGAGCTTAAATCCCATCGAAGACAAGTCAAGAAGAATAACCCTCATTACAATGCTATAACCCTCATTACAATGCTATGTCCAAGGGATAAATGAGCATCAAAATAATTTCATTTTGTAGACTTGGAAACCAAATCATCAACACGTTACATTCAATCACCCACTCATGGAGGAGATTAGCACTAACTGAGGCAATGAAGCACTAGTGGGACATTATGTGACCTTTGAATCCCTAAATCAATATTTAAATTATGGTTTGATGTAATAGATGCAAGAGAGGACACACTCTAGGGTTAGAATATCAATAGCATGTGCAAACCAAAAAAGGTACTTGGCTTTCCTCATTAAGCTAAGTACCCTTTTTGCATACTTTTATATTACCCTTTTTGTAAAAGCTTCTTTTGAAGTTGTAAACTCTAATTTCTTAAGATGGTATTTATACCATCCTTAAGGACTGACCTTAGCAGCTTATTTAGAATAAAAATTCATGAGAAATGTTATCATCTTCAAATGCCCACCTCTTCTAGGTGAGTAATATCCAAATGTTGAGTGTGTGTTGTTTGGATTCCACCTTTGTGAGTGTTAGTGGACTTCATTTTGCTACATCCCTTCTCCATTCACTTCCTTTATAGGTGGAATACCTTGCAATTGTGTAGATAACTCTCAACCCCATCATTGGAAAATCACCCTCTGTAAATTTCAAAAGTGTCGCTTGTTACTACTTATTTTCATGTAGTTTCCATGATTATCAATTATGATATTTCTGTTGTTTTTCTTCTTACAATTATTAACTAAATCTTTATGCTAGAATTACAATTTGAACTCAGCATTAAGAGTGGGATCTGTTCAGTCTGAACAAGGTAACCAAACCGAGCAGAGTAATTAGGCATGTTTCAATTTTTGTAGAAGATGGAAGGGGAAGAAAGAAAAAATAAACACAATAGGAAATAGTTTTTTTTCTTCACAAAATTACTTTCTTATTTTCAAAACAAGCTTACAATAACTTAAATCGAACCTACATCAACTGACTATTCTATTGACTATTTCTTTTTATAACTCTAATGACTATTCATTTATCCAACAATTTATGACCATTTACATTCATAACATTTATGGTCATTTACATTTTCAATTGTTACCCATTTATTTTCTAAAATGGCGTCTTTGTAGCAACCGGTACGTGGCTTTTATTTTATGAAATTAAGTGATTTTGATTGGTTGCTTAAATAGGTTAAAGTTTGTTAGTCAAGGGTATAAGTGTAATTTGTGAAGCATGTGTTATAAATGGAGGGTTTAGTGAAGGATAGCCGCCACTGTTTCATTACTTTCCTCTTTCAGCTCAGCTCAGCTGACTCCTCTGGCAATTTTTCTCTCCGAATCTTCTTCAACTTAGGTGAGTTCTTCATTGATTTCTTCTTGCTGATGATTTAGGGTGAATATAGGATATACATTTGATGATTAGTTTATGGTAGAATGAGTGTTTTAGGAATGCCGTGAGTGAGAGCTGAGTTTGGGTTTTGTGATGAATCGGGAATGCTCGAGGAACAGAGCTTCCAACTAGTTTCATTAGATTTCTTGATAGTTTAGAATGAAGTTTAGCAAAGATCTAACTAATACTCTGTCTACGATTTTAGGTTTGAGCAAAACCCCAAAGTAGTAGTTTGCAACCAAGCTTTTCCAGGAAGCCAGGTAAGTAGAGTATGTGTGTGCCTTCGAGCCTACATAACAAAACAGTAGGATTTATGTTTGTTTTGTATGTTTTTAGTATGTCATGCATCATGTTTATGAAAGAACACGAAAAAGAATTTACATGTAATGGCATGGTAAGGCATGAGTAGTTTGAATCAGACAAACTATTAAGGGAACTAATCCGCCCCTTAATCAAGTAGAGGATGTAGACTTTGCGAAAGTTGATCCACCTCCCATCGAACAGAGGATCAGATCAGCTATTAAGGGAACTAATTCATCCCTTAATCGAGTAGAGGATGTAGACTTTGGGAAAATTGATCCACTTCCCATTGTACAGAGGGATCAACAGAGAACAGATATAACTGAGTTGTGAAAGTAGAAATTGCATGAATAGGATTTATGATTCAGCATTTCATTTCATTATGCTCTACTTATTTAGCATTAGGCTAATAGATGAGTTTTGTTATGTAGGTGCTGAGGCTTCAACAGGTGATTTCTCTGAGTTTACAGAAGGATAGGCGAAGTTGATGGAACACATCTATGCCACGATTTGGTGCACTGATGAGGCGGTTTAACTAATGTCAGTATGTGAAGTCTTAGTGGACAAGTGTTTTGTTGGAGTGTGCTGAGGATTTTAATAACAGCAGTAGTTTTAATGTTCTAACATCTTTGGGATTATCCTGATTATGAAAACATGATTGGTTTTAATTGTAGTTTGCTATTCTGGATTTTTAGAAAGTTGTATTCTTAAGTTGTTTTGAATGGTTGTTGTTAAAAATTTACAAGTTCTTTAGTAGTAAGAGTTGTCCATTTGTTTAGAGTGTAAATGGTTAACGAGTTGTTCTGTTGTCGTTCGGCAGATGTCGATTGGTAGACGTCAATCGACATATGATATTGGTAGATGTTGTCGTTCGACAGATTTCGATTGGCAGATGTCAATCGGCAGATGTAATCGGTAGATATTGTCGTTCGGCAGATGCGTTCGGTAGATGAGCGGTAGATGTGTTCTGTTGATGTGTTCGGTAGATGGGCGGTAGATGTGTTCGGTAGATGAGCGGTAGATGTGTTCGGTAGGGGTGGATGTGTTCGGTAGCGGTAGATGTATTCAAATTTAAGGCATTTAAATATTTAACACCCTCATGCCCTCGGTTCTTTTGGCCGATTGTTTCTATTATTTTAATTGTTTTATAAATTTTGTTTTACACAAATGATTTTTCGCTGCAAGTTTTGATGTTTTTTTTATAATGTCGAATTTTAACCGTTGAGTGAAGTTTTAAAATTTTCCCAGAATGTCTTAGTTCTGTTCAGTGTTATGAGTAGCGAACCGGGTTTACCAATTCGGGGCGTTACAATTTGGTATCAGAGACATTTTGTTAAACCGTTCAAAAGATCACTCATCAGTACCGATCATCGCATGGAAGTACTCCAACAACTGTAAGTGTTTATGTTAACCTTAGTTATTAGATATTTATGAGAGTAATTAACCTTCAACAGGAATATAGCGAAATGGCCAGACGACCAGGAAGACCAAGAGTACCGAGAGAGGTTCCAAATTTGAGAAGTGAGGAGGATCCTAGTCTGATTAGGGAGCTGACAGCTTTGGTACGTCAGCAGTCTGAACAATTGGGACTGCTTCTGAACCGAGATGTGCAAGGGAGTGCCAACTCGTGTTCCAGCAATAAGTAATCGGGAGACAGATTTCTAAGATTACAACTGCCCACGTTTGATGGACAGTCATCCAATCCGGTTGTTACTGAGGGATGGCTTAGGAAGATTGAGAGTATGTTCAGATGTGCCAACATTGGAGAAGGAGACAAAGTCACTTTGACAACGTTTCATTTGGCTAGGGATGCTCAACTTTGGTGGGAAACAATGGAGACCACCACTGATGTTCTGGCAATGTCTTAGACACAATTCAAGGAGACTTTTTATGAGAAATACTTTAACAGCACCGTTCAGACTACAAAGAAGGGGGAGTTTCTAAACTTGAAGCAAACGGGGTCCGTGTCTGAGTACAATAGACAGTTTGAGTCCATGTCCAGGTTTGCTGGACACCTTGTCCACAGGAATGAGGATAAGGTATTTTAATTTATGCATGGACTGAAGCCAGAGATTTACAGAGGAGTCAAGTTTTTTGGTATTAAAGGTTTGTCTTACGGTGAAGTTTTGTCCACAGCATTGGAAGTGCAAAAAGCAGAAATGAAGTGTGCTGGATCAAGGGAAGCCCTACAAAAGTTTATCCAGCCACACCAACAGAGAGGGATGAAGAGGCCCATTGAAGGCCAAGGTAGTCTGGGGAAAGATAAGAAGGCACACCAAGAGATTTCTTCAGTGCCCGAAATGCTCGAGATTTCATTAGGGAGAGTGCAGAATGGGTTCGGAAAAGTGTTTCAACTGTGAAGAAGATGGACATACGTTCAAAGATTGCCCCAAGCCCAGAGTCATTCGGTGCTACAACTGTAATAAGGTTGGTCATGTTAACAGGGATTGTCCAGATTTAAAGAGTGGCCCTGCTAAGTTGAAGTCGAGGATATTATCTATGATGGAGTCGGGTTATGATGATTAGCCCGATGTAGTGTCAAGTACTATATTGATCAATTCTAGGACTGCTTTTACTTTAATAGATTCTGGTGCAACACATTTTTTTATAGCATCTGCATTTGCTGTCAAGTTAGATGTACGGCCTACGCCAACTGAACATGTGTTTAATGTCACGTTGCCTTCTGGTGAATGCATGCACTCTAATCGAGTGATGCTTAATAGTGTGGTGTCAGTGGGAAGCGTGAATCTACCTGCTGATCTCATTATCATGGAGATAATGAGGTTTGATGTAATCCTAGGAATGGATTGGTTGTTCAAACATTATGTCACAATCGATTGTAGGACTGGAATAGTTAGTTTTCAACCCCCTGGTGGTTTGAAACATACCTTCCAAGTTTTGAAGAAGTGTAAGAAAATGTCTGTTATTGCCCCTATCGATGCTAGACCTTCTCCATGCGGGGAGTATTTATGCTTTTTGGCCAGTGCTTTAGACACACATGTTGTAGAAAAATCGAGTCCTCAAAATGTCTTAGTTGTCCAAGACTTCCCAGAAGTATTCCTAGATGACCTTCCTGGCTTGCTGCCAGATAGAAAAATCGAGTTTGTTGTAGATGTTACCCAGGCGCGGAGCCTGTATCTAAGAATCCTTACAAATTAGCACCAACAGAGCTTAGGGAGTTAAAGAAACAATTGGGGGAACTGTTGGAAAAAGAATTCATACGCCCGAGTTATTCACCGTGGGGTGCACCTGTTTTTTTGTTAAGAAGAAGGATGGATCATTGCATATGTGTGTTGATTATCGGGAATTGAACAAATTAACTATCAAGAACAAGTATCCATTACCGAGGATTGATGATCTATTCGACCAACTTAATGCAAGTCTTCTCTAAGATTGACCTTAGGTCCGGTTATTATCAATTGAAAGTCAAATCTGAAGATATCCCTAAGACGGCCTTTCGCAAAAGGTATGGACATTATGAGTTTTTGGTTATGTCTTTTGGATTGACAAACGCACCAGCAGCTTTCATGGATCTCATGAATAGAGTGTTTCATGAGTATTTGGATAAGTTTGTCATAGTGTTTATTGATGATATTTTAATCTATTCACGTACTATGGATGAGCATGCTAAACACTTGAACTTGGTGTTAGGAGTACTTAAGCAGCACAAACTTTATGCCAAGTTTTCCAAGTGTGAGTTTTGGTTGGACAATTTTTGGGTCACGTTATCTTGAGAGGTGAGATATCTGTCGATCCAGCCATGGTTCAAGCAATTAAGGAGTGGCCCCAACCGAAGAATGCTACAGATATTCGGAGTTTCCTTGGATTAGCAGGACACTACATGAAAATCATTGAGGGATTCTCGAAGATTGCTACACTCCTTACTCGGTTAACAATGAAGAACATGAAGTTTGTGTGGACTGAGGAATGTGAGTCCAGTTTTAGGACTTTGAAACAGAGACTGACCAATGCCCCAATACTAACACCCCCTGTTGATAATGGAAAGTTTAACATTTATTGTGATTGTAACACCCGACATTTTGGCCAGGTGATTTTCTGACCATTTTCATTGTCACCCCCTCTTAATTAACCTTTATGATTTAAATTTAATGTTAAGACAAAATTTATTACAAGTTGAGTAAAACTAGGTTGGGTGGCAGATTTGTAATTAAAAATTGATGGATTGAGTATAAATAGGAAATGGAAACCTTAAACCTCATTTATTACCACTGTAGCCGACATTCCCTCTCGACGATTTCTTCTCTCCCAAGTTCTTGCTCTCGGCTACCAGAACTTTCCTTTACCGATGGCTGGTTTCAGCTTGCCTTTCCTCTACGAATCCGTATCCGAGGTATACATTGACATTGTGACTATCTATTAGTTTGTTACCCTGTTCTTAGCTCGGCGTTTGAGTTTCGGTCCTTATCAATGGTCGTGTGATATTAGAACATTGTGTAAACTGAGTGTGGTAACGTCCTTCCCGAATCGATTCCGATCATTTAGAGTAATCAACTCAGTTTCAATCGATGGTAGAACCTGCCTGCCTATTTTTGGATTTCTGGCAACACGGTGTATCAAACAGAGTATTTAGGAATGACTTTAGCTATTAGAGTCCTAGGACGATTTATGATTAGAACTATTAGGACCTTTGTTTTAACTACTGTAATGTACATGTCTTAGGTGAAGAAGTTTAAAGGGAAGGAGCTCGGATTGCTAAGGAATCCAGGTAAGTGAATGTACTAGGATTTCCGGCCACTAGGGCCCTACACCGCAAGGGTATTAGGAAATCATTGAGATGTTAGTCTGTTGATTATGATTAGTTATTTCCATGATATGAAGAATTTGTGTAAGAAATGTTAAGTTATGGGATGTTTTGCTTGTCCTTATGGTGTGACTTTTCTCCATGAACTTCATGTCTATGCATTATGTCCGCGCTTATGATTAAGTTATGAACATGAAAAGCAAATGTAACTATGATTAAGTGCAGAGCGGGGGAAAAGACTATGATATGTATGGCTCGCGAATTCTCCTACCGGTGGAGGCCGAGTTAATGATTAGTATGGCTCGCGGATTCTCCCACTGGTGGAGGCCGAGTTGATGACATGTATGGCTCGCGAATTCTCCCACTGGTGGAGGCCGAGCAAGTCGTTACTGTGATTGCCGCGATAGGCAAATGACTTTGTACCCCTGCCTTCCTCCCTCGTTTCCTGCCTTAATACATGCCATGTAAATAATGAAAATGAACATGAATGAAGAAAGGTTTATGAACTTGTGTTCTTTAATTTGTGCACTCATGTATATCTGTCAGCATGCAATCCTTACTAAGCATTAGGCTTATAGTTGAACCTTATGGTGTAGGTGAAGAAGGTTCAGGTGAGGATACTATGTTCAAAGAGGACGCTTAAGGCTGGTTGCTGGGGGATGCTCAAAATGACAGTGCAAGGCTGGAAAGGCAATTTATGACCCCTGGTTAATGCTCTTTTGTTTCAGTAAAATAAAGGATATGGTAGTTTAAGTAGGATGAGATTATTTTATAATGTTGAGCCTTGAGGCTGTCTAGTTGATCACTGAGTCAGGGAATGATTATATATAGATTTATAAATGATCTGTAGCTTAAGTCTTCCGCTATATGCATTCTGAATGAGTTGTGGTTTCTTTCTGTTGGGAGGAGTCATTTGATGATTTAGTGTTTTCTACCGTAAGATGGAAGCTGCATGAGGTAGTCTTCCGGCTGACGTCATCGGCAGATGCCGAATGATAGTAGTTTGATGGTTTAGTCCTCCGGCTGACGTCATCAGCAGATGCCGAATGATAGTAGTTTGATGGTTTAGTCTTCCGGCTGACGTCATCGGCAGATGCCGTATGAGAGTAGTTTGATGGTTTAGTCTTCCGGATGACGTCACCGGTAGATGTAGAATGTGTTTTGTCGTTTAGCGATCGGTAGATGTAGAATGTGTTTTGTCGTTTAGCGACCGGTAGATGTAGAATGTGTTTTGTCGTTTAGCGACCGGTAGATGTAGAATGTGTTTTGTCGTTTAGCGACCGGTGGATGTTGGCTGACGTCACCGGAAGTTGTAAATGTTATCTTGTCGTCTAGTGACCGGTGGATGTCACCGGATGATGTTTTAATTGAGCACGCGAGGCCCACGTGCCCACCGGAAGATGTCTCCTTTTAGGCGGTGTTAAGCGAGTCACGCGCAATGCACGTGATGACCAGACGATGAAATTTCGGTGGATTGTCAACGCATGCAACCCATGCAAACCCGAGTAGGATCATGTTAAGAGAGTTGAGGGCATTCCTTCCTTGCCCGAATTTGTCAAGAAACCGATGACCGAGCCTAGTCGCTCGACTCTATGAGAGTTTGAGCCGACGAGGTGAAGGAAATCGAGCACGAGAGGATTCGTCTTCCTCGATGGTTCTACGTCTCTGTTTCCAGTTTAAATAAAAAATATATATATATTATGCAAATGTGAATGTCTGTCGAGAAATAGAAAAGATGTAATAATAGTAAAAGTCAAGCGAACGATTAATGAAAGATTATGAACACGTAACGGCTCCTGGCCGGGGTCGTTACAATTATGGTATCAGAGCAAAAACCAGGTTCTAAAACCGATTCTGTAGACTGCCTTCCAGCACTGACTGCCACTTGAGCACACCCCAGCAACTGTAAGTATTTATGATTTCATGTATGTCATTAAGTTAAGTTATGCCTGTAATGATTTGTCTAGGAATCCCGAGATGGTTAGAGGTCAACAGAGGGAGACCAATGAGGATAGCAATGCTATTGCTCAGTTGACCGAGTTAGTCATGCGCCAATCCCACTAGATAGAACGACTGATGACAGCTAGAGAAGAACAAGGCAACTCCAGTACTAATGCAACTCATGATCATGGGGGTGAGCGTTTTCACCGGCTTCGACCCCCGGTGTTTAATGGGTATGTTTCAGATCCTACTCATGCTGAGGAGTGGATTCGAAAGATAGAAGACATGTTTAAGTATGCAAAGGTTGACGAAGGGGATAAGGTCACCTATGCTGTCTTTCATTTGGAGTTAAGTGCAAGGCATTGGTGGGACTCGATCCAGAACACCGCTAATGCCGAAACTATGACCTGGGGGATGTTCAAGACTGCCTTCTTTGACAAGTACTTTAATAGGACTGTTCGGGCAAACAAGAAGAAGGAGTTCATGAACCTACGACAAACTGGCTCTGTGACGGATTACATATGCGAATTTGATGCCTTATCACGGTTTGCTCCCCGTATGATTGAGGATGAGGAAGACAAGATTTACCAATTTGTTCAAGGACTGAAGCCAAGTCTGTACATGAAAGTGAAGACTGTTGGGATACATAATGTACCTTATGGTGAAGTGACGGCTAAGGCATTGGAGCTGGAAGAGGCAGAAATGACAGCATATGCACAGCGCGAACAGCCAAAGAAACTCATGAAGGACATTCAGCCGCCACCACGTCAGAACAAAGGATGGCAGCCGCGACAGAACAGGGGACCACCGCAACAACAGCAGGGAATTAAGAGGCCCCTCAACCAGAATGGTGACCAGGGAAAAGGAAAGAGACCTCTGGCACCTCTATGCCCTACATGTCAGAAGAACCACCCTGGTGAGTGCAAGTTGCTTTCTGGCCGTTGTTTCAGGTGTGATAAGACCGGACACTTAGTCAGAGACTGCCCCATGCCGCCAGACCCGAACCGTGCAAGAGTAATACCCAGAGTTTACGCTATGTTGGAAGATGAGGACACAGTGCCGCATACAGTCATATCAGGTACCATCATGATCTGTGGTTTTGCTGCTTATACACTTATAGATACAGGGGCCACACACTCGTTTATATCAACCTTGTTTGTATGCAATCATAACATAGGACCATTACCAACGGAAAGGTCATATAGTGTCATGTTGCCATCAGGAAAGTCCCTACATTCAGAACAGATTGTTAAGGGTGACGTTGTGTCCTTAGGGGATAAGAATCTCTATGCGGAACTAATTGTTATTGACATGAAAGGGTATGAAGTGATATTAGGGATGGATTGGTTATTTAAGCATCATGCCACAATAAGTTGTAGATCTGGAATAGTTGATTTTAGACCCCCAAATGGCAATCATTATTCCTTCCAAGCTATTCCTAAAATAAGTAGGATACCAATTATATCCTCACTAGAAATATACCGGATGCTGAGATGTGGTTGTGAGAGCTACCTGGCTAGTGTGATAGATGACCGAGTGAAGAATAAAATTGAGCCACAGGATATTCCTATGGTCTGAGAGTTTCCCGAGGCATTCTTGGATGACTTACCGGGTATACCACCCGATAGGGAAATAGAATTTGTAATTGATACATACCCTGAGGCATCACCTGTATCTAAGAATCCTTACCGTATGGCACCTGTTGAGTTGAAAGAATTGAAGGTCCAACTGCAGGAATTGGTAGACAAGGGATTTATTCGCCCCAGCAGTTCTCCTTGGGGTGCACCAGTCTTATTTGTAAGGAAGAAAGATGGTTCCCTTAGAATGTGCATAGACTATAGGAAACTAAATAAGTTGAAAATCAAGAATAGGTACCCCTTACCTAGGATTGATGATTTGTTCGACCAATTGCAAGGAGCTAAGGTATTTTCAAAGATAGATTTACGTTCGGGTTACTACCAACTGAAAGTTAAGGAAGGAGATATACCAAAGACAGCCTTCAAAACCCGCTATGGGCATTATGAATTCTTGGTCATGTCGTTTGGATTGACAAATGCCCCTGCAGCCTTTATGGACTTAATGAATCGAGTTTTTCGGGGGTACTTGGACAAATTTGTAATTGTGTTTATAGATGATATCCTGATATACTCACGGACTGAAGCTGACCATGCAGAACATTTAAGAGTAGTTTTGACAACATTGAAGGAGCACCAGCTTTATGCCAAATTGTCTAAGTGTGAATTTTGGTTGGACAAAGTTAATTTCCTTGGCCATGTAGTTTCTGCTAATGGAATATCAGTGGACCCGACCAAAATTCAGGCAGTAAAGGATTGGCCACAACCAAAGAATGCCAGTGAAGTCCGCAGCTTCCTTGGATTGGCAGGCTATTACAGAAAGTTCATCAAGGGATTTTCCATGATAGCTAAACCCCTGACGAGTTTGACAAAGAAGGACATTAAGTATTCTTGGACCGAAGCCTGTGAAGATAGCTTTCAGGTATTGAAACTGAAGTTAACGACAGCCCCTGTTTTGACCCTCCCAACCGAAGAAGGAAAATTTAGTGTTTACTGCGATGCGTCTAAAGTTGGTTTAGGTTGTGTCCTAATGCAAGAGGGTAAAGTTATAGCGTATGCTTCTAGACAGCTAAAGAGTTACGAGCAAAATTACCCCACCCATGATCTAGAATTAGCTGCTGTCGTTTTTGCTTTGAAGATTTGGAGACAATATTTATATGGATAGCAATGTGAGGTGTTTTCTGACCATAAAAGCCTAAAGTACCTCTTCACACAGAAGGAGTTGAACATGAGACAGAGACGTTGGTTGGAATTTGTCAAGGACTACGATTTTGAGATCAAGTATCACCCGGGGAAGGCTAACTCTGTAGCTGATGCACTTAGTAGGATGTCAACAACAATGCAGCCCGTGGTTTCAACCATGTCTATACCTTTGAGAACAGAAGTTCAGATGTTTGACTTGGAGATAGTTCCAAAGTTATCAATCCTGCTCGCTGAGTTAACTATTCAACCAACAATTTTGGAAAAGATCAAGGATGCGCAACAAAGGGATTCAGAGGAAAATATCAGCATGATGAACAAGTTGAAAGACACCACCTCCGAGTTCAGTCTCTCCAAGGATGGAATCCTGAGGTTTAGGAATCGGTGGTGCATTCCTAATGATGTGGAATTGCGTAAGTTGATCTTAGCTGAGGCGCACTCCTCTTCCTTTTCTGTACATCCTGGCTGCACCAAGATGTACCGATACCTGAAGTTACTGTACTGGTGGCCTAACCTAAAAAGGGATGTTGCTAAGTATGTAGAGTCCTGTTTAGTATGCCAACAAGTCAAAGCCGAGCACCAACGTCCAGGAGGTACTCTTCAGCCTTTGCCTATTCCCGAATGGAAGTGGGAACACATAGCTATGGATTTCGTAGTAGGACTACCTAAGACGACAAAAGGACATGATTGTATTTGGGTTGTGGTGGATAGACTGACGAAATCAGCCCATTTCTTACCTGTGAGGGCCACCTATACGATGGACCAATTCGCTGATCTCTATGTTCAGGAAATTATCAGGTTACATGGAATCCCTGTATCCATTGTCTCTGACCGTGACCCCAGGTTTACCTCTCGATTCTGGAAAAGTCTGCAAGGTACATTAGGTACAAAGTTATCTTTCAGCACAGCTTTTCACCCACAGACCGATGGCCAATCAGAAAGGACGATTCAAATACTCGAAGATATGTTGAGAGCATGTGTACTTGACTTTCAGACAACTTGGAGTAGACATTTACCGCTAGTTGAGTTCTCCTACAATAACAGTTATCAGTCCACCATTGGTATGGCACCATATGAAGCACTGTACGGTAGGAAATGTAGGTCACCTCTTTATTGGGATGAGATTGGTGAAGTAAAACTTCTTGGACCTGATATCCTGCAGCAAATGTCAGATAAGATTGCCACTATTTGGAAAAGAATGATGACTGCACAAAGCCGGCAGAAGTGTTATGCAGATCAAAGGAGAAGGGAACTCAAGTTTGCAGTAGGAGATGAAGTATTCTTAAAGGTGTCGCCATTTAAGGGAGTCTTAAGATTTGGTAAGAAAGGAAAACATAATCCGAGATTTATTGGACCCTTCCCTGTCTTGGCAAAAGTCGGGAGTACAGCTTACAGACTGCAACTACCTCCATCATTGGATAAAGTTCATAATGTCTTCCACGTGTCAATGTTAAGGAAGTGCATGCGTGATCCAATGCAAGTCATCCAGCCACCGGATATTGGCTTAGAGCCGACACTGGAGTATGAGGAGAAACCGATACAGATATTGGAATATGCGGTCAAGACTCTGAGAAACAAAGAGATTCCATTGGTGAAAGTTTTATGGACAAATCACGGCATTGAAGAAGCCACAAGGGAAAGACAGCAGGAGATGTTGGACAATTATCCTGAGTTATTTGCTTGAGCAATTTTCGAGGACGAAAATTTTGTTTAAGGAGGGGTGGATGTAACACCCGACATTTCGGCCAGGTGATTTTCTGACCATTTTCATTGTCACCCCCTCTTAATTAACCTTTATGATTTAAATTTAATGTTAAGACAAAATTTATTACAAGTTGAGTAAAACTAGGTTGGGTGGCAGATTTGTAATTAAAAATTGATGGATTGAGTATAAATAGGAAATGGAAACCTTAAACCTCATTTATTACCACTGTAGCCGACATTCCCTCTCGACGATTTCTTCTCTCCCAAGTTCTTACTCTCGGCTACCAGAACTTTCCTTTACCGACGGCTGGTTTCAGCTTGCCTTTCCTCTACGAATCCGTATCCGAGGTATACATTGACATTGTGACTATCTATTAGTTTGTTACCCTGTTCTTAGCTCGGCGTTTGAGTTTCGGTCCTTATCAATGGTCGTGTGATATTAGAACATTGTGTAAACTGAGTGTGGTAACGTCCTTCCCGAATCGATTCCGATCATTTAGAGTAATCAACTCAGTTTCAATCGATGGTAGAACCTGCCTGCCTATTTTTGGATTTCTGGCAACACGGTGTATCAAACAGAGTATTTAGGAATGACTTTAGCTATTAGAGTCCTAGGACGATTTATGATTAGAACTATTAGGACCTTTGTTTTAACTACTGTAATGTACATGTCTTAGGTGAAGAAGTTTAAAGGGAAGGAGCTCGGATTGCTAAGGAATCCAGGTAAGTGAATGTACTAGGATTTCCGGCCACTAGGGCCCTACACCGCAAGGGTATTAGGAAATCATTGAGATGTTAGTCTGTTGATTATGATTAGTTATTTCCATGATATGAAGAATTTGTGTAAGAAATGTTAAGTTATGGGATGTTTTGCTTGTCCTTATGGTGTGACTTTTCTCCATGAACTTCATGTCTATGCATTATGTCCGCGCTTATGATTAAGTTATGAACATGAAAAGCAAATGTAACTATGATTAAGTGCAGAGCGGGGGAAAAGACTATGATATGTATGGCTCGCGAATTCTCCTACCGGTGGAGGCCGAGTTAATGATTAGTATGGCTCGCGGATTCTCCCACTGGTGGAGGCCGAGTTGATGACATGTATGGCTCGCGAATTCTCCCACTGGTGGAGGCCGAGCAAGTCGTTACTGTGATTGCCGCGATAGGCAAATGACTTTGTACCCCTGCCTTCCTCCCTCGTTTCCTGCCTTAATACATGCCATGTAAATAATGAAAATGAACATGAATGAAGAAAGGTTTATGAACTTGTGTTCTTTAATTTGTGCACTCATGTATATCTGTCAGCATGCATTCCTTACTAAGCATTAGGCTTATAGTTGAACCTTATGGTGTAGGTGAAGAAGGTTCAGGTGAGGATACTATGTTCAAAGAGGACGCTTAAGGCTAGTTGCTGGGGGATGCTCAAAA
Source organism: Begonia masoniana (assembly GCA_022432975.1). NCBI lineage: Eukaryota > Viridiplantae > Streptophyta > Magnoliopsida > Cucurbitales > Begoniaceae > Begonia > Begonia masoniana. The sequence goes on from CM039514.1 coordinate 27,434,799, forward strand.
TGACAGTGCAGGGCTAGAAAGGCGATTTATGACCCCTGGTTAATGCTCTTTTGTTTCAGTAAAATAAAGGATATGGTAGTTTAAGTAGGATGAGATTATTTTATAATGTTGAGCCTTGAGGCTGTCTAGTTGATCACTGAGTCAGGGAATGATTATATATAGATTTATAAATGATCTGTAGCTTAAGTCTTCCGCTATATGCATTCTGAATGAGTTGTGGTTTCTTTCTGTTGGGAGGAGTCATTTGATGATTTAGTGTTTTCTACCGTAAGATGGAAGCTGGATGAGGTAGTCTTCCGGCTGACATCATCGGCAGATGCCGAATGATAGTAGTTTGATGGTTTAGTCCTCCGGCTGACGTCATCGGCAGATGCCGAATGATAGTAGTTTGATGGTTTAGTCTTCCGGCTGACGTCATCGGCAGATGCAGTATGAGAGTAGTTTGATGGTTTAGTCTTCCGGATGACGTCACCGGTAGATGTAGAATGTGTTTTGTCGTTTAGCGATCGGTAGATGTAGAATGTGTTTTGTCGTTTAGCGACCGGTAGATGTAGAATGTGTTTTGTCGTTTAGCGATCGGTAGATGTAGAATGTGTTTTGTCGTTTAGCGACCGGTGGATGTTGGCTGACGTCACCGGAAGTTGTAAATGTTATCTTGTCGTCTAGTGACCGGTGGATGTCACCGGATAATGTTTTAATTGAGCACGCGAGGCCCACGTGCCCACCGGAAGATGTCTCCTTTTAGGCGGTGTTAAGCGAGTCACGCGCAATGCACGTGATGACCAGACGATGAAATTTCGGTGGATTGTCAACGCATGCAACCCATGCAAACCCGAGTAGGATCATGTTAAGAGAGTTGAGGGCATTCCTTCCTTGCCCGAATTTGTCAAGAAACCGATGACCGAGCCTAGTCGCTCGACTCTGTGAGAGTTTGAGCCGACGAGGTGAAGGAAATCGAGCACGAGAGGATTCGTCTTCCTCGATGGTTCTACGTCTCTGTTTCCAGTTTAAATAAAAAAATATATATATTATGCAAATGTGAATGTCTGTCGAGAAATAGAAAAGATGTAATAATAGTAAAAGTCAAGCGAACGATTAATGAAAGATTATGAACACGTGACGGCTCCTGGCCGGGGTCGTTACAGTGATGCTTCCAAGGTTGGCCTCGGTTGTGTGTTAATGCAAGATGGAAAGGTAATATCTTATGCTTCTAGACAGCTGAAAACACATGAGAAGAATTATCCAACACATGATTTGGAATTAGCTGCGGTAGTTTTTGCGTTGAAGATTTGAAGGCATTACTTGTTTGGACAATCTTGTGAAATATTCTCAAACCATAAAAGTCTGAAATATTTTTTCACTCAGAAAGAGTTAAACATGAGGCAACGACGATGGTTGGAGTTTGTTAAGAATTACGATTTTAAGATCAAATACCACCCCGACAAGGAGAATGTAATGGCTGATGCATTGAGTAGAGTGACAACATCAGCCTCGACATTGATTCTTGACATACCGATAGCCTTAGAGACAGAAATCTAAAGATTTAACCTAGAAGCTGTGTCCAGCGTGTCAGCCATGCTTTCTGCCATATCCTTGAAGCCTACTATTTTGGAGAGAATAAAGGAAGTTCAGGTGAATGATGCTAAATGCAACAAGTACAAGTTAAGCATGGATTCTTCTGATAAATCAGATTTCAACTATTCTGTTGATGGAATTCTCAAGTTTCGGAATAGATGGTTTGTTCCGGCTGTTGATGAACTTCGGAATGAGATCCTTTCAGGGGCTCATTCTTCTAGATTCTCTGTTCATCCTGGAAGTACAAAAATGTACAGAGACCTTAAACAACATTATTGGTGGCCAAGTATGAAAAGGAGTGTGGCGGAGTACATTGGATCGTGTGTTATTTGCCAACAGATTAAAGCTGAACATCAGAGACCTGCAGGAACATTGCAACCCTTACCAGTTCCCGAATGAAAATGGGAACAAATAATGATGGACTTTGTTGTGGGATTGCCTAGAACAGCAAGGGGACATGTTGCAATTTGGGTGATAGTTGATCGTCTAACCAAATCTGCCCATTTCCTGCCCATAAAGGTGACATACTCGATGGATCAACTCGCTGAATTGTATGTGCATGAGATTGTACGATTGCATGGAGTTCCAATCACTATAGTTTCAGACCGAGATTCTAGATTTACATCTAAGTTTTGGAAGAGTTTACGTAAGGCTATGGGTACACAGCTCAACTTTAGTACAGTTTTTCACCCTTAAAGAGATGGACAATCCGAGAGAGCTATTCAAACATTGGAGGATATGCTTCGTGCATGTGTATTAGAATTCCAAGGTTCACGGAGTAAGTATTTATCATTGGTGGAATTCTCTTATAACAACAGTTTTCAGGCAACAATAAGCATGGCACCATACGAGGCATTATATGGACGAAGGTGTAGATCTCCATTGTACTATGATGAAGTTAGTGAAGCACGATTGATTGGTCCTGACATTGTGCAGCAGACATTGGAGAAGATTGCTCTTATCCGACAGCGGATCTTGACAGCTCAAAGCCGGCAGAAAAGCTATGCCGATAGAAGACGTAGAGAATTAGAGTTTGAAGTTGGTGATGAAGTTTTTCTTAAAGTTTCACCATTCAAAGGAGTTGTAAGATTTGGGAAGAGAGGCAAGTTGAATCCCAGATACATCGGACTTTTCTCAATCTTGAAGAGGATTGGGAAGACAGCTTATCAATTACAGTTGCCAGACTTTTGTTCCATGTTTCTATGCTGAAGAAATGTATGCGGAATCCATCACAGGTTGTAGAACAACAGAACATTGAAATTCACCCTACTCTTACCTATGAAGAGAAACCTGTGGAAATTCTGGACCATGCAACAAAAGTGTTACGTAACAAGGAGATTCAACTAGTGAAAGTTTTGTGGCGTAAGTAGAATGTAGAGGAGGCAACTTGGGAACGCCAGCAAGACATGATGAGCCGTTACCCTTAGTTATTTGCATTGAATTTTGAGGACAAAATTCTTTTAAGGAGAGTAGATTGTAGCAACCGGTACGTGGCTTTTATTTTATGGAATTAAGTGATTTTGTGTAATACCCCAGATTTTTCAAGTTAATTTAATTAATTTAAGTTAGGTTAGTTATTAGGTTAATTAAATTATTTCTCGAGAGTTTTGGTGGATGAGTTAGACCAAGGGTGAGGTGACAGTCAATTTATAGAAATTTAACGGTCGAAGAACGAGATTTAACGGAGTTTCGGAGGGGCCGATTTTATGGGAGGGCAAAACGGTAAATGTGATGTTTTAATAGAAAATAAGTTTTAATTGTATATAAAAATAAAAATAAAACAACAGAATGGCTTCGAAGAAGCCATTCGGTCGTTCAAGCACCCGAGAGCATAACGGAGAGGGGAGAGCCTGAGCGACGTCCCTCCTCCGACGACCATCGCAGTTTCCGACGTTCTCTAGCCAGACGGCGGCGGCGAGCGGGTTTCGGTTGTCTCCGCGCACGAACTGATAAATAAGACTTGGTTTTTGCCCTGTTCTGGTTCTGTTTGAGGCTATGGGTGACGAGCTGTGTTGAGCTCCGATCACCGGCCGTTTTTTGCTGCTCTCAGCATCGTGTTACCGAGCTTAAGGCTGGCAAGGATCGCCGAGCGATATGGAGCTCGGATTGAGCCAAAAAATGAGGACCCAGTTCTTTGAGCCTCGGATTTCTGGTGTGAAACCTTGTCTATTTTGTTAGATTGGGTTAGTGGGGTGTGAGGGTGATCGATTGATGGGAAACTTGGTGGAATTGGATTGGAGTCGAGATTTTGAACGTTTTAGTGCAAAATCAGTTCTGTTTTTGGAGGTTTTCACCTAGCTAAGTTTATTCGTTTTAAATTCTCTAATGGTATGTTAAACTAGGGTGTTAGATACATGGCCGCTGGAATCGTTCGATTCTGTTAGCCGACGCAAAAGTTACACACGTCTGAGGTTTCGGGTCGATTTTTACCAACCCCAAATTAGTGGCCCGTTCAGTTAGGCTTTAGTTGGGTTATACTTGAAATAGTAGTTTGAGAGTAAATTGGTGAATGTAAACTTGGTTTTAATGAAGTTTGAATATTTGTCGTAGGTCGACCCGTAGGTGGACAGGGAACCGAACATCCTCAGCGAGCTAGGACGCCAGGTAAGTAGTAGTGTTGGTGTAAATGATTGAGAGTCGCCCAGAAGTTGTGGCACAGTTGTATGTATGTCAGGAGTCTTGTGCAAGTTGTGGCACAGTTGTATGTATGTCAGGAGTCTTGTGCAGGTTGTTACTTAGTTGTACGTATGTCGGGAGTCTTGTGCAAGTTGTGGCACAGTTGTATGTATGTCAGGAGTCTTGTGCAAGTTGTGGCACAGTTGTATGTATGTCAGGAGTCTTGTGCAAGTTGTGGCACAGTTGTATGTATGTCAGGAGTCTTGTGCAAGTTGTGGCACAGTTGTATGTATGTCAGGAGTCTTGTGCAAGTTGTGGCACAGTTGTATGTATGTCAGGAGTCTTGTGCAAGTTGTGGCACAGTTGTATGTATGTCAGGAGTCTTGTGCAGGTTGTTACTTAGTTGTACGTATGTCGGGAGTCTTGTGCAAGTTGTGGCACAGTTGTATGTATGTCAGGAGTCTTGTGCAAGTTGTGGCACAGTTGTATGTATGTCAGGAGTCTTGTGCAAGTTGTGGCACAGTTGTATGAGTTGTACGTAGGTTGTTAGTATCGTGCAGGTTGTGGCCTAGTTGTATGTAGGCTGTGAGTATTGTGCAGGATGTGGGTGAGTTGTACAAAGGTTGAGAGTCCTGTGCAAGTTGTGGCACAGTTGTATGTATGTCGGGAGTCTTGTGCAGGTTGTGGGTCAGTTGTACGTATGTCGGAGTCTTGTGCAGGTTGTGGGGCAGTTGTACATATGTCGGGAGTCTTGTGCTGGTTGTGAGTCAGTTGTACGTATGTCGAGAGTCTTGTGCAAGTTGTGGGGCAGTTGTATGTATGTCAGGAGTCTTGTGCAGGTTGTTACTTAGTTGTACGTATGTCGGGAGTCTTGTGCAGGATGTGGCTCCACGAATCCCGGGTTGGACTCAAGCCGGAGGTAACGTGGCTCCGCGAATCCCGGGTTGGACTCGGGCCGGAGGTGACGTTTACCCTTGTACTATTCCTAAAAAATCTCGTAAAATTTGAACTTTTATTTTCTATCCTTATAACTAGACTTGCCTAATACCCTCGTCTATTCTCACACAATTTTCATTTTCATTTATATTTCTCTTTTCATTCATTCATCAATCGTGAGAGAATAGATTCGGCATTAAATCCATATCTATGACATTTAAAGTCTAATTACTTTATTCAGCGGAAAATATAATCCTTATGCTAAAGTTTAACATAATTTAAATTCCTCTCGGGTTCTATCGATTTGAAAAGTGGTCGGGGTGGCTAATTCTCTCTATCGGGTTTGGACGACAAAAGCCTAAGGAGGCGTGGACAACAAATGTAACACCCAAGTTTTTTTCGGGTTACCGCTCCAAGGGTATTTTTGTAAATAAGAAATATAGGTCCGTTTTCTGAGCGGACAATTTTATTAGGACCCGGGGAATTTATGATGATTTTTAGAAGAATAAGTAAATTTTTAGAAATCCAATCGATAGTGTAACGCCGAGTTACGGTTTTCCGCTTATAGTGTTTTAAGTCGTAAAAATAGTGAATAAAGTTCGTTTTGTGAACGGAGAGTTTCTTTAGAATCCTAGGAGTAAGAGGGATTATTTGGAGGAATAAGAGAATTTTGGAAAAACTAAATCGGGAGACGAAATAATGAATTAAACCAAAGAATTGGGGGGAGGGTATTTATGTAATTTTCCAAGTCAAGTTTTATTAAAATAAATAACTCCTTTTCCCCTCCCCTCTCTGTTCTCCATCTCCAGACAACTCAAAAAGGGGCTTTTCCCCCTTTCCCTTGTGCGATCCTTCCTCCCTCGCCATTTCTCTTCAATGTCGGCGGTTCATCCTTCTTCCGGCGAGTTCTCTTCCATTTTCTTCGACGATTCAACCCTTTAGGTAAGACTCTAGCATATTGTGGTTTAGTTGTCGATTGGGGTTGTTATTCGTTAGGTTTTATTGATTTAGGGTTTGAGTAAATTTACGTTTTCGGTTAGAAATCGTTAGGATGTTTAAATTAGTGCCATTTGATAATGTGTTTACGACCATTGACGATAGTTATGTGAGATTGTGGTTATTGACAGATTTAGGTTAGATTTTGGTTGTTGAAGGTGGTAAAATCTCCATTAATGGAGTTTGGTGTTTTGTGAGCACCACGTGCTCGATGAAATGCCTAAATGGAGAAAATAGAAATTTTAGGAGAAATTGCCTTAGATAGGAGCTTAGTTTAAGTTTGGAATTTGTTGATTTGGGATCGATTTAATGCCTTTATTTATGAAATGCCTTAGGTGGACACGGCTTACGGACGATGCTTGGCATTGCTAAGGACGCCAGGTAAGTGGGTGCTAGGTTTCCGGCCCTTAAGGCCCTATATCGTGTCACGTTAGGCTTTTGTTGTTTTGATGATGATTTTCTGATTGTGGGGTTTAATGAGTCGAGTAGCCTAGGATGTTAGTTATTGCTTGTTAGTTTCTTTGTGAGTAATGTATGCTCATGTACGTTGTGAATTGTTTGATGATATGTTATACGTAGTGTAACGCCCCCGAACCCACCCTGGCTCGGAGCACTACTTTGCTAACCAATCCCACGTTAAAGCTTAATTTAAAATAACATTGACACATAAGAATCTAAAGCTAAATCTCCCGACTCCCACTTATGTAATACCTAGCTGTTTAGACTTCGTAATTTCCCTTAATCCTAACCTTTAAGCACCACGGCGTCCTTCCGAGATTTCGGCAAAGTAACGCCTGAAAATGGCGCTTCCAAAATGCTAGGTACCTGCAAACGAATAAATTCACAACCAGTCCAGAATATTCCTAACTATCTAACCAACCTACGAAATCTCCAACAACCAACATATCGTCGCGAAATGCTATCTACCAAAATAAAGAAAATCCCCCAATATAGGGTAACATATCACCCTGACCTATGACTATATACAACAATTACAATTAGCTATAGAAAACATCAACCAAAAGACAAACTCTACAAACCACCAAAATAAATGTAAATTATACACGACCCAAAATACTGTTCCACCCACATCTTTCCGAAGACCATGGTCGAGAAGCCCCGACAACTGCCCGCACCGGCATACATCGTACATCAACGACTGCGTCCCAATCCTAGCTTTCCTCGTAGCTCTAATCTGTACTCATGTCGTCACCTACACCACACACACACACACCGTAAGCTTAAGCTTAGCAAGTAATGAAGAACGAATATAAACATTCACAACGCACACCACACTCACACAATACTCAGCAATAACCAACAAACAACAACACCGACAACCAATATTTGCCGTGCACCGAAGTGCCATATTTGCCGTGCACTGAAGTGCCAATTTGGCCGTGCACCGAAGTGCCATATTTGCCGTGCACCGAAGTGCCAATTTTGCCGTGCACCAAAGTGCCATTTACCGTGTATGACTTGGAACCCCGTTCCCGCAGGCCCAGGCGCACTACTCAAGATTGCCGTGTAATGACCTGGACCCCGTTCCCTGCAGGCCCAGGCGCACTACTCAAGATTGCCGTGTAATGACCTGGACCCCATTCCCGCAGGCCCAGGCGCACTACTCAACCACTCACACTCAACCCACTCACACAACTCTTAGCAACACAACAACTCAACGCAACCACACGACAACAACCAAGCAAGTCATTACTCAAACACCAAACATTTAAAACCATGCTTAACCAAACAAACTAAGCAAAGCAACCAAACCAACACAACCATATTTCATTGCCACACTACTTAATACCAAACAACACCCGGTATTCAATAAAACACAACAATCAAAACAAAACCAAACAACTAACCAACTAATACAAAGTATACAAGGCAACCACACCACCCAAAACAATACAAGGCAACCAAACAAACAACAACAAACTTACCGTTCTGTGGTCTAGGCCCGAAGGCAAAACAAATATCTCCACTACTTACCTGGCGTCCTAGCCCACTGAGGATGCTCGGTTATCTGTCCACCTACGGCTCGATCTACGACAAATATTCAAACTTTATTAAACTCAAGGTTACATTCACCAATTACAATGTCAATTAACCCCACTCAGATTAATTTAGACTTGGCATAACACAATTTGAGGGTTCTCCATTCGAAAACCCGAATGTCACCTAAACGTCAACTTCCAATTTGCGTAACTTTTACTACGCTTAACGGAACGACTCGATTTCAACGGCTAAACGATTCAACTCATAACCTAGTTTAACATACGAAGAGAAGCTATAAAACTAATAACCGTTGCTAAGTCAAAACCCCCAAAACAGAACCGGTTTTTACACTAAAACATCTAAAATTCCAACTCTAACCCAATTTCACCAATTCCTTCCCCCAATCAGGCACATTTCAACTCAATTAGCCTAATCTAACTAAAACCTAACTAAACGGGCCACTAATTTGGGTTCGGTAAAAACCGACCGGAAACTTCAAACGCGCGTAACTTTTGCGTCGATTATCGGAATCGAACGATTCCAGCGGCCACGTACTCCTCTAATAACCTATTTTAACCTGCCAAAATGAATTTAAAAAGAAACAACCGTAGCTAGGTCAAATTGGCAAAAACCCGATTCTGCCCCTAACCCAAAAATTTCCTCTTTCCGATTTTCCATCAAATTCCACCCAATTCCTCACCAATCGACCACCCATACCCTCAATTAGCATAAACTAACTCAAAATCCCGAAGCTACAAGCAAAACCCGAAATCCCCAAATTGAAGCCCTCGGTTTTTAGCTCCTCCCGAGCTGCACACTGCTCGGCATTCCTTGCCAGCACGGAGCTCAGCAATTCGACGCCAAGAGCGACCAAAAACAGCCGGCGATTGGAGCTCCAGCAGCTCGTCGCCGTCGGCCCTGAACAGAACCGAAACAGGGGAGGAGAAAGTACCTGTTTTCGGTCGGTTCTGGCACGGAGAAAGCCGAACCGAGCTCTGGCCTCAGCTCGTCGGCGTCTGCACGTCTGAACGGTGGCCGGAGTCGTGGTCGCCGGAGTCTCCCTCTCCTCACCCTTGCTCCTCGCGCTCAGCGTCGGGCACTCGACAGAATAGCTTCGGCTATTCTGTTGAGTTTTATGTATTTATTTATTTTTAAATAATAATAATAATAATAATAATAATAATAACATTAATACTAACATTAACATTAACAACAATAACATTACCATTAAATCTCGTTTTTAAATTATAAATTTTCGTAATTTAACTCTCATCCCGTAGCTGACTTAAGTTCTCCATTTGGCATACCCGAACATAATTTAATAAACGGTTTAGTTCAACCAAATTTATTCACTTTTCTTTTTTTTTTAAAAAAAAAAAACCCGGGTGTTACAATCCACCCTCCTTCCAAAAATTTTGTCCTCAAAATTTGTGGCCTTGTTATTTCTCAACTTACTCATTCCAAATTCCTCTCCTAACTTTTAGTTACCATATTGACTCTCAACTACGCAACGGTCCTACACATTTGTCGGGTGTCCATAATCACTTCCCAAATAATGATCATTCCATCATCTCCAAAATCTTAAATTCTCTAACTATGCCCTCCATAGCTCACCTACTCACATACATTATAATCAATTTATCCAACTTCTACCTCGCTTATCATCAAACATTATCAAAGTCTTCAATCTAAATTATCTCATTTCTCACTCTTCACCCAACAACATAGTTCAAACCAGTCTAACTCTCATAACTAAATACTCTCACAAATTTATTACATTTAACTTAATAAATCCTCACATATATTTTAATTCTCAATATCCTCTAACTTACTTGGTCTCTAAATCTAATCTCAACTACAGTACTACCCAACTCATCTACCGAGTACCCCTAATAACCCTACGAGCCACGAAAATTTCCTTCAACTTCAAATTTTAACTTTCCCAGCTATGATCTAGTTCCATACTCTTATGTTCTTACATACTTAAACATGCATCAATAACTCTCAATGATTACTCTTATCATTTAACTAGCTATATTACAAAATTCTAAAACCTCCAACTTTCTCACTTCATATTCTCCCTACTCACTCAAACACTTTTCACAGTTAATTTCCATCTTATCCACTTAAGGTATAGAACTCAGATTCTAACTTTCCACTGTGTTTACCCATAAATCTATGTGGAACCTTACCTTTCTTTCCTTCCTATCCGTTATTCCCTACGTTCTTCATCTTTACTCGGAAAACTAAATTCTTACTGACTAATCTCATTACTAAATCTCTTCCTTATTGACTAAATCTAGAAGGAACACTAGTCATCCTTCTAACTTTCATCTCCTATCCTCCACTTATCATCGCAAGCCTAAGCTAGATACCACCTCAACGGTTTGAACTTTTTAACTTAGGCTTATTCCTAATGTACTTACCGTCTCTCATTCAAAATTCCTGTCAAGAGTTATCAACTCTAGTTGATCCTCAGGCTAAGTTAATCTAATACCTCATCTTTCTATTCTCTACTTAAATCCTTGGTCACAAAATTTTCTAATCCAATGTTCATCAAACCTTACATTACATCACAGCTTTCCAAAGCTATTTCAATAGGGTAACACTAAAATCTACTAATAAACTTCTTACCTGAGGTCCTCAATTTAAAAAAAAAATCCTTTATATTTTAATATCCCATTTCGAAATTATCACTTTAACCTCTTGCACCTATTTACCTTGAAAGATCACTACATTCCAATAATCATAATAACATCATCCCCATCTCCAAGCTCTCACTGCTTAAATCTATCCCCATATTTTCAAAGTATCCTTTACTTTGTCATTCTACAGAACACTCAAAGTCTGAACCTAAATTTATAACCTCCCTTCCGCATTTCTTACAAATTTTCAAAAATTTACTCGGGTTTTCCAAATTTTACTAACTACTTGATTCTCTTTTGCTCTTCAACTTAAGTTCTAAATATCTATCCCGAACCTTTTACAACTAGTTAGAATTTACTAATTTCCTCACTTACCTCACTTCTCACTCTTCACTCACTAACATCTCATCCAAGATTCTCTCCCAAAATATGCTAACTAATCGTCTTCTAACTCAGGTTCTAAATACCCAACTCTAAGCAAATCTGTAAACTCTCATCCTCGATTCTACGTAATCACTCTGACCATAATCTCTCATTTATTTAGACTAACTCTGGAATACGGTCCACATCTATATACTTCCCCTGTACGTGACTCTAATGTTACTAAGTTAGTTAGGTTAATGCATATAGGGACATTCAACCCATTCTTTTAACACTAAGATATAACTCATACCTTTCCTAACGACTATCACTTCTAACCGGGCTAACATTTACATTTAACTCGGATCAACCATCCCTCCTTTTCTCACATTCCTAGGGTATCAGACTTACATTCCCAACCTAAGATTCCCTAATTATTCTACTTTTATCTATCCTATGGATGTTACCTTGTCTGTTTCGCCTTTCCTATAAATTCCTAGCTATCCAAAGTATCTGTTCACTGCATCTATAGGTTGGCTAAGGGAATCCGCCGAGATTGTCTCGGTACTCTCAGGAGGTTCGTTCTACTCCTAAACAAGGTTAAGCAATCAATCTGAGCTATAAACAACTAAAAGTAAAGAAATATTTACAGTCGGTGAAGTACGTTGCATGGCGGCCGGCATTGTCAGGTAATCCTTTGAACGACTCGACCATTTATGCTCTGATACCATCTTGTAACGCCCCCGAACCCACCCTGGCTCGGAGCGCTACTTTGCTAACCAATCCCACGTTAAAGCTTAATTTAAAATAACATTGACACATAAGAATCTAAAGCTAAATCTCCCGACTCCCACTTATATAATACCTAGCTGTTTAGACTTCGTAATTTCCCTTAATCCTAACCTTTAAGCACCACGGCGTCCTTCCGAGATTTCGGCAAAGTAACGCCTGAAAATGGCGCCTCCAAAATGCTAGGTACCTGCAAACGAATAAATTCTCAACCAATCCAGAATATTCCTAACTATCTATCCAACCTACGAAATCTCCAACAACCAACATATCGTCGAGAAATGCTATCTACCAAAATAAAGAAAATCCCCCAATATAGGGTAACATATCACCCTGACCTATGACTATATACAACAATTACAATTAGCTATAGAAAACATCAACCAAAGACAAACTCTACAACCACCAAATAAATGTAAATTATACACGACCAAAATACTGTTCCACCCACATCTTTCCGAAGACCATGGTCGAGACTCCCCGACAAACTGCCCGACCGGCATACTCGTACATCAACGACTGCGTCCCAATCCTATCTTTCCTCGTAGCTCTAATCTGTACTCATGTCGTCACCTACAAACCACAGAACACACACACACGTAAGCTTAGCTTAGCAAGTAATGACGAACGAATATAAACATTCACAAACGCACACCACACTCACACAATACTCAAGCAATACCAACAAACAAACAACACCGACAACCAATATTGCCGTGCACCGAAATGCCATATTTGCCGTGCACCGAAGTGCCAATTTGCCGTGCACCGAAGTGCCAATTTGCCGTGCACCGAAGTGCCAATTTGCCGTGCACCGAAGTGCCAATTTGCCGTGCACCGAAGTGCCAATTTGCCGTGCACCGAAGTGCCAATTTGCCGTGCACCGAAGTGCCAATTTGCCGTGCACCGAAGTGCCAATTTGCCGTGCACCGAAGTGCCAATTTGCCGTGCACCGAAGTGCCAATTTGCCGTGCACCGAAGTGCCAATTTGCCGTGCACCGAAGTGCCAATTTGCCGTGCACCGAAGTGCCAATTTGCCGTGCACCGAAGTGCCAATTTGCCGTGCACCGAAGTGCCAATTTGCCGTGCACCGAAGTGCCAATTTGCCGTGCACCGAAGTGCCAATTTGCCGTGCACCGAAGTGCCAATTTGCCGTGCACCGAAGTGCCAATTTGCCGTGCACCGAAGTGCCAATTTGCCGTGCACCGAAGTGCCAATTTGCCGTGCACCGAAGTGCCAATTTGCCGTGCACCGAAGTGCCAATTTGCCGTGCACCGAAGTGCCAATTTGCCGTGCACCGAAGTGCCAATTTGCCGTGCACCGAAGTGCCAATTTGCCGTGCACCGAAGTGCCAATTTGCCGTGCACCGAAGTGCCAATTTGCCGTGCACCGAAGTGCCAATTTGCCGTGCACCGAAGTGCCAATTTGCCGTGCACCGAAGTGCCAATTTGCCGTGCACCGAAGTGCCAATTTGCCGTGCACCGAAGTGCCAATTTGCCGTGCACCGAAGTGCCAATTTGCCGTGCACCGAAGTGCCAATTTGCCGTGCACCGAAGTGCCAATTTGCCGTGCACCGAAGTGCCAATTTGCCGTGCACCGAAGTGCCAATTTGCCGTGCACCGAAGTGCCAATTTGCCGTGCACCGAAGTGCCAATTTGCCGTGCACCGAAGTGCCAATTTGCCGTGCACCGAAGTGCCAATTTGTCGTGCACCGAAGTGCCAATTTGCCGTGCACCGAAGTGCCATATTTTCCGTGCACCGAAGTGCCATATTTGCCGTGCACCGAAGTGCCATATTTGCCGTGCACCGAAGTGCCAATTTGTCGTGCACCGAAGTGCCAATTTGCCGTGCACCGAAGTGCCAATTTGCCGTGCACCGAAGTGCCAATTTGCCGTGCACCGAAGTGCCAATTTGCCGTGCACCGAAGTGCCAATTTGCCGTGCACCGAAGTGCCAATTTGCCGTGCACCGAAGTGCCATATTTGCCGTGCACCGAAGTGCCATATTTGCCGTGCACCGAAGTGCCAATTTGCCGTGCACCGAAGTGCCATATTTGCCGTGCACCGAAGTGCCATATTTGCCGTGCACCGAAGTGCCAATTTGCCGTGCACCGAAGTGCCATATTTGCCGTGCACCGAAGTGCCATATTTGCCGTGCACCGAAGTGCCAATTTTTCGTGCACCGAAGTGCCAATTTGCCGTGCACCGAAGTGCCAATTTGTCGTGCACCGAAGTGCCAATTTGCCGTGCACCGAAGTGCCATATTTGCCGTGCACCGAAGTGCCAATTTGCCGTGCACCGAAGTGCCATATTTGCCGTGCACCGAAGTGCCATATTTGCCGTGCACCGAAGTGCCAATTTGCCGTGCACCGAAGTGCCAATTTGCCGTGCACCGAAGTGCCAATTTGCCGTGCACCGAAGTGCCATATTTGCCGTGCACCGAAGTGCCAATTTGCCGTGCACCGAAGTGCCATATTTGCCGTGCACCGAAGTGCCAATTTGCCGTGCACCGAAGTGCCAATTTGCCGTGCACCGAAGTGCCAATTTGCCGTGCACCGAAGTGCCATATTTGCCGTGCACCGAAGTGCCATATTTGCCGTGCACCGAAGTGCCATATTTGCCGTGCACCGAAGTGCCAATTTGCCGTGCACCGAAGTGCCATATTTGCCGTGCACCGAAGTGCCAATTTGCCGTGCACCGAAGTGCCATATTTGCCGTGCACCGAAGTGCCATATTTGCCGTGCACCGAAGTGCCAATTTGCCGTGCACCGAAGTGCCATATTTGCCGTGCACCGAAGTGCCAATTTGCCGTGCACCAAAGTGCCAATTTGCCGTGTAATGACCTGGACCCCGTTCCCGCAGGCCCAGGCGCACTACTCAAGATTTCCGTGTAATGACCTGGACCCCGTTCCCGCAGGCCCAGGCGCACTACTCAAGATTGCCGTGTAATGACCTGGACCCCGTTCCCGCAAGCCCAGGCGCACTACTCAAGATTTCCGTGTAATGACCTGGACCCCGTTGCCACAGGCCCAGGCGCACTACTCAACCACTCACACAACTCTTAGCAACACAACAACTCAACGCAACCAACACGACAACAACCAAGCAATTCATTACTCAAACACCAAACATTTAAAACCATGCTTAACCAAACAAACTAAGCAAAGCAACCAAACCCAACAACAACCAATATTTCATTGCCACACTACTTAATACCAAACAACACCCGGTATTCAATAAAACACAACAATCAAACAAAACCAAACAAAACAACTAACCAAATAATACAAGGCAACCACACCACCCAAAACAATACAAGGCAACCAAACAAACAACAACAAACTTACCATTCCGTGGTCTAGGCCCGGAGGCAAAACAAATATCTCCACTATTTACCTGGCGTCCTAGCCCACTGAGGATGCTCGGTTATCTGTCCACCAACGGCTCGACCTACGACAAATATTCAAACTTTATTAAACTCAAGGTTACATTCACCAATTACAATGTCAATTAACCCCACTCAGATTAATTTAGACTTGGCATAACACAATTTGAGGGTTCTCCATTCGAAAACCTGAATGTCACCTAAACGTAAACTTCAAATTTGCGTAACTTTTGCTACGCTTAACGGAACGACTCGATTTCAACGGCTAAACGATTCAACTAATAACCTAGTTTAACATACCAAGAGAAGCTATAAAACTAATAACCGTTGCTAAGTCAAAACCCCCAAAAAAGAACCGGTTTTTACACTAAAACATTTAAAATTCCAACTCTAACCCAATTTCACCAATTCCTTCCCCCAATCAGGAACATTTCACCTCAATTAGCCTAATCTAACTAAAACCTAACTAAACGGGCCACTAATTTGGGTTTGGTAAAAACCGACCCGAAACTTCAAACGCGCGTAACTTTTGCGTCGGTTATCGGAATCAAACGATTCCAACAGTCACGTACTCCTCTAATAACCTATTTTAACCTGCCAAAATGAATTTAAAAAGAAATGACCGTAGCTAGGTCAAATTGGCAAAAACCCAATTCTGCCCCTAACCCGGAAATTTCCTATTTCCGATTTTCCATCAAATTCCACCCAATTCCTCACCAATCGACCACCCATACCCTCAATTAGCATAAACTAACTCAAAATCCCGAAACTACAAGCAAAACCCGAAATCCCCAAATTGGAGCCCTCGGTTTTTAGCTCCTCCCGAGCTGCACACTGCTCGGCATTCCTTTCCAGCACCGAGCTCAGCAATTCGACGCCAAGAGCGACCAAAAACAGCCGGCGATTGGAGCTCTAGCAGCTCGTCGCCGTCGGCCCTGAACAGAACCGAAACAGGGGAGGAGAAACTACTTGTTTTCGGTCGGTTCTGGCGCGAAGAAAGCTGAACCGAGCTCTGGCCTCAGCTCGTCGGCGTCTGCACGTCTGAACGGTGGCCGGAGTCGTGGTCGCCGGAGTCTCCCTCTCCTCACCCTTGCTCCTCGCGCTCAGCGTCGGGCACTCGACAGAATAGCTTCGGCTATTCTGTTGAGTTTTATTTATTTATTATTTTTTTAAATAATAATAACATTAATACTAACATTAACATTAACAACAATAACATTACCATTAAATCTCGTTTTTAAATTATAAATTTTCGTAATTTAACTCTCATCCCGTAGCCGACTTAAGTTCTCCATTTGGCATACCCGAACATAATTTAATAAACGGTTTAGTTCAACCAAATTTATTCACTTTTCTTTTTAAAAAAAAAAAAAAAAAACCCGGGTGTTACACGTAGATTCCTCATGCATCATGTTTTCTCAAATGTCATAAGAAACGTTTCATGCATGAATGATGTAAAGGAAAAGTAATGATTAAGTGTGGGTTGGGACAGTATGGCCAGAACAACAAAACCAATGTCACTTCCATGCGATGGACTATGAATACGGCCGAAAGGACTATGTACACGCACTTGGCCTACTCCCTGGCACATCCCCACCTTAATCCATGTCAACCAAAAGAAAAAGAATAAGAACAAGTAAATGAACATGTTTTATGAAAAGAATCATGCATTCATGCATATGTAAAATATAGTGCATCCCCTTACTAAGCATTAGGCTTAATGTTTATGTTGCATGATGTAGGTGACAGGTGTGAAGGAGAGAGTTCTCTCGATGTCAAGGAATAGGTGGTCGACGGATGGTGCTCGTGGCGATGGGGTGTGTTTTGGTTTGGCTTGATGGTCCGATGGTGCGCCCCGAACTATTTTGCGGCGAAGTGAAGTGAGTTAGTTTTGTTGGTTAAAAAGATTATGGATTTTGGGGTGTATAGTTAGGTTTATTATTTAGGAAATCTTATAGTGAATGTAGGTTTGAAGTAGTGCTATTTTGAATGATTTGTTAATGTATGTCTTTGGTGATGTATTAGTAAATTCCATGGTTATGTTCGATGTTTGTTTTGAGGATTTTATTGGGTTTTATTTGATGATTTTAGGTGATTTATGACTGTATGGATACGCACGGTTTTAGAGCGACCCATGCAGTCAGTTTTCGTGAAATTTGGAAGTGTATAGACTAAGTTAGAGTTGTGTTTCGAATAACGAATAATGTCGGGTGATGCGTGTTGTTGGATGAGTTTGATGTGGAATTTGGGTAGTGCATGTTAAAATGATTGGTTGAAGTATGAAAGGAAAGGAAGGTGGAGAAGAAGAAAGAAGAAGCAGGGCTCTGGAGTTCAAAATCCAGAGCCCCTGCCGATCGATCGCCCCTGGGGTGGCGATCGATCGGTGGTTGGATAGTTAAGGCAACGCTCTGGAATTAAATTTCCAGAGCGGTTGCCGAGCGATCACCTGTTAGGCGATCGCTGGGCAACCATGTGGAGCGAACGATCGCCCAAATCGGGCGATCGATCGCCCCTCGTTTTTACTTTGCTGGCGAAAGATCGCCAGCAGGGAGGGCGACTGATCGCCCCTCCCTATGCTGGGCACTTTGACGATTTTGCCCTTTTAATTGTTTCTTAGTTTAATTATTGATTATTTGAATGATTTTAAGGGATTTTAATAATCCGAGACTTCGATGTAGTGGTTTAGAAGTCGAAACATTACGAGTGTTATAAAAATAAAAAATTTTTACGTGAGCTATTTGAGGATTTAAGTTAAGATTACGTTATGGTCTTTCCGTTGCGGCTCTGGCCGGGTTGGGGTCTTCACAACAAAACCTATGAAGGAATGGACGTTTGAAAACATAGTCAGTGTGGACGACTAGAACTGTAGGCAGTGGTGGACGACTGAAATCAGTAAGCAGTGTGGACGACTGGCATTCTCTGCCAGAATGCTTAATTAAACTCTATCGTCCACAGATTTACTTAGACTTTTCGTTCACAGACCACGTGACTTTATTGTCCACAGTCTACGTGACTTATTCGTCCATGTGACTTATTTGTCCACGTCTTTGGACGACAACTTTGGACGATGACTTTCTTCTGCCAAAATACTTGACTGGACTTTATCATCCACGGACTTTGGACGATGACTTTCGTACTGAACACCTAACTGAAACTTTTAAGAATCCCTACTCTAAACCATGCGTTACCCGATCGATCACCCCTTACTGGCGATCGATCAGAGAGCTGCCTTCACATTAATTTTCCCCTGTACCCATACACCATTCACCTAGAAATTTCCAGAAACATTAAACATCAAATCCCTTACCATGTCATCAATTAACCCTCTCCTTATCCAAAATACACTTCAAATTTCATCCTCAAAATATTCATCGATAATCCAACTAAATTACACATCCAAAAACCAAACATTCAACCTAAAATCATCAATTCAACAGTTTATAACCTATCCAGATACCAAGCATCCTAAAATGTGTTTCTATACATTTCGTTCTATATTTCTACCCATCAGCCCATCATAGCCCCAAAACCACAAAATATATAACCTATGCCCCCACGGGTCATGCACGCATCAACAGCGCAGCGCACTCCCATAGGCATTCCTCTTCAACCAGCTCATCCATTTATCGGAGGAACGTCTTCCTCACCTGTTTCGAGTTCACCTACACCATAAAGACACTCTATGAGCTAAAAGCTCAGTAATTTCCATAAATGCCAATGCATGAACATGTATATGCAATTTTCATAAACTTTCGTGCATTCATTTCATTTATCAGTTCATGTTAGTCGTCACATTTCAGTCGTCTCATTTCAGTCGTCTTAGTCGTCTCATTTTCATTAGTCTATTTAAGTCATCACATTTCATTTTCTTTCGTGAAATCCATGCATAAATTCATTTTTCATGACAGCGCTTGCAGGAATTCGACGTGGGGAGAAGAAATCGCCCCAAAGCTCACTAGAGCTTCTCCTTCGCGAAAATAGAAGATGAGTGGGGAAGGGAGTTGTGACGACCCGTCTTTCAACGGATTGATAAGGAACCACCCATTCTCCGCGGATCCTGGGGCTGACCTGGGCCGGAGGTGGGTAAAGCTCCGTGGATCCTGGGGCTGACCTTGGCCGGAGTGGTTTCTCCGTTGAAGCAGGGGCCGTTACGAACCCACATGACTTGGGAAAGTACATGGAAATGAAAAATATGTAAGAGATCCCTCCCAACATAGCAAGACGCGTTTTGGAGCACGATTGGCAACGGATCCCATAAGAACTCCGAAGTTAAGCGTGCCTCGGCGAGAGTAATTCCAGGTTGGGTGATCTTCCGGAAAGTGCTCTCGCCAAACAAAGCCGTGAGGGGAGGATATTGGGCTGCGGCTCAATCCCCGGAGCGGACAATATCTTGCTGGGATGAGGGGTCGGTACAAATGGTATCAGAGCCTGTACCCAACCGGAAATGTGGCCAACGAGGACGTTGGGCCTCCGAGGGGGATGATTGTGACGACCCGTCTTTCAACGGACTGATAAGAAACCACCCATTCTCTGTGGATCCTGGGGCTGACCTGGGCCGGAGGTGGGTAAAGCTCCGCGGATCCTGGGGCTGACCTTGGCCGGAGTGGTTTCTCCGTTGAAGCAGGGGCCGTTACGAACCCACATCGCCTGGGGAAGTACATGGAAATGAAACATATGTAAGAGATCCCTCCCAACATAGCAAGACGCGTTTTGGAGCACGATTGGCAACGGATCCCATAAGAACTCCGAAGTTAAGCGTGCTTCGGCGAGAGTAATTCCAGGTTGGGTGACCTTCCGGGAAGTGCTCTCGCCAAACAAAGCCGTGAGGGGAGGATATTGGGCTGCGGCTCAATCCCCGGAGCGGACAATATCTTGCTGGGATGAGGGGTCGTTACAGGAGTGTTTTTAGTATTTTATAAAACTTGACTTGGTAATTACTATTTTGCCCTCACTTGATTTTCTATTATTTCATTATCTATTTCCTAATTTTTGTCTATCTAATCGTTTTCTCCAAATATCCTTATTTCACCAATAATTTCGATTTACTTCCGGGGCTCTAATAAAACTCTCCATTCGTAAAACGGGCTAAATTCCTTATATTTACGCAATTGCCATCACATAGAGGGATTTCCTGTAACGACCCCAGAGGGATCGTCGCATAATCCATATCTTTCTTAATCATTTAATTCTTATTACTCACACTCTAATCATTTTTGGTAATATATTTTTTTGAAACATAACTTAGCTCAAGATGTCATGCACGATTCAATAGGCATAGCTCGACAGAGGAGTACATTATACATCTGCCGACGGGCAGGGTAAAATGCTCCATCCGATAAAAGACTTCAGCTCTTAAGCTGCACCTACCGATTGAGAAATAAACTTGCATCTGCCGATCATACCCCAACAGATTTCTATACTTAATTACTTACTCCTGCCGGTCGCTAATAGACAAGCATGGAGTTCACATCTTCCGGTAGAGAAAGATTTCATCATCCGATTCGTCACGTGAAATTCGCGTGACTCACTTATCACCGCCTAATAGAGGACATCTTCTGATGAGCACGAGCTTAACACGTGACCCTTTAAAACTTCACTAGATAGGAGATATCACCCGGTGGGCACGTGCATCACTCGTGGTTCATTTAACCTCGTTCAGCATTAGCAATACACTACACATACCGGTCACTAGACGACAAAATAACATCTTCATCATCCGGTGACTTTAATACACTACATCTACCGATCACTAGATGACAAAATAACACTCCCATCAACCGATAGCTTAAACGCACTACATCTACCGATCACTAGATGACAAAATAACACTCCCATCATCTGATAGCTTAAACGCACTACATCTACCGATCACTAGATGACAAAATAACATTCTCATCATCCGACAGCTTAAACGCACTACATCTACCGATCACTAGATGACAAAATAACACTCTCATCATCCGACAGCTTAAACGCACTACATCTATTGATCACTAGATGACAAAATAAGACTCTCATCATCCGACAGCTTAACCTTCACTGACTTCATACTTCAAATGGCATAACATTCATACTAATGAAAATCAGTAGCTCACCCAGAATTCATATAGTGGAAGATATAAGCAAACAAACCGACCAATGCTCCTTAAAATTATTTCCAAATTCGGTGGTCAACAGACATCTTTAAAAGAAGACTCAATGTTATAAAACTTAACTTGGTAATTACTGTTTTGCCCTCACTTGATTTTCTATTATTTCATTATCTATTACCTTATTTTTGTCTATCTAATCGTTTTCTCCAAATATCCTTATTTCACCAATAATTTTGATTTACTTCCGGGGCTCTAATAAAACTCTTCATTCGTAAAACGGGCTAAATTCCTTATATTTATGCAATTGCTATCACATAGAGGGATTTCCAAAGTCCCGTAAAGCCGGGTGTTACAGTGTTTGGGCGATTCGACCCAATAGGAGCTGTGGCTCGGTATTGATGGGGAGTAGGGCTTCTCTTTGTTTTTATTTTGTGGGGGTCTTGTGTAGTAATTGTATATAGTCATAGTTAAGGGTGATGTTTCATCCTATACTGTGAACTTTCTTCATTTTGGGTTGATAGTACAATCTTTCTACTGATGATGACTGTCTAGAGATTTTGTATGTTGGTTAGATGGTGGGAAATATTCTGGATCTGGTTGAGGATTTGATTCGTTTGCAGGTACCTAGCATTTTGGGGGCGCCAATTTCAGGCGTTACTCTGTTGAAATTTTCGGGGAGGACGCCATGGTGCTCCTAGGTTAGGATTAGGAGAACTTAGTGAGTTAATGAAACCAGGTATGGCATGAGTGAAGTCTTCAGGAGACTTAGCTTTAAATTCCTTGCGTTAGCAGTTACGTGAATGAGATAGTTGTCAAAGGGAGTCTCGTTTAGCTCAGAGTAGTCCCTGTGCGCACCGGGAATCCGTGTGGGTTTTCGGGGCGTTACATTTTGATTGGTTGCTTAAATAGGTTAAAGTTTGTTAGTCAAGGGCATAAGTGTAATTTGTGAAGCTTGTGTTATAAATTGAGGGTTTAGTGAAGGATAGCCGCCACTTATTCATTACTTTCCTCTTTCAACTCAGCTCAGCTCAGCTGACTCCTCTGGCAATTTTTCTCTCCGAATCTTCTTCAACTTAGGTGAGTTCTTCCTTGATTTCTTCTTGATGATGATTTAGGGTGAACATAGGATATACATTTGATGATTGGTTTACGGTAGAATGAGTGTTTTAGAAATGCCGTGAGTAAGAGCTGAGTTCTGGTTTTGTGATGAATCGGGAATGCTCGAGGAACAGAGCTTCCAACTAGTTTCCTTAGATTTCTAGATAGTTTAGAATGAAGTTTAGCAAAGATCTAACTAATACTCTATCTACGGTTTTAGGTTTGAGCAAAACCCCGAAGTAGTAGTTTCCAACCAAGATTTTCGAGGAAGCCACGTAAATAGAGTATGTGTGTGCCTTCGGGCCTACATCACAAAACAGTAGGATTTATGCTTGTTTTGTATATTTTTAGTATGTCATGCATCATGTTTATGAAAGAACACGAAAAAGAATTTACATGTAATGGCATGGTAAGGCATGAGTAGTTTGAATCAGATAAACTATTAAGGGAACTAATCCGCCCCTTAATCAAGTAGAGGATGTAGACTTTGGAAAAGTTGATCCACCTCCCATCGAACAGAGGGATCAGATAAGCTATTAAGGGAACTAAGTAGAAACTGCATTAATAGGATTTATGATTTAGCATTTCATTTCATTATGCTCTACTTATTTAGCATTAGGCTAATAGATGAGTTTTGTGATGTAGGTGCTGAGACTTCAACAAGTGATTTCTCTGAGTTTACAGAAGGATAGGCGAAGTAGATGGAGCACATCTATGCCACGGTTTGGTGAACTGATGAGGCAGTTTAACTAAGGTCAGTATGTGAAGTCTTAGTGGACAAGTGTTTTGTTGAAGTGTGCTGAGGATTTTATTAACAACAGTAGTTTTAATGTTCTAACATCTTTGGGATTATCCTGATTATGAAAACATGATTGTTTTTAATTGTAGTTTGTTATTCTGGATTTTTAGAAAGTTGTGGTGTAATACCCGGCTTAACGGGATTTTGTGAATATATATATATAATGGCATTTTTGTTAATATGTCAAATCAAGTCTGTTTTGCAAAAAGAAAGCATTATTACAATCCTAATAATTATTAAGGATTTTAAGAAAATTTCGGGAATTTTAAGAGTTGTAACGCTAATTTTACGAGAATTACGTTTATCGTAATATAAAGGTTACTTTGGTAAAAATAGTA
Source organism: Begonia masoniana (assembly GCA_022432975.1). Lineage (NCBI taxonomy): Eukaryota > Viridiplantae > Streptophyta > Magnoliopsida > Cucurbitales > Begoniaceae > Begonia > Begonia masoniana. The sequence goes on from CM039514.1 coordinate 27,458,427, forward strand.
AACAAGGTTCGTTTTATGTACAGACAGTTTTAATGGAACCCTAATAATAAGTTGGATTTTTTGGCAAAATAAGGAAGTTTGAAGAAACCGAATCGTTAGCTAAATAATGAAATAAAGGACAAAATAAATAGAAAATCAAAGGAAGGGCAAAATGGTAATTTGCAAAGTCAAAATTTATTAAAACCACATTTTTCTCTTCTTCCTCCACCACTTAACGATTTCTCTGTATTTTTTGTCTCTCTCGACGACAGTTTCTCCTCCCTCACGGCATTCTCCTCTCCAACGGCGATTTGTCCTCCGATCGTCTCGTTTTCTTCGTGTTTTCTTCCTCAAACGACGCTTTAGGTAAGGTTCTAGGTTTTGGAAAGTTTATTTGTGATTTTTGGGTCGTTTAACGGTTAGAATTTTGTTTAGGGTTTTGTGAAAAATGTGATTTAGGGTTAGAAATCGGTAGGGTTACCGTAGTTATGAATAAAATAGACATATTGGGCGTATTGGATGAAGGTTGGTCTATCCATTGTGGAATATTAAGTTTTGTTGAATTTTTGAGGTTTGAAAAACTCCGTTAATGGAGGTTTTGAGGTGTCGAGCGTGAATCGCTCAATAAAAAATGCCTCAATGAGTTAAATTAGAGTTTTAGGAAATTTCTTTAGTTAAGAGTTTTGTAAGTTTAGACGTTTATTGGTTTAGACTCGTTTTAACGACAAATATTGTGAATTTGCCTTAGGTAAACGACGATCGTGGATAGAGCTAGAAGTTCAACGTGCACGAGGTAAGTTCTCGTGACTTACTCTGGCCGATTGGCCTACACCGTATATCGAGGTCGCGTCGAGGATTATTGTAGATTTGTTTGTTTAAAAACTCTTTGGTTGGGTAGTTAGGATTAGTTCTTTTATAGGATATGCTTTTAATTGCTTTTATTGTCTCGATGGTACGTATGTGGTATGTTTATATTACGTTATAAATTGTTCATGCATCACGTCTTTCCAATTATGCATAGAAAATGAATTTTTACACTATGTTTTAAAGAAAATGGCGATATTGTAACAACCCCAGAGAGATCGTCACATAATCCATATCTTTCTTAATCATTTAATTCTTATTACTCACACATGATTCATTATCAGTAATGTATTATTTTTTTTTAAACATAATCTAACTCAAGATGTCATACGCAATTCATCAGGCCTTAGTCGGCAAAGGAAAACATTACACATCTGCCGGCGAGCAGTGCAATGTGTATCGGTTGGTAAGGGAAACTTAAACCTTTAGACTGCATCTACCGATGGAGAACTAAACTTGCACCTGCCGGTCGCTAATCGACAAGCATGGGCTTCACATCTTCCGGTAGAGAAAGATTTCATCATCCGATTCGTCACGTGAAGCTCGCGTGACTCACTTATCACCACCTAACAGAGGACATCTTCCGATGAGCACGAGCTTAGCACATGACCCTTTAAAACTTCATTAGATAGGAGATATCATCCGATGGGCACGTGCTTCACTCGTGGTTCATTAACCTCGTTCAGCATTAGCAATACAACACATACCTGTCACTAGACGACAAAATAACATTTTCATCATCCGATGACTTTAATACACCTCATCTGCCGATCACTAGACGACAAAATAGCACTTTCATCATCCGATGACTTTAATACACCTCATCTGCCGATCACTAGACGACAAAATAGCACTTTCATCATCCGATGACTTTAATACACCTCATCTGCCGATCACTAGACGACAAAATAGCACTTTCATCATCCGATGACTTTAATACACCTCATCTGCCGATCACTAGACGACAAAATAGCACTTTCATCATCCGATGACTTTAATACACCTCATCTGCCGATCACTAGACGACAAAATAGCACTTTCATCATCCGATGACTTTAATACACCTCATCTGCCGATCACTAGACGACAAAATAGCACTTTCATCATCATCATCCGATGACTTTAATACACCTCATCTGCCGATCACTAGACGACAAAATTACACTTACATCTTCCGATGGCTTAAACACTCTACATCTACCGGTCACTGGGCGATGAAATAACACTTACATCATCCGGTAACTTAAATACTCTACATCTGCCGATCGCTAGACGACAAAATAGCACTTTCATCATCCGATGGCTTAAACACTCTACATCTACCGGTCACTGGGCGATGAAATAACACTCACATCATCCGGTAACTTAAATACTCAACATCTGCCGATGACGTCAGCCGGATGATTGCCTTATCCAACTTCTATCACACAGCAGAAAACACTATAATCATCTAACAACTTCATCCAATAGAAAATACCACAACACACCCAAATCTTAATTTAGTAACTATAAACCTCAATGAGTAAGAATCATGAACTCATCCAAAATACGCATAACAGAAGGCTTAAGCAAAACAAACCATTCAATAATCTTTAAAATTATTATCAGGCTGTAACGACCCCGGCCAGGAGCCGTCACGTGTTCATATTCTTTCATTAATCGTTTGCTTGATTTTTACTATTATTACATTAACTTACTATCTCTCAACAGACTCTCACATTTAACATATATTTTTTTTAAACTGGTAATAGAAACGCAGAACCATTAAGGAAGACGAACCCTCTCTCGTGCCCGACTTCCCACGCCTCGTCGGCTCAACCTTCACAGAGTCGAGCGACTAGACTCGGTCATTGGCTTCTTGACAATTTCGGGAAAAGAGGAGGTGCCCTCAATTCTCTTAACATAATACCACACGGGTTTTGCATGGGTTGCATGCATTGACAACCCTCAGTAATTTAGTCGTCCGGTCATCACGTGCATTACGCGTGACTCGTTTAACATCGCCTAAAAGAAAACATCTTCCGGTGGGCACGTGGGCCTCGCGTGCTAAATTAAAATATCATCTTCCGGTCGCTAATCGACAAAACACATTTTACATCTTCCGGTCGCTAATCGACAAAACACATTTTACATCTTCCGGTCGCTAATCGACAAAACACATTTTACATCTTCCGGTCGCTAATCGACAAAACACATTTTACATCTTCCGGTCGCTAATCGACAAAACACATTTTACATCTTCCGGTCGCTAATCGACAAAACACATTTTACATCTTCCGGTCGCTAATCGACAAAACACATTTTACATCTTCCGGTCGCTAATCGACAAAACACATTTTACATCTTCCGGTCGCTAATCGACAAAACACATTTTACATCTTCCGGTCGCTAATCGACAAAACACATTTTACATCTTCCGGTCGCTAATCGACAAAACACATTTTACATCTTCCGGTCGCTAATCGACAAAACACATTTTACATCTTCCGGTCGCTAATCGACAAAACACATTTTACATCTTCCGGTCGCTAATCGACAAAACACATTTTACATCTTCCGGTCACAAAACACACTTACATCTTCCGGTCGCTAATCGACAAAACACATTTTACATCTTCCGGTCGCTGATCGACAAAACACATTTTACATCTTCCGGTCGCTGATCGACAAAATACATTTTACATCTTCCGGTGACGTCATCCGGAAGACTAAACCATCAAACAACTACCCTTCGGCATGTGCCGATGACGTCAGCCGGAAGACTAAACCATCAAACAATTACCCTTCGGCATCTGCCGATGACGTCAGCCGGAAGACTAAACCATCAAACAATTATTCTTTCGGCATCTGCCGATGACGTCAGCCGGAAAACTAAACCATCAACAACTATTCTTTCGGCATCTGCCGATGACGTCAGCCGGAAGACTACCTCTTCCAGCTTCCGTCTTACGGTAGAGAACTCTAAATCATCAAATGACTCCTTCCAACAGAAAGAAAACACAACTCAATCAAAATGCATATAGCGGAAGACTTAAGCAACAGACCATTTATAAATCTATATAATCATTCCCTGACTCAGTGATCCACTAGACAGTTTCAAAGCTCAACGTTTTAAAATAATCTCATCCTACTTAAACTACCATATTCTTTAACGTACTGTAACATAAGAGTCTTAACCAGGGGTCGTAAATCGCCTCTCCAGTCCCACACTGTCACCTTGAGCATCCTCCAGCAACCGGCCTTAAGCATCCTCTTTGCACATAACATCCTCACCTGAACCTTCTTCACCTACACCATAAGGTTTAACTATAAGCCTAATGCTTAGTAAGGAATGCATACTGACAGATATACATGAGTACACAATTTTAAGAGACATAAGTTCATAAACCATTCATCATTCGTGTTCATCTTTATCTTTTACATAACATGTATTAAGGCAGGAGACGAGGGAGGAAGACAGGGGTACATAGTCATTTGCCTATCGCGGCAGACATACATAATCATTTGCCTATCGCGGCAATCATGATACATCACTCGGCCTCCCCAGTGGGAGAATTCGCGAGCCATACATATCATTAACTCGGCCTCCACCAGTGGGAGATTTCGCGAGTCGTACATATCATTAACTCGGCCTCCACCAGTGGGAGAATTCGCGAGTCATACATATCATTAACTCGGCCTCCACCAGTGGGAGAATTCGTGAGTCATACATAACATAGTCTTTCCCCGCTCTGCACTTAATCTTGGTTACATTTGCTTTTCATATTCTCAACTTAATCATAACAGGGACACAGTGCATAGACATAAAGTTCATAGAGAGAAGTCATATCATGAGGACAAGTAAAACATCCTGTAACTTTACATTTACTTACACAACTTCTTCATATCATGGAAATAACAATTGATCATATTCATCATTCATAGTCATTGATCATATTCATCATTCATAGTCATTGATCATATTCATCATTCATAGTCATTGATCATATTCATCATTCATAGTCATTGATCATATTCATCATTCATAGTCATTGATCATATTCATCATTCATAGTCATTGATCATATTCATCATTCATAGTCATTGATCATATTCATCATTCATAGTCATTGATCATATTCATCATTCATAGTCATTGATCATATTCATCATTCATAGTCATTGATCATATTCATCATTCATAGTCATTGATCATATTCATCATTCATAGTCATTGATCATATTCATCATTCATAGTCATTGATCATATTCATCATTCATAGTCATTGATCATATTCATCATTCATAGTCATTGATCATATTCATCATTCATAGTCATTGATCATATTCATCATTCATAGTCATTGATCATATTCATCATTCATAGTCATTGATCATATTCATCATTCATAGTCATTGATCATATTCATCATTCATAGTCATTGATCATATTCATCATTCATAGTCATTGATCATATTCATCATTCATAGTCATTGATCATATTCATCATTCATAGTCATTGATCATATTCATCATTCATAGTCATTGATCATATTCATCATTCATAGTCATTGATCATATTCATCATTCATAGTCATTGATCATATTCATCATTCATAGTCATTGATCATATTCATCATTCATAGTCATTGATCATATTCATCATTCATAGTCATTGATCATATTCATCATTCATAGTCATTGATCATATTCATCATTCATAGTCATTGATCATATTCATCATTCATAGTCATTGATCATATTCATCATTCATAGTCATTGATCATATTCATCATTCATAGTCATTGATCATATTCATCATTCATAGTCATTGATCATATTCATCATTCATAGTCATTGATCATATTCATCATTCATAGTCATTGATCATATTCATCATTCATAGTCATTGATCATATTAGAGGGTGACAAGAAATGGTCAGAAAATCACCTGGCCGAAATGTCGGGTGTTACACAGGCTCTTAAGTCTAATCATTTAAATCTAAATCTCATGGTTATAAGAGAATTCTATTCTACTTAGACATCTGTCTATCATAAACTTCACTGACATACTATGAGCATAACCAGGGGTCTTAATCGCCTGCCCAGCCTTGCACTGTCATACTGAGCATCCTCCAGCAGCCAGCTTTAAACATCATCTCTGAACTGGAAATCCTCACCTATTAGCTCTTCACCTACATCATAAGGTTTAACTATAAGCCTCCTAATACTTAGTAAGGAATGCAACTCTAACATGGATGCATAAATGTATAATTCGGGAAATCACATGCTCATAAGTCTCTTCTTGTCCATATCTTTGCTCGTAATCATCATTCATAGTCATGGATCATATTCATCATTTATAGTCATGGATCATATTCATCATTCATAGTCATTGATCATATTCATCATTCATAGTCATTGATCATATTCTTCATTTAAGTTGTGTAGATTAAGAGAGGATTTGTGCCGGTAAAGGGGGTTTGACAGTGAGTTTGATCTTGGTCCCTACTACGGGTCGTGTTCATATGTCCCTCTTTGGACTGTGACATACGCCGAACCGCCCCCAACCCGCACTTAGTCCACGTTGCATAAGTTTTTATCATCTTACTTGATTCATGAGGAAAACATGCTCTTAAAACATTTTCATATGCATAAAATAGTCATGATGCATGTACATGGAAATTCCTAAACCATCAAGCAACAAACAGAGCACTATTCAACATAATACCTTACCATTGAACTAATCATCAACATAAATGCTAGACAGTAACATAAGTGAACTACTAATCATCGTATGAGTTTCTACCTAACATCCTTTGATGTAGGGTCCTAATGACCGAGAAACCTGTACATTCACTTACCTGGTCTCCTTAGCAATTTGAGCTCCTTTCTCTTCAAACTTCTTCACCTAAAACATTTACATTGCAGTAGTTAAAAGAAAATCCTATTAGTTCTAATCACAAGTCATCCTAGGATTTTCCAAAGAGCGGGGCGATCGATCGCCTATATGTGGGGCGATTGATCACCCCTTATTTGTAATTGGGCGATCAATCGCCACAATGAGGGGCGATCGATCGCCCCTTAATTTTTGCAAATGGGCGATCGATCGCCTGGCATTGGAAAGGGTCTAAAACAAAATCCTATTAGTTCTAATCACAAGTCATCCTAGGATCTAATAGCTATAGTCACTCCCGAATCCTTAGTATAGTTTCTCTGTGGAGTTTGAAATCCAAAACCCAAAACAGACAGATTTGATTAGCGATAGTTCAGGGTTGGTTGTTTAATGTCTAAAATCGATTCGGAATGACATTACCACTTTCAGATTTTAAAATACCCTTACAATACTCAGCCATTGAAGAACCCAGAACTTCAACACATAGCAGAAAACAGATCTTAACGACTAAAAGATAGCTACATTGCCAAACTCGTACCTCGAGCACAAAGTAGCCGAGAAACAGCAAGGAAACCGGTCATCGAAAGAGGGATTTCCAGCTGACAGTGAGCGAGAGCTCGGGAGAGAAGAAATTGCCGAAAGTAGAAGGTGTCGGCTACTGTGGTTTAAATGAGGTTTGAACCCTTTCCATTTTCTTTAAATACCGGTCTCAAACCTCCATTATTACAACTTTGCCACCCAACCTAGTTTAAAACCACATGTAATTAATTAAGCTTGGCATAAAATTCTAAACCGTGAAGATTGAATAATCATGGCTGTTAATTCAGTTAGGGAGTTACCTGGTTGAAGTTGTCGGGTGTTACAGATGTGGCTTGAAAGGGGGCTATTGATCTATTGTGAAGGCTGAGAAGGGTCGGTCACAATACCGCATCTAATAAGAACCCATGTATGTTATATGGTAAAGCGAGGTGGGGCTCAGGCATGGCTGTAAGTATGTACCCCCCTTCTGCTAGGTGGAAAGGGTTGTCCAACCGCCGGACGTGCCCTCTCCATTTAGCAGGTTGAGATCTCGGTGACACCCTATGTAATAATAAGAAAATGTTGCATGATTTACAAACTCATATGCACAGCATGCATTTACATTTACGAAACTTGCTGAGCCTTTAGCTCATAGATTGTCTGTATGGTGTAGGTGATCTTGACATAGGTGAGGACGAGATCCCTCCACCCGAGGAATGATGCAGTTGAAGGAGGATGGCCCGTGGGAGTGTGCTGGTCATTCGATGCGCCTTTTGTGTGATGACCCGGATCTGTAAGTATGGTACGATGGCTGCACGAACCGGAACCCGGATGGCGGTACGTCCGCGCGGGCGAACCGGAAGGTGACGGGTCGTAAAAAGGGGGTTGTCACAATCCCACAGCGCTTGGGGAAGTATGTGGAAATGAAACATATGTAAAGAGACCCTCCCAACATAGCAAGACGCGTTTTGGAGCTCAATTGACAACGGATCCCATAAGAACTCCGAAGTTAAGAGGGCTTCGGCGAGAGTAATTCCAGGTTGGGTGACCTTCCGGGAAGTGCTCTCGCCAAACAAAGCCGTGAGGGGAGGATATTGGGCTGCGGCCCAATCCCCGGAGCGGACAATATCTTGCTGGGATGAGGGGTCGTTACAAATGGTATCAGAGCCTGTACCCAACCGGAATTGTGGCCAACGAGGACGTTGGGCCCCCAAGGGGGGGTGATTGTGATGACCCGAATCTGTAAGTCCCGAATCTGTACTGGTACGATGGCTGCACGAACCGGAACCCGGATGGCGGTACGTCCGCGCGGGCGAGCCGGAAGGTGACAGGTCGTAAAGAGGGGGTCCGTCACAATCCCACAGCGCTTGGGGAAGTATGTGGAAATGAAACATATGTAAGAGATCCCTCCCAAGATAGCAGGACCGTTTTGGAGCTCAATTGACGACGGATCCCATAAGACTCCGAAGTTAAGAGGGCTTCGGCGAGAGTAATTCCAGGTTGGGTGACCTTCCGGGAAGTGCTCTCGCCAAACAAAGCCGTGAGGGGAGGATATTGGGCTGCGGCCCAATCCCCGGAGCGGACAATATCTTGCTGGGAACGGGTCGTTACAAATGGTATCAGAGCCTGTACCCAACCGGAATTGTGGCCAACGAGGACGTTGGGCCCCCGAGGGGGGGTGATTGTGATGACCCGGATCTGTAAGTATGGTACGATGGCTGCACGAACCGGAACCCGGATGGCGGTACGTCCGCCGCGGGCGAACCGAAGGTGACAGGTCGTAAAGAGGGGGTCGTCACAATCCCACAGCGCTTGGGGAAGTATGTGGAAATGAAACATATGTAAGAGATCCCTCCCAAGATAGCAGGACGCGTTTTGGAGCTCAATTGACGACGGATCCCATAAGAACTCCGAAGTTAAGAGGGCTTCGGCGAGAGTAATTCCAGGTTGGGTGACCTTCCGGGAAGTGCTCTCGCCAAACAAAGCCGTGAGGGGAGGATATTATGCTGCGGCCCAATCCCCGGAGCGGACAATATCTTGCTGGGAACGGGGTCGTTACAAATGGTATCAGAGCCTGTACCCAACCGGAATTGTGGCCAACGAGGACGTTGGGCCCCCGAGGGGGGGTGATTGTGATGACCCGGATCTGTAAGTATGGTACGATGGCTGCACGAACCGGAACCCGGATGGCGGTACGTCCGCGCGGGCGAACCGGAAGGTGACAGGTCGTAAAGAGGGGGTCGTCACAATCCCACAGCGCTTGGGGAAGTATGTGGAAATGAAACATATGTAAGAGATCCCTCCCAAGATAGCAAGACGCGTTTTGGAGCTCAATTGACGACGGATCCCATAAGAACTCCGAAGTTAAGAGGGCTTCGGCGAGAGTAATTCCAGGTTGGGTGACCTTCCGGGAAGTGCTCTCGCCAAACAAAGCCGTGAGGGGAGGATATTGGGCTGCGGCCCAATCCCCGGAGCGGACAATATCTTGCTGGGAACGGGGTCGTTACATTTTGACCTGTGGGGATGGACGTAAGTATTTTGGGGATACGATAGTTAGATCATAGGAGAAATTGTATAGATTGAACATATTAGGATGCTTGGGATCTGATTATTTGATAGATTTATGTTTTATGTTTTGGAAACCTATTTTATAAACTTTTTTGAAAAGTATTTTATCGATGATATACTGGAACTGCTGGATGATTTATATTATAGGGATACGTTCGATTTTTAAATGGATCCACGCAGTTCGTTTTTGTGAAAAGGTATTTCGTGTTAAATATGTTTTGAGTCGGTTTGAGTGAGGTTATAGGAGATGTATGAGTATTGGGCAATTTTATGTTGAAACGTATGGTTGTGATGTAGGTAGAATTGGGTTGATGAAATTTGTAAAGTTGTGTGCAAGGTGTATGTGTATGCAGGGAAAAGAAAGAAAAAAGTGAAGAAAAGAAAAAAGAGGAAGAGGCAGAGAACCTGCCGATCGATCGCCATCTATCGGCAGGGTGATCGCCACTCTCTGGATTTTCCAAAGAGCGGGGCGATCGATCGCCTATATGTGGGGCGATTGATCACCCCTTATTTGTAATTGGGCGATCAATCGCCACAATGAGGGGCGATCGATCGCCCCTTAATTTTTGCAAATGGGCGATCGATCGCCTGGCATTGGGGTGATCGATCGCCCCTGCCTTTTATTGGACAATTGTCCCTTTTGTCCCTGCTTTTGGCCGATGGATTTATTTATTCTAAGGTTTTAATTTTATTGTTTTGTAAATTGTTTTAACGGTTTTATTTAAATGGTTTCTATATAATTTTTAAACAATTCTGCGATTTAGTCTACGATTTAAATTCCGCTCAAAAGTTACAAAGTTTATAAGGATAAAAAAAAATAATGCGGGAAAATTAGGATACGGGTAAGGGTCGTTGCAGTTATGGTATCAGAGCCCCCGGGTTTTAAAAACGGTTCTGTAGACTGCTCGACTGCACAGCCACTACGTGGACATCCTTCCTCAACTGTAAGTATGTTTAATACTTTATTTGATTTCGATTTCTTAGAGTTATTTGCTTTTAACTTTTATAGGAATTATATAAATATGGTGCATCGAGGGAATGATCGGGATGATAGAGACGATACGATAGATCAGCTTAATGGATTCAATGCCCAAAAGTCCCAACACATGGAGCGACAGGCCCAACAAATGGAGAGACAGTCCCAGCAGCTGGGCACCCTAATAGACCGAGAGGGCATTAGAGCTCGGGAGACAACGACTCCGGGTAATCGAGGGATTGAGAGGTTTCAGAAGCTCCAACCTCCCGTGTTCAACGGACAATCCACGGATCCCTCTTCCGCTGAGGAGTGGATTCGAACCATGGAAAACATGTTGGCCTACGCAAGTATTGAGGACAGAGAAAAGGTTGCGTTGGTGAGTTACCACTTAGCACTAGATGCCCGATTCTGGTGGGATTTTATCAAGGCAACCACCGATGTGACGATTATGAGTTGGGAGCATTTCAAAATGATATTTTATGATAAGTACTTCAGCCATACAGTGCGGGAGGCGAAGATGGTGGAGTTTATGCAATTGCGGCAGGTTGGTTCGATTGCTGAGTATGTGAGGAGGTTTGAGGCTTTGTCCTGATTCGCGCCGCATCAGGTCAATATTAATGAGGACAAGGTACGCAGATTTGTTCAAGGGCTTGGTCAGGAAATTTGGAAAAGTCTTACGATATTAGGGGTGCGGAATGTATCCTATGATGAGATAGTGGCCAGAGTACTTGAGATTGAAGCTGTTGATCAGAGCTATGTCAAACCAAGAGAGCCAGCTAAAGGCTTCTTTAAAGAGATCCACCCTCAGCTCCGGAATAAGGGCTGGCAACCGAGAGGACAGCCATAGCAACAACAACGGGGCGTTAAAAGGCCTTCTAAAGGAGGCAATGATCGAGGAAAGGAAAAACAGGTACAAGGGGCTTCTCAGATGCCTTGGTGCCCTAAGTGCCAGAAGGAGCAAAGTGGAGAGTGCAGAATAGGCACGAATAAGTGCTATCGGTGTGGAGTAGTTGGCCACTTCATTAAAGATTGCCCGAAACAAAGCCGTGAGCAGTCAGGCACAGACCAGAGGAGGGTTATGCTGAGGATCTTTGCATTTATCGAGCCTGGTGATATCGACGATGAGGCTCAGCCTTCCGTGATAGCAGGTACTATATTAATTATGGGTGTAGCTGTATTTTCCTTGATAGACACGGGGGGCTACGCACTCTTTTGTTTCCACTGCTTGTGTTTCTAGACTGAAGTTTGTGCTTGAGTTAGCAGAATGCCAATATAGTGTGATGCTACCTTCAGGGGAGCGTATGCAGTCGGGTCATGTTGTCCAGGGCAATACTGTCTCGGTTGGGAACAGTACCCTCTATGCTCGCCTGATTGTTATGGGCATAGAGATCTACGATCTTATCTTAGGGATGGACTGGCTATCACAACACTTCGCCACCATTGATTGTCGATCAAGGATTGTGACATTTCGGCCCCCAGGTTGTAACACCCGATTTTACGAGTTTTTGAATTGTGCGCGCAATGACAATTTCGTAAATAATTGAAATATGCCCATTTTGCAAACCGAGAGTTTTAATGGAGTCCTTATAATTAATATGAATTTTGGGAGAATTATGAAAATTTATGGAAATCAAACCGAAATATAATGCTTAAGTTTCCGGTTTTGACCCTATATCGATTTAATTCGTAGAAATAGCAAATTATGTCTATTTGACGAACGAAAAGTTTTATTAGAGCTCTAGAAATAAACAGAAATTATTGGAGAAAAAAGAAAGTTTGGAGAAAACGAACCGAGAGACAAACAACGAGATAAATAGAAAATCAAATGGAAGGACAAACTTGTCATTTGACAAGTCAAGGTTAATTCAATACACAAACCCTTTCTTCTTCCCACACATAACGCTTTCCTCCAAATTTTCCCTCCTACGGTGATTTTTTCTTTTCCTCCACGGCATTTCCACACTTCATCGATTTTTCCTCCAATCTTCAAGGTTCCTTCAAGATTTCTTTTCCCCTCGTGATTCTAGGTAAGTTTCTAGCATTTTCTGGCCGTTATTCTCAATTTCTAAGTTGAAAAACCTTAAGGGTTTTGTTGGATTTCTTTGAAAACAACCGGGTTAAGTTAGGAATGGTTAGTTATTGCTTTATTGGTGATTATTGAATGTTATTAGGTGAAACGTTTGAGTGTATTTTTGCATTTGATTGAAAAGTCAGGTATGGAGCTTTGGAAAACCTCCATTAATGGAGGATTGTCATTTGTGAGCATAAGTTGCTCGATGAAATGCCCGAGAGAGATTTATTAGAGTTTTAGGAAATTTCCTTTAGTTAGGAGTTTCGTAAATTTCTGAAACTTTACGTTTAAGCTCAATTTTAACAAAGGACGCTATGGATTGATTTAGGTGACCAAGTTCAAGACGAGGAGCTCGGTGTGCACGGGACGAGAGGTAAGTTCTCGTGACTTACTGTGGCCGATTGGCCTACACCGTATGTACGAAATTGTGTTGAGGATTGTTTGGTGCATTGTTTGTTTAATTGCTTTGGTTGGGTAGTTAGGATGTATTTATTTTATAGGTTAAGTATTGTGATGTCTTGATAGTAATTGTGTAGTTTTGATGGTATGCTCGTCATGTATGCTTTATTGTTCATTGTTTATTGTTCATTGAATTGCTCATGCATCACAGTTTTTTTTTAAAACGTCATGAAAATGAATTTGCGCATCGGTTTTTATGAAAAAGGAAATGCATGTAAAGGCAAGTAAAGTATCACAGTAAACAACCATAGCATGGGGTTATCGGGGATGAGGTTCAGACCCAGCGTTCCATGGTGAGCGGGTTTTCCTCCCTTCAGATGGTGTGGGCTGTCTAACCGCTTGATGTGCCCTATCCATCTGTCGAGCGTTTCCGATAACCATAGACTGACACGTATTGATAAATGAAATGACATGGACGGTTTTCATTGCATACATGATCATGCATATACATTTACGTAGAACTTGCTGAGATTTTTATCTCATAGGTGTCCTTATGGTGTAGGTGACTACGAGCAAGGTGAGGACGATGTCCCTCCACCTGACGAGCCTACAGCTTGAAGGAGGATGTTCGCGAGAGCGGCTGGAGTAGTCCATGTGTACACGACTTGTGGGAGCTGTAGGTTATGTATTTTGGGTTATTTTGGGTTAAAACGGGCGGATGGACGATGTTATTGGATGAATTGTATAGAACTCATTTTAGGATGCTTGGGTCTTGATGATTATTTTGGATAGTTTGTGAACGTATGTATAGGATGCCTATTTTGACGATTTTGACTAGCTTCTGCTATGTATAGATGAATGTTGATGGATAAAATGATATTTTGATGAAATAGACATGGTGTTGATGTTTGGGATAGGTTTGATGAAATAGAACGGATTTGGAATGAGTTTGGATATTTTGGAGATGAATATGTTGTTTTGTGTCGGGATTGATGAGATTGAATGTTCGGTTTATGGATGGTGATGGGTCGGGATTTGATGGGATTGAATGTTTGGTTTATAGATGGTGATGGAATTGATATTGAATAGGTAGAGTTGGTTAAGTTTGGAGGTGATTGGAGGTGTTGATTATGTACAAAATGTAAAAATTGCCTTTGCAGGGGTAGACCTGTGCCTGCAGGGGTAGACACCTTGCCAGGCAAGGGGTCGACCCCTCAGACAAGGTGTCGACCGATCTTACAAAAGGGTCCAACTCGAGAGTAAAACCGCCTTTGAAGTGTCAACCACTCAGTCGAGGTGTCGACCGAACTTACAAAGGGATGCAACCCGAGAGGAAATAGACCTTTGAAGTGTCGACCCCTACCACATAGGGTGTCAAACTTGGTGATTTTGGTTAGTTTTACTTTATAACGAGTCTTCCACACACAATAGTCATCCGCTATCTAGGTTTAGTATTCTAGACGAGTCATTTTGGGTATGTTATAAGTTAGAACTAAAATGTCGATAGATATGGATTGTAATGCCCGAGTCCATTCTCTAACGAGCGAAATGAAGAAAACGAATGGACAAATGATGAACGAATGAAAATTGCAATAAAAGAAAAATGAAAAAATATTAAGTGAGAACGGGCTAGGTTAATACACATGTACGTATGTATGCACGCATGACACAGGTCGTGGCGGCACCGACATGGGGTCGGGGTCGTCACAATAGTTGGTATCAAAGCTCCCGAGTTTTAAAATCGGTTCTGCAGACTGCTCGACTACGCAAGCCACTTCACAGACATGCTTCTTCAAACTGTGAGTACATTACATGCTTTATTTGTTCCCTTGTTTCTTAGAATTATTGCTTTAACTTATATAGGATTATAAAAATGTTGCGTCGAGGGAATGAGCGAGACGATAGAGATGACACCATAGATAAACTCAAGGAATTTATTGCCCAACAGTCCCAACACTTAGAACGACAGGCTCAACATATGGAAAGGCAGTCCCAACAGCTCGATACGCTGATTAACCGAGAGGGCAATAGAGCTCAGGAGGTGGCAACTCCTAGTAATAGAGGAATGGAGAGGTTTCATAAATTACAACCCCCAGTGTTCGGATCCCTCTTTGGCCGAGGAGTGGATTCGAACTATAGAGGATATGCTGGTATACGCGAGCATAGGGGATGGGGATAAAGTCGCGTTTGTTGCCTATCACTCGGCACTAGATGCTCGTTTCTTGTGGGATACGATCAAGGCGACCACCGATGTGACCGTGATGAGCTGGGAGCGGTTTAAAACCATAATCTACGACAAATATTTTAGCCACACAGTGCGAGAGGCAAAGATGATGGAGTTTATGCAATTGAGACAGGTTGGCTCAGTTGCCGAGTACATCAGATGGTTTGAGGCCCTATCCCGATTCGCACCATGCCAGGTCAGTGTTGATGAGGACAAGGTGCGTCAGTTTATGCAAGGGCTAAGTCAGGGAATCAGAAAAAGTGTCATTATATCAGGGGTGCGGAATGTGCCCTATACTGAGGTTGTAGCGAGAGCGCTAGACATTGAGGCCGCTGAACAGACTTTTGAGAAATCAAGGGAGCCAGCTAGAGGGTTCTTTCGGGAGATACAACCACGGCCTCAGAACAAGGGCTGGCAACCGAAGGGACAACCACAACAAGAACAGAGGGGTACAAAGAGGCCCTACTATGGTAAGGGCGACCAAGGCAAGGGGAAGCAAGTTCAGGGGGCTACTCAAAAGCCAATTTGTCCTAAATGCCAAAAGGAACACTACGGCCCTTGTCGATTGGGCACAAACAGTTGTTTTAGATGTGGAGAGGTAGGCCATTTTTCTCAGAACTGTCTAAGGGCGGCTACCGATCAAAGAAGAGTGGCCCCGAGAATATTCGCCTTTATTGAGCCTGGTGATGTT
The DNA here is from genome assembly GCA_022432975.1 of Begonia masoniana. Classification (NCBI taxonomy): domain Eukaryota; kingdom Viridiplantae; phylum Streptophyta; class Magnoliopsida; order Cucurbitales; family Begoniaceae; genus Begonia; species Begonia masoniana. The sequence continues at coordinate 27,474,594 of CM039514.1, forward strand.
GACGACGAGGCCCAACCCTCAGTTATAGCAGGTACTATTTTGGTCACGGGAGTAGCTGTATTCTCATTGCTAGATACGGGTGTTACACACTCATTTATTTCCACTGCATACGTAGCTAGACTGAGGATAGAGCCTGAGTTAGCAGAGTGCGAGTATCGGGTCATGCTGCCTTCAGGGGAGTTTATGCAGTCAGATCGCATCTTCCAGGGCAACGTTGTCTTTGTATGGAGCAATACCCTCTATGCTCGGTTGATAGTTATGGGCATATAACGGTAAGATCTAATCTTGGGAATGGATTGGCTATCTCGCCATTTCGCTACCATTGACTGCCGATTAGGGGTGGTGACTTTTCGGCCCCCGGGTTAAGAGGAGTTTGCCTATCAGGCAATGAAAAGATTGAGCAACCTCTTATTCCATGAAGGTTAGTGAGCAATTTAAAGGTGAATGTTCGATTTTTATGGTCACTGTGGTTGATACACAGTTATTTGATGGGGTAACACCAAGTGACATCCCAATTGTTAGAGAATTCTTAGAGCTTTTTCTCGATGATCTTCCCAGTTTGCCACCGGATCGGGAGATAGAATTTGTAATTGATGTCTATCCTAGTTCTGAACCAGTTTCTAAGAACCTGTACAGATTGGCGCCCGCCGAGCTAAAGGAGTTGAAATCTCAGCTAGAAGAACTGTTGGATAAGGGCTTCATCTGACCTAGCTTTTCTCCTTGGGGTGCGCCAGTTTTGTTCGTTAAGAAGAAAGACGGAACTCTCTGGATGTGCATCGACTATCGAGAGTTGAATAAGTTGACAGTGAAAAACAATTACCCGTTACCCTGAATAGATGATTTGTTTGACCAGCTACAGGGTGCTCGAGTATTCTCCAAGATTGATTTACGCTCGGGTTACTATCAGTTGAAGGTACGACGGGAAGATATTCCAAAGACAGTGTTTCGAACGAGGTACGGGCATTACGAATTCCTCGTAATGTCTTTTGGACTTACTAATGCCTCTGCGGCGTTTATGGATTTAATGAACCGTGTCTTCAAGGAATATTTAGACGAGTTTGTCGTTGTGTTTATTGATGACATCTTGGTCTATTCTAAGACGAAGGAGGAGCACGAAGAGCATTTACGAATTGTTTTGAGAAATTTGGAGAAACATCAGTTTTACCCGAAGCTCTCCAAATGCGAGTTTTGGCTGGATCAGATTAACTTCCTCGGCCACATTATATCTCAAGAAGGGATTTCTGTGGACCCAAGCAAGATTCAAGTTGTAAAAGATTGGCCGCAGCCTAAGAATGTGCGGGAGATACGCAGATTTCTTGGATTAGCCGGGTATTATCATAAGTTTATTGAGGGGTTTTCAAAGATCGCGGTCCCTCTTTCTCGCTTGACAAGGAAAAATGAGAAGTTTGTATGGTCGACAGCATGCGAGAAAAGCTTTGAGGAGCTGAAGCTGAAATTGACCACAGCCCAGTTTTGACACTGCCTGTCGAAGGCGACAAGTTCAGCATTTATTGTGATGCGTCTAAGGTTGGACTTGGATGTGTGCTTATGCAGGAGGGAAGGGTCATTGCGTATGCTTCTCGACAATTGAAGTCGTACGAGCAGAATTACCCAACGCATGACTGGGAATTGGCAGCAGTTGTCTTTGCGTTGAAAATTTGGAGACACTACCTGTATGGGCAGCAATGTGAAAGGTTCTCAGATCACAGGAGTTTAAAATACCTGTTTACACAGAAAGAACTAAATATGCGGCAAAGAAGGTGGTTGGAGTTCGTTAAGGATTATGACTTTGAAATCAAAAACCACCCAGGGAAAGCAAACAAGATCGCAGATGTCTTGAGCAGAATGCCTTCTACGAGTCAGCCTTCACTTGCAGCGATGTCGGTGATGTTGAAGTCTGAGATTGAGAGGTTTGATGTGGAGATTGTGGCTGAGTTGTCCATGTTGCTTACCAACATTTCTCTCAGGCCAACGATACTCGACAAATTATGTGAAGCTCAACGGGAAGACTTAGAATGTGACAAGCACCGTTTGAGCATGACATCCGAGAACTCGTCCGATTTCAACTTATCAGATGATGGTATTTTGAAATTCAGGCATAGGTGGTATGTGCCTGATAATGAGGAGTTGAAGAAAGAAATCTTAGCCAAGACACACTCTTCGGCCTATTCGGTGCATCCAGGAAGCACCAAAATGTATCGAGACCTAAGGCAACATTTTTGGTGGCCTAACATGAAGAGAGAGGTGGCCAGGTAAGTAGAAACCTGTCTGGTTTGTCAGCAGGTTAAGGCGGAACATCAGAGGCCGGCAGGAACTTTGCAACCCCTGCCGATCCCGGAGTGGAAATGGGAGCAGATTTCAATGGATTTTATTGTTGGACTCCCAAGAACAACGAAGGGGCATGATAGCATATGGGTGATAGTGGACCGTTTGACGAAATCGGCTCACTTTCTTCTAGTTAAAACAACATTTTCCATGGATCAGCTTGCCGAACTCTATGTGCAAGAGATTGTTAGACTACACGGAGTGCCTGTTTCCATAGTTTCAAACCGAGATCCGAGGTTTACTTTGAAATTTTGAAAAAGTTTGCACAAAGCCATGGGAACTCAGTTGAACTTTAGCACGGCATTTCATCCTCAAACCGATGGTCAGACAGAGAGAACGAATCAAATTCTTGAGGATATTCTTAGAGCCTGCGTGTTAGAGTTTCAAGGCTCGTGGAGCAGGTACTTGCCATTAATTGAGTTTTCGTATAACAATAGCTTCCAAGCTACCATTGGCATGGCTCCGTATAAAGCGTTGTATGGACGAAAATGTAGATCGCCAGTATATTGGGATGAGGTCGGTGAAGCTAGTATCATTGGCCCCAATATTCTACAGCAAACGGCAGAGAAGATTTCAGTTATTAGACAGCGCATTGAGGTAGCTCAGAGCCATCAAAAGAGCTACGCTGACAATAGACGAAGAGAGTTGGAGTTTAATGAAGGTGATGAGGTCTTTTTGAAAATTTCTCCGTTCAAGGGCGTTGTGAGGTTCGGGAGACGGGGCAAGCTAAATCTTCGTTACGTTGGGCCCTTTGCTATTTTGAAGAGAATTGGGAAGATGGCTTACCGACTGAAGCTACCTGCATCCATGGATAGCATACACAACGTCTTTCACGTGTCTATGCTCAGGAAATGTGTGCGTGACCCGTCGCATGTCGTAGAAGCACGGGAGATTGAGGTACAGCCAACGCTAACCTATGAGGAGAGACCAGTACAAATTCTGGAATCCTCTATTAAGGTATTAAGAAACAGGGAAATCCCGCTTGTCAAAGTATTATGGCGGAATCACGGGGTAGAGGAAGCTACCTGGGAGAGGCAGCAAGCTATGATGGCTAAATATCCAGACTTATTTGTGTAATCAATTTTGAGGACAAAATTTCTGTAAGGTGGATGGAATGTAACACCCGGTTTTACGGGTTTTTGAATTGTGCGCGCAATGGCAATTTCGTAAATAATTGAAATATGCCTGTTTTGCAAACCGAGGGTTTTAATGGAGTCCTTATAATTAATATGAATTTTGGGAGAATTATGAAAATTTATGGAAATCAAACTGAAATATAATGCTTAAGTTTTCGGTTTTGACCCTATAGCGATTTAATTTGTAGAAATAGCAAATTATGTCCGATTGACGAACAGAAAGTTTTATTAGAGCTCTAGAAATAAATGGAAATTATTGGAGAAATAAGAAAATTTGGAGAAAACGAACCGAGAGACAAAAAACGAGATAAATAGAAAATCAAATGGAGGGATCAACTTGTCATTTGACAAGTCAAGGTTAATTAAATACACAAACCCTTTCTTCTTCCCCACACTTAATGCTTTCCTCCAAATTTTCCCTCCCATGATGATTTTTGCTTTTCCTCCACGGTATTTCCACACTTCATCGATTCTTCCTCCAATCTTCAAGGTTCCTTCAAGATTTCTTCTCCCCTCGTGATTCTAGGTAAGTTTCTAGCATTTTCTGGCCGTTATTCTCGATTTCTAAGTTGTAAACCGTTAGGGTTTTGTTGGATTTCGTTGAAAACAACTGGGTTAGGTTAGGAATGGTTAGTTATTGCTTTATTGGTGATTATTGAACGTTATTAGGTGTAACGTTTGAGTGTATTTTTGCATTTGATTGAAAATTCGGGTATGGAGCTTTGGAAAACCTCCATTAATGGAGGATTGTCATTTGTGAGCATAAGTTGCTCGATGAAATGCCCGAAAGAGATTTATTAGAGTTTTAGGAAATTTCCTTTAGTTAGGAGTTTCATAAATTTTTTAAACGAAGATCGATTTTAATAAAAGACGCTATTGATTGATTTAGGTGATCAAGTTCGAGACGAGGAGCTCGGTGTGCACGGTACGAGAGGTAAGTTCTCGTGACTTACTGTGGCCGATTGGCCTACACCGTATGTCAGAAATTGTGTTGAGGATTGTTTGGTGCATTGTTTGTTTAATTGCTTTGGTTGGATAGTTAGGATTTATTTATTTTATAAGTTAAGTATTGTGATGTCTTGATAGTAATTGTGAGGTTTTGATGGTATGCTCGTCATGTATGCTTTATTGTTCATTGAATTGCTCATGCATCACGTTTTTTTTAAAACGTCATGAAAATGAATTTGCGCATCGGTTTTTATGAAAAAAGAAATGCATGTAAAGGCAAGTAAAGTATCACAGTAAACAACCATGGAATGGGGTTATCGGGGATGAGGTTTAGACCCGGCGTTCCGTGGTGAGCGGGTTTTCCTCCCTTCAGATGGTGTGGGCTGTCTGACCGCTTGATGTGCCCTATCCATCTGTCGAGCGTTTTCGATAACCATAGACTGACACGTATTGATAAATGAAATGACATGGACGGTTTTCATTGCATACATGATCATGCATATACATTTACGTAGAACTTGCTGAGATTTTTATCTCATAGGTGTCCTTATGGTGTAGGTGACTACGAGCAAGGTGAGGATGATGTCCCTCCACCCGACGAGCCTAAAGCTTAAAGGAGGATGTTCGCAGGAGCGGCTGGCGTAGTCGATGCGTACACGACCCGCGAGAGCTGTAGGTTATGTATTTTGGGTTATTTTGGGTTAAAATGGGCGGATGGACGATGTTATTGGATGAATTGTATAGAACTCATTTTAGGATGCTTGGGTCTTGATGATTATTTTGGATAGTTTGTGAACGTATGTATAGGATGCCTATTTTGACGATTTTGACTAGCTTCTGCTATGTATAGATGAATGTTGATGGATAAAATGATATTTTGATGAAATAGACATGGTATTGATGTTTGGGATAGGTTTGATGAAATAGAACGGATTTGGAATGAGTTTGGATATTTTGGAGATGAATATGTTGTTTTGTGTCGGGATTGATGAGATTGAATGTTCGGTTTATGGATGGTGATGGGTCGGGATTTGATGGGATTGAATGTTTGGTTTATAGATGGTGATGGAATTGATATTGAATAGGTAGAGTTGGTTAAGTTTGGAGGTGATTGGAGGTGTTGATTATGTACAAAATGTAAAAATTGCCTTTGCAGGGGTAGACCTGTGCCTGCAGGGGTAGACACCTTGCCAGGCAAGGGGTCGACCCCTCAGACAAGGTGTCGACCGATCTTACAAAAGGGTCCAACTCGAGAGTAAAACCGCCTTTGAAGTGTCAACCACTCAGTCGAGGTGTCGACCGAACTTACAAAGGGATGCAACCCGAGAGGAAATAGACCTTTGATGTAACGCCCGACATTTCGGCCAGGTGATTTTCTGACCATTCTCATTGTTACCCTTTATTTAACCTTTATGATTAAATTTAATGTTGAGCCAAATTCATTACAAGTTGAGTAAAACTAGGTTGAGTGGCAATTTTGTAATAAAGACTGAAGGATTGGGTATAAATATAAAATGGAAACCTTAAATCTCATTTAAACCTCACTGCAGCCGACATTTCCTCTCGGCGACTCCCTTCTTCTCTGGAACTTTCTTCCTCCCCAGCAACTGGTTTTTCAGCCTCTACTCCGGTAACCCGCATTCTAGGTAAGATTTTGACAATGTAGATGCCGGGTAGTCATTTAGAACTCTGTTTTCAGTTGAACTTGTACTTTCGAGTTCTTCAATGGCTAAGTCAGTTGGTTATCGTTCCTTATCTTCATTTGGTAATGCCACCTTTAAATCGATTCTGGACCTTTTATATAACCGACCCCGTTTAATCGATAGCTATATCTAGCTGTTTCGGTTTTGGATTTCAGACTGCACAGAGAACCTTAGCTGCTAGATTCTAGGATGACTTTCGATTAGAACTTTTAGGACTTGATTTTAACTACTATAATGTGGAATGTTTTAGGTGAAGAAGTTGAAGAGAAAGTGATTCAAGTTGCTAAGGATCCAGGTAAGTGAATGTACTAAGTTTCCGGCCAATAGGGCCCTACATCAAAGGACTATGTTAGATTTAGTGAACGTTGTCTTCTATATGTTTGATGAAATGTCGATGGATATGGTTATGTTATTCTGATGTTCTCCCCTGTCTTAGTTCGATGGTTAAGTGCATTTATGTTATGCATCATGTTTTACTTCTCAAGCATATGAAAATGTTTTGAAATATGTTTTCTCATGAATAAAATAAGAAGATAAAACTTATGCAACGTGGTTAAGTGAGGGTTGGGGGTGGTTCGGCGTATGTCACAGTCCGCAGTAGGACATATGAATACGACCCGCAGTAGGGACCATGATCAAACTCACTGTCGAACCCCCTTTACCGGCACAAATCCTCCCTTAAACCACATAATGTAATGAAGAATATGAATGATGAAAGGAATGATGAATATGAGCATGTCTACGAATGATGATTATGAACAATGAATACGAGATACGATTATGAATGATGATTAAGAACAAGTACGTGAAAAGAAAAGACTTATGAGCATGTTTTTCTCCAAGTTATGCATTCATGAACTCATAATAGTTTGCATTCCTTACTAAGCCTTAGGCTTACAGTTACACCTTACGATGTAGGTGAAGAAATATCAGGTGAGGAATACAAAGTTGAGGATGAAGTTTAAGCTGGTTGCTGGAAGGTGCTCAGGGTGGAAAGTCTGTGGCTGGATGGCGATTATGACCCTCTGGTTTTACTCTTAAGGTTTTAATGATAACTATGAACATAAAAGTTTAAGTAGGATGATGTTACTTATGATTATGGAGCTTGAACTTGTCTAGCTTGAATACTGATTATGAGTATATTATAAGAATATAGAATGAGTGATTTTAACTAAGTCTTCCGCTGTATGAGTTTTAATGAATCTGTGGTTTATTCTGTTGGTGTCCCGGTATTAAGTTTGAAGTTATGATGTTTGTGCTGCCGGTAGACGAAATGTATTTGTCTATCGGAAGGTGTGAGTGTTATTATGGAGTTTAGAAATCGGTAGATGAAGTTTGCTTGTCTACCGGAAGAAGAAGATGTTAGGTTAATGTTTAGTAGTCGGTAGATGAAAGTACTTGTCTATCGGCAGGAGATGTGTTATTTTGAAGTGTAGAAATCGACAGGAGGATTGTGATGGGAGTCGGGTAAGTCTGTCTTCCGGAGGACGTCATCGGAAGAGGAAAAGTATTTGTCTTCCGGCTGACGTCATCAGCAGACGATATGCCTAGAGATCGGCACGTGTAGTAGGTCAAGATACCGGAAGATGGAAATGTCATTCCGCCTTACCAGAAGATGTAGTGCCACGTCATCGGCAGATGATGTGAGTTAATCTACCAGAAGAGGTAGTGCCACGTCATCGGCAGATGATGTGAGTTAATCTATCGGAAGATGTAGTATAAATGCCATCGGCAGATGTTGTGTGTTGCCATCGGCAGATGGAGTGCCTTGTCATCGGTAGATAAGTCAGTCTTTTGTCGTTGTAATTGAGTGATGATTTAATTGGTCACGCGTGATGCACGTGACCGTCGGCAGATGCAAATATGTGTGCCTGCCGATAGATGTCTAATGAATCATGTGAGATGCACGTGCAGGCCGGTAGAACAACTGGATGTTTGTCGTTTAGCGACCGGCAGGAGTGAAAGCTAAATGTGGTTGTTCAGCGAACTTAAGTTAAGTTAGAATGAGATTTGATATATATATAAAAAAAAATATATACACCGATTACAGAGGTATAAAAGTACGGATAAGTTTAAAGGAAAGTCATGACACGTGATGATCCTCCTCGGGTCGTTACAATTATGGTATCAAAGCTAAACCAGGTTCTAAAATCGGTTCTGTAGACTGCCTTCCAGCACAGATTGCCACCTGAGTACTCTCCAACAACTGTAAGTGTTTACGATTCTAGTGATGTCATTATGTTAAGATGTGTTTCTATTATTGTTTAGGAATCTCAAGATGGTAAGAGGTCAACAGAGGGAAGACAACGTGGATAGTACCACCGTTGCTCAGCTAATAGAATTAGTTAATCGCCAATCACGACAAATAGAGCAACTAGTGATTACTAGAGAAGAGCTTGGGAACTCCAGCTCTAATGTAACTCATGATCATGGGGGTGAGCGCTTCCACAGGCTCAGACCCCCGACATTCAATGGCCAAGTTTCTGACCCTATTTATGCTGAGGAATGGATCCGAAAAGTAGAGGACATGTTTAAGTATGCGAAAGTTGATGAAGGAGATAGAGTCACCTATGCTGTCTATCATTTGGAGCTGAATGCAAGGCATTGGTGGGATTCTCTTCAGAGCACTGTTAACGCAGAGACTATGACTTGGGATATGTTTAAGACTGCCTTCTTTGACAAGTACTTCAATAGGACCGTTCAGGCCAGCAAGAAGAAAGAATTCATGAATCTGCGGCAAACTGGCTCTGTGACGGATTATATATGCAAATTCGATGCTTTGTCACGGTTTGCTCCCCGACTGGTTGAGAATGATGAAGACAAGATTTACCAATTTGTTCAAGGACTGAAGCCGAGTTTGTATGTGAAGGTAAAGACTTCTGGGATACACAATATACCTTATGGCGAAGTGACGGCTAAGGCCCTGGAATTGGAGGAGGCTGAGATGACAGCTTATGCACAGCGTGAACAGCCAAGGAAGTTCACTAAGGAGACTCAACCACCACCACGGCAGAACAAGGGATGGCAACCCCAGCAGAACAGAAACCAGCAACAACAACAGCAAGGTGTTAAGAGATCCTTCAATCCAAGTGATGACCAAGGAAGAGGAAAGCGACCTTCGGCTCCCCTATGTTCCAACTGTCAGAAGAATCACCATGGGGAGTGCAAGCTGCACTCTGGCCGTTGCTATAGATGCGACAAGGTTGGACACATAGCCAGAGACTGCCCGATGCCATCAGACCCGAATCGAATTAGAGTTGCACCAAGAGTCTATGCTATGATGGAGGATGAAGATGTTGAACCACACACGGTCATATCAGGTACCATTATGGTTTGTGGTTTTTCTGCTTATACACTTATTGATACGGGAGCCACACACTCATTCATAGCAACCCTGTTTGTGTGTAAACATAAGTTAGAACTTTCGCCAGTTGATAAACCGTATAGAGTTATGTTACCATCAGGGAAGTCTTTACATTCTGAGCAAATGTTGAAGGGTGATGTTTTGTCCTTAGGAGATAAGGAGCTATATGTAGAACTGATTATGATTGACATGAAAGGATATGAGATTATTTTAGGAATGGATTGGTTATTTAGGCATTATGCCACGATTAGTTGTAGGTCTGGCCTAGTTGATTTCCGACCCCCAAATGGAGATCGGTATACCTTCCAAGCTATTCCAAAGATGAGTAAGATACCAATCATATCCTCACTAGTGACTCAACGGTTACTGAAGAGTGGTTGCTTGAGTTACCTAGCTAACATAATGGATGTCCGAGTAAAGAATAAAGTGGAATTACAAGGTATTCCTACCGTACGAGAGTTTCCTGAAGCATTCTTGGACGACTTACCGGGACTACCACCCGATAGAGAGATAGAATTTGTGATTGATACATACCCCGAGGCATTACCTGTGTCTAAGAACCCTTATCGAATGGCACCTGTTGAGTTGAAAGAATTAAAGGTCCAACTACAGGAATTAGTTGACAAGGGATTTATACGTTCTAGTAGTTCTCCCTGGGGCGCACCTGTCCTTTTCGTTAAGAAGAAAGATGGTTCTCTTAGAATGTGTATAGACTACAGAGAACTAAATAAGCTGACAGTCAAGAATAAATATCCTTTACCCCGGATTGATGACCTGTTTGACCAACTACAAGGAGCTAAGGTATTCTCAAAGATTGACTTACGTTCGGGTTATTACCAACTGAAAGTTAAGGAAGGAGATATACCAAAGACAGCCTTCAGAACCCGCTACGGACACTATGAATTTCTTGTAATGTCATTTGGACTGACTAACGCGCCTACAGCTTTCATGGACTTGATGAACCGAGTGTTTCGTGAGTACCTGGATAAGTTTGTAATTGTGTTTATAGATGACATTTTAATATACTCACAGACTGAAACCGACCATGCAGAACATTTGAGAATAGTATTATCAACCTTAAAACAGCAGCAGCTTTATGCCAAATTGTCCAAATGTGAATTTTGGCTGGATAAGGTCAACTTTTTAGGTCATGTCATTTCTGCTGAGGGCATATCAGTAGATCCAACTAAGGTTCAGGCCGTTAAGGATTGGCCACAGCCAAAGAATGTCAGTGAAGTTCGAAGTTTCCTTGGTCTGGCTGGCTACTATAGAAAGTTCATTAAAGGATTCTCTATGATAGCTAAACCTTTGACCAATTTAACCAAGAAGGACCTCAAGTACTTTTGGACCGAAGCTTGTGAAGATAGCTTCCAATCATTGAAACAGAAGTTAACGACAGCCCCGCTATTAACTCTCCCAACTGAAGAAGGAAAATTTAGTGTTTATTGTGACGCATCCAAGATTGGTTTGGGATGTGTTTTGATGCAAGAAGGTAAAGTTGTGGCGTATGCCTCTAGGCAGCTAAAAGGTTATGAACAGAATTACCCCACTCATGATTTAGAGCTAGCTGCAGTTGTTTTTGCTTTAAAAATTTGGAGGCACTACTTGTATGGACAACAGTGCGATGTATTTTCTGACCACAGGAGTTTAAAGTATCTTTTCACCCAAAAGGAATTAAACATGAGACAAAGACGTTGGTTAGAATTTGTTAAGGACTATGACTTTGAAATCAAGTACCACCCGGGTAAGGCTAATGCTGTAGCCGATGCCTTGAGCAGGATGTCAAAGACAATGCAACCCGCAGTGTCAGTTTTGTCCGCACCCTTGAGGACTGAAGTTCAGAAGTTTGAATTGGAACTAGTTCCAGAGTTGTCAGCCTTACTAGCCGATGTTACTATTAGACCAACTATCATAGAAAGAATTAAGGAGGCACAACAGAAAGATTCAAAGGAAAATAGTAGTATGGTGTGTAAGCAGAAGGATGTCTCCTCGGAGTTCAGTCTTACCAAGGATGGTATTCTGATGTTTAGGAATAGGTGGTATATTCCGGATGATAAGGAATTACGTAAGTCGATTTTGGCCGAGGCTCACTCGTCTTCCTTTTCTGTACATCCTGGTAGTACTAAGATGTATCGAGATTTAAGATTACATTATTGGTGGCCGAATATGAAGAGGGATGTTGCCATGTGTGTAGAGTCATGCTTAGTATGTCAGCAAGTTAAAGTAGAGCACCAACGACCAGGAGGTACCCTTCAACCTCTACCTATTCCCGAATGGAAATGAGAACACATAGCTATGGATTTCGTTGTAGGATTACCTAAGTCAACTAAGGGACATGATAGTATTTGGGTAGTGATTGATAGACTGTCGAAATCGGCTCATTTCTTACCTGTCAAGACAACCTACACGATGGATCAACTTGCTAACCTTTATGTCCAAGAAATTATCAGGTTGCATGGGATTCCCGTATCCATAGTCTCTGATCGTGACCCTAGATTCACCTCCCGATTCTGGAAAAGTTTACAAGGTACCTTAGGCACAAAGTTATCCTTCAGCACCGCTTTTCACCCGCAGACAGATGGACAATCCGAGAGAACCATTCAGATACTCGAGGATATGTTAAGGGCATGTGTTCTAGACTTTCAGGCATCTTGGAGTAGACACCTACCTCTGATTGAGTTTTCTTACAACAACAGTTATCAGTCCACAATTGGTATGGCACCCTATGAGGCTTTGTATGGTAGGAAATGCAGGTCACCCTTGTACTGGGATGAAGTTGGTGAAGCGAAGCTATTGGGCCCTGAGATTCTACAACAGATGTCAGATAAGATTACGGTCATTAGGAAAAGGATGTTAACTGCACAAAGTCGACAGAAGAGTTATGCGGACCAAAGAAGAAGAGATCTTGAGTTTTCTGTTGGTGATGAAGTTTTCCTGAAGATTTCACCATTTAGAGGAGTCTTAAGATTTGGTAAGAAGGGAAAGCTTAATCCACGATTCGTTGGACCATTCCCTGTCTTAGCAAGAATTGGCAGTACAGCCTATAGGTTACTTTTGCCTCCATCTTTGGAAAAGGTTCACAATGTCTTTCATGTGTCTATGCTAAGGAAATGCATACGTGATCCGACTCAAGTTGTTAAACCAATGGAAATTGAAGTTGAGCCTAATTTGGTGTATGAAGAGAAACCAGCACAAATTTTGGATTCTGCAGTGAAGACTCTAAGGAATAAGGAAATCTTGTTGGTTAAGGTTTTGTGGAAGAATCATGGTATTGAAGAAGCTACATGGGAACTGCAGCAGGATATGTTGGACAAGTATCCAGAACTCTTTGCTTGACCTATTTTCGGGGACGAAAATTTTGTTTAAGGAGGGGTGGATGTAACGCCCGACATTTCGGCCAGGTGATTTTCTGACCATTCTCATTGTTACCCTTTATTTAACCTTTATGATTAAATTTAATGTTGAGGCAAATTCATTACAAGTTGAGTAAAACTAGGTTGAGTGGCAATTTTGTAATAAAGACTGAAGGATTGGGTATAAATAGAAAATGGAAACCTTAAATCTCATTTAAACCTCACTGCAGCCGACATTTCCTCTCGGCGACTCCCTTCTTCTCTGGAACTTTCTTCCTCCCCAGCAACTGGTTTTTCAGCCTCTACTCCGGTAACCCGCATTCTATGTAAGATTTTGACAATGTAGATGCCCTGTAGTCATTTAGAACTCTGTTTTCAGTTGAACTTGTACTTTCGAGTTCTTCAATGGCTAAGTCAGTTGGTTATCGTTCCTTATCTTCATTTGGTAATGCCACCTTTAAATCGATTCTGGACCTTTTATATAACCGACCCCGTTTAATCGATAGCTATATCTAGCTGTTTCGGTTTTGGATTTCAGACTGCACAGAGAACCTTAGCTGCTAGATTCTAGGATGACTTTCGATTAGAACTTTTAGGACTTGATTTTAACTACTATAATGTGGAATGTTTTAGGTGAAGAAGTTGAAGAGAAAGTGATTCAAGTTGCTAAGGATCCAGGTAAGTGAATGTACTAAGTTTCCGGCCAATAGGGCCCTACATCAAAGGACTATGTTAGATTTAGTGAACGTTGTCTTCTATATGTTTGATGAAATGTCGATGGATATGGTTATGTTATTCTGATGTTCTCCCCTGTCTTAGTTCGATGATTAAGTGCATTTATGTTATGCATCATGTTTTACTTCTCAAGCATATGAAAATGTTTTGAAATATGTTTTCTCATGAATAAAATAAGAAGATAAAACTTATGCAACGTGGTTAAGTGAGGGTTGGGGGTGGTTCGGCGTATGTCACAGTCCGCAGTAGGACATATGAATACGACCCGCAGTAGGGACCATGATCAAACTCACTGTCGAACCCCCTTTACCGGCACAAATCCTCCCTTAAACCACATAATGTAATGAAGAATATGAATGATGAAAGGAATGATGAATATGAGCATGTCTACGAATGATGATTATGAACAATGAATACGAGATACGATTATGAATGATGATTAAGAACAAGTACGTGAAAAGAAAAGACTTATGAGCATGTTTTTCTCCAAGTTATGCATTCATGAACTCATAATAGTTTGCATTCCTTACTAAGCCTTAGACTTACAGTTACACCTTACGATGTAGGTGAAGAAATATCAGGTAAGGAATACAAAGTTGAGGATGAAGTTTAAGCTGGTTGCTGGAAGGTGCTCAGGGTGGAAAGTCTGTGGCTGGATGGCGATTATGACCCTCTGGTTTTACTCTTAAGGTTTTAATGATAACTATGAACATAAAAGTTTAAGTAGGATGATGTTACTTATGATTATGGAGCTTGAACTTGTCTAGCTTGAATACTGATTATGAGTATATTATAAGAATATAGAATGAGTGATTTTAACTAAGTCTTCCGCTGTATGAGTTTTAATGAATCTGTGGTTTATTCTGTTGGTGTCCCGGTATTAAGTTTGAAGTTATGATGTTTGTGCTGCCGGTAGACGAAATGTATTTGTCTATCGGAAGGTGTGAGTGTTATTATGGAGTTTAGAAATCGGTAGATGAAGTTTGCTTGTCTACCGGAAGAAGAAGATGTTAGGTTAATGTTTAGTAGTCGGTAGATGAAAGTACTTGTCTATCGGCAGGAGATGTGTTATTTTGAAGTGTAGAAATCGACAGGAGGATTGTGATGGGAGTCGGGTAAGTCTGTCTTCCGGAGGACGTCATCGGAAGAGGAAAAGTATTTGTCTTCCGGCTGACGTCATCAGCAGACGATATGCCTAGAGATCGGCACGTGTAGTAGGTCAAGATACCGGAAGATGGAAATGTCATTCCGCCTTACCAGAAGATGTAGTGCCACGTCATCGGCAGATGATGTGAGTTAATCTACCAGAAGAGGTAGTGCCACGTCATCGGCAGATGATGTGAGTTAATCTATCGGAAGATGTAGTATAAATGCCATCGGCAGATGTTGTGTGTTGCCATCGGCAGATGGAGTGCCTTGTCATCGGTAGATAAGTCAGTCTTTTGTCGTTGTAATTGAGTGATGATTTAATTGGTCACGCGTGATGCACGTGACCGTCGGCAGATGCAAATATGTGTGCCTGCCGATAGATGTCTAATGAATCATGTGAGATGCACGTGCAGGCCGGTAGAACAACTGGATGTTTGTCGTTTAGCGACCGGCAGGAGTGAAAGCTAAATGTGGTTGTTCAGCGAACTTAAGTTAAGTTAGAATGAGATTTGATATATATATAAAAAAAAATATATACACCGATTACAGAGGTATAAAAGTACGGATAAGTTTAAAGGAAAGTCATGACACGTGATGATCCTCCTCGGGTCGTTACATTTGAAGTGTCGACCCCTACCACATAGGGTGTCAAACTTGTGGATTTAGGTGAGTTTTACTTTATAACGAGTCTTCCACACACAATAGTCATCCGCTATCTAGGTTTAGTATTCTAGACGAGTCATTTTGGGTATATTATAAATTAGAACCAAAATGTCGATAGATATGGATTGTAATGCCGGAGTCCGTTCTCTAACGAGCGAAATGAAAGAAAACAAATGGACAAATGATGAACAAACGAAAAATGCAATAAAAAAATGAAAAAAAAATTAAGTGAGAACGAGCTAGGTTAATACACATGTACATATGTATGCACGCACGACACAGGTCGTGGCAGCACCGACATGGGGTCGGGGTCGTCACTCGGGTAAAGCCGAGTTTGCTTATCAGGTGCTGCACAGGTTGAGTGGATCGCCTATTTCCTATTCCATGAAGGTCAACGAGAAGTTTAAAGGTGAATGCTCTATTTATTTGGCCACAGTAGTTGATACTCAGTTGCTTAGCAGAGTAAAGCCGAGTGAGATTCCTAAAGTCATAGAATTCTCTGAGATATTCCTTGATGATCTTCCCGGATTACCACCGGACAGGGAGATCGAATTTATCATTGATGTATATCTGAGCTCCGCGCCAGTGTCTAAGAATCCATATAGATTGGCGCCTGCTGAATTGAGAGAATTGAAAACTCAGCTTGAGGAGTTGCTGGATAAGGGTTTCATACGACCCAGTTTTTCTCCCTGGGGTGCGCCCGTTCTATTTGTCGAGAAGAAGGACGGGACTCTCAGGATGTGCATGGATTACAGGGAGCTGAATAAGCTTACAGTGAATAATAAGTATCCACTGCCTCGGATAGATGATTTGTTTGATCAGCTGCAAGGTGCTCGAGTGTTTTCTCGGATTGACCTACGCTCGGGTTACTATCAGTTGAAGATCTGGAAGGAAACTATTCAGAAAACGGCATTTCAAACGAGGTACGGGCATTATGAGTTCCTTGTTATGTCTTTTGGACTTACTAATGCCCCTGTAGAGTTTATGGATTTGATGAACTGCGTCTTCAAGGATTATCTAGACAAGTTTGTTGTGGTTTTCATCGACGACATTTTGATTTATTCTAAGACGAAGGAGGAGCATGAAGAGCAATTGCGGATTGTTCTAGGAATTTTGCAACGACACCAGCTATATCCAAAGTTTTCAAAATGTGAGTTTTGGCTGGATATGGTCAGTTTTCTTGGCCATATTATATCACAGGAAGGGGTTTCTGTGGATCCAAACAAGATTCAGGTGGTCAGAGATTGGCCACAGCCTAAGAACGTACGTGAGGTGCGTGAATTTCTCGGGTTGGCTGGATATTATCAAAAATTCATTGAAGGATTTTCGAAGATTGCAGTTCCTCTTTCACGCTTGACTCAGAAGAACGAAAAGTTTATATGGTCGGCTGCTTGTGACAACACTTTTATGGAGTTAAAGCAGAGATTGACTGTAGCTCCAGTGTTGACATTGCCTGTTGAAGGTGATAAGTTCAACATATATTGCGATGCATCTGGAGTTGGGCTTGGATGCGTGCTTATGCAAGAAAGGAGGGTTATGCGTATGCTTCTCGGCAGTTGAAGCCGTATGAGCAGAACTATCCTACGCATGACCTGGAATTAGCGGTCGTGGTCTTTGCACTAAAAATATGGAGGCATTACTTATATGGGCAGCAGTGCGAGATATTTTCCGACCACAAAAGCCTGAAGTATTTTTTTACGCAGAAGGAACTGAATATGCGACAGAGAAGGTGGCTAGAGTTTGTCAAAGACTATGAGTTTGAGATTAAGTACCATCCGGGAAAGGCAAACAGGGTCGCTGATGCTTTGGGCCGAATGCCTACTACGATTCAGCCTTCACTTGCAGCGATGTCGATTACGTTTCGGTCTGAGATTGAGAAGTTTGATGTGGAGGTTGTGGTAGAGTTGTCCAGTATGCTCACCAACATTTCTCTCAGGCTGACTATTCTGGATAAGATACGTGAAGCTCAACAGAAAGATATGGAGTGTGAGAAGCTTTGATTGAGCATGACATCTGGAGACATGTTTGAATTTAACTTGTCAGATGACGGTATTCTGAAGTTCAGGCATAGATGGTACGTGTCTAACGACGAAGAATTGAAGAAAGAGATTTTGGCCAAAGCACATTCTTCAGCTTATTCTGTGCACTCGGGAAGTACCAAGATGTACCAGGATTTAAAACAACACTTTTGGTGGCTGAACATGAATAGGGAAGTTGCGAAATATGCTGAAACCTGTTTAGTTTGTCAACAGGTTAAGGCAGAACACTAGAGATCGGCCGGAACATTACAGCCACTGCCGATTCCAGAGTGGAAATGGGAGCAGATCTCTATGGATTTTATTGTGGGGCTCCCGAGGACGACGAAAGGACATAACGGCATCTGGGTGATCGTGGACCGATTGACAAAGTCAGCTCACTTCTTAGCTGTGAAGATGACATCTTCTATGGATCAGCTCGCCGAGCTTTATGTACAGGAGATTGTTAGGCTGCATGGAGTGCCAGTTTCTATTGTCACAGAAAAAGATCCGAGATTCACTTCTAAGTTCTAGAAGAGTTTGCACAAAGCTATGGGGACTCAGCTAAATTTCAGCACAGCATTTCATCCTCAGACTGATGGTCAGACGGAGAGGACAAATCAGATTCTGGAGGATATGCTCAAAGCTTGTTTGTTGGAATTTTAGGGATCGTGGAGCAGGTATTT
Organism: Begonia masoniana; assembly: GCA_022432975.1. NCBI lineage: Eukaryota > Viridiplantae > Streptophyta > Magnoliopsida > Cucurbitales > Begoniaceae > Begonia > Begonia masoniana. The sequence goes on from CM039514.1 coordinate 27,492,671, forward strand.
TCCACTGATCGAGTTCTCTTATAACAACAGCTTCCAGGCTACCATTGGTATGGCTCCGTATGAAGCTTTGTATGGTTGAAAGTGTAGATCTCCATTATATTGGGACGAGGTTGGTGAGGCCAATATTGTTGGTCCCAAAATTCTAAAGCAAACGGCAGAGAAGATTGTCATTATCAGACAGCGTATTGAGATAGCTCAGAGTCGACAGAAGACCTACGCTGACACAAGACAGAGAGAACTGGAATTCGAAGAAGGTGATGAGGTTTATTTGAAGATTTCCAAAAAAAAAAAAAAAAAAAAAAAAAAAAAAAAAAAAAAAAAAAAAAAAAAAAAAAAAAAAAAAAAAAAAAAAAAAAAAAAAAAAAAAAAAAAAAAAAAAAAAAAAAAAAAAAAAAAAAAAAAAAAAAAAAAAAAAAAAAAAAAAAAAAAAAAAAAAAAAAAAAAAAAAAAAAAAAAAAAAAAAAAAAAAAAAAAAAAAAAAAAAAAAAAAAAAAAAAAAAAAAAAAAAAAAAAAAAAAAAAAAAAAAAAAAAAAAAAAAAAAAAAAAAAAAAAAAAAAAAAAAAAAAAAAAAAAAAAAAAAAAAAAAAAAAAAAAAAAAAAAAAAAAAAAAAAAAAAAAAAAAAAAAAAAAAAAAAAAAAAAAAAAAAAAAAAAAAAAAAAAAAAAAAAAAAAAAAAAAAAAAAAAAAAAAAAAAAAAAAAAAAAAAAAAAAAAAAAAAAAAAAAAAAAAAAAAAAAAAAAAAAAAAAAAAAAAAAAAAAAAAAAAAAAAAAAAAAAAAAAAAAAAAAAAAAAAAAAAAAAAAAAAAAAAAAAAAAAAAAAAAAAAAAAAAAAAAAAAAAAAAAAAAAAAAAAAAAAAAAAAAAAAAAAAAAAAAAAAAAAAAAAAAAAAAAAAAAAAAAAAAAAAAAAAAAAAAAAAAAAAAAAAAAAAAAAAAAAAAAAAAAAAAAAAAAAAAAAAAAAAAAAAAAAAAAAAAAAAAAAAAAAAAAAAAAAAAAAAAAAAAAAAAAAAAAAAAAAAAAAAAAAAAAAAAAAAAAAAAAAAAAAAAAAAAAAAAAAAAAAAAAAAAAAAAAAAAAAAAAAAAAAAAAAAAAAAAAAAAAAAAAAAAAAAAAAAAAAAAAAAAAAAAAAAAAAAAAAAAAAAAAAAAAAAAAAAAAAAAAAAAAAAAAAAAAAAAAAAAAAAAAAAAAAAAAAAAAAAAAAAAAAAAAAAAAAAAAAAAAAAAAAAAAAAAAAAAAAAAAAAAAAAAAAAAAAAAAAAAAAAAAAAAAAAAAAAAAAAAAAAAAAAAAAAAAAAAAAAAAAAAAAAAAAAAAAAAAAAAAAAAAAAAAAAAAAAAAAAAAAAAAAAAAAAAAAAAAAAAAAAAAAAAAAAAAAAAAAAAAAAAAAAAAAAAAAAAAAAAAAAAAAAAAAAAAAAAAAAAAAAAAAAAAAAAAAAAAAAAAAAAAAAAAAAAAAAAAAAAAAAAAAAAAAAAAAAAAAAAAAAAAAAAAAAAAAAAAAAAAAAAAAAAAAAAAAAAAAAAAAAAAAAAAAAAAAAAAAAAAAAAAAAAAAAAAAAAAAAAAAAAAAAAAAAAAAAAAAAAAAAAAAAAAAAAAAAAAAAAAAAAAAAAAAAAAAAAAAAAAAAAAAAAAAAAAAAAAAAAAAAAAAAAAAAAAAAAAAAAAAAAAAAAAAAAAAAAAAAAAAAAAAAAAAAAAAAAAAAAAAAAAAAAAAAAAAAAAAAAAAAAAAAAAAAAAAAAAAAAAAAAAAAAAAAAAAAAAAAAAAAAAAAAAAAAAAAAAAAAATTCCGTTCAAGGGAGTTATGCGATTTTGAATTAGGGGTAAGCTAAACCCTCGATATGTGGGGCCCTTCCCTATTTTGAAGAAGATCGGGAAGATGGCGTATCGACTGCAGCTTCCGGCTCCGATGGAGGGTATCCACAATGTATTTCACGTGTCTATGCTTCGGAAGTGTTTGCGTGATCCATCGCATATCGCGGAGGCAAGAGAGATCGAGGTACAGCCTACCTTGACTTATGTGGAGAAGCCCGTACGTATTTTGGAGTCTTCCATCAAAGTATTGCGCAACAAGGAAATACAGCTAGTCAAAGTCTTATGGCGGAACCACGAGGTGGAAGAAGCTACTTGGGAGCGACAGCAATATATGATGGATAAGTATCCTGAGTTGTTTGTATGATCAAATTTTAAGCACAAAATTTTAAATAAGGTGGATGGAATGTAATACTCGACTTAACGAGATTTTGTGAATATATATATATATAATGGAATTTTTGTTAATATGTCAAATCAAGTCCGTTTTGAAAAAAGAAAGCATTATTACAATCCTAATAATTAATAAGGATTTTAAGAAAATTTTGAGAATTTTAGGAGTTGTAACGCTAATTTTACGAGAATTACATTTATCGTAATATAAAGGTTACTTTGGTAAAAATAGTAAACGGGGTCCATTTTGCGTACGGACAGTTTTAATGGAACCCTAATAATAAGTTGGATTTATTAGCGAAATAAGGAAGTTTGGAGAAACCGAATCGTTAGCTAAATAACGAAATAAAGGACGAAATAAATAGAAAATCAAATGAATGGCAAAATGGTAATTTGCAATGTCAAAATTTATTAAAACCACATTTTTCTCTTCTTCCTCCACCACTTCACGATTTCTCTGTGTTTTTCTTCTCTCTCGGCGACGGTTTCTCCTCCCTCACGGCGTTCTCCTCTCCAACGGCGATTTGTCCTCCAATCGTCTCGTTTTCTTCGTGTTTTCCTCCTCAAACGACGCTCTAGGTATGGTTCTACGGTTTTGGAAAGTTTATTCGTGATTTTCGGGTCATTTAACGGTTAGGGTTTCGTTTAGGGTTTTGTGAAAAATGTGATTTAGGGTTGAAAATCGGTAGGGTTACCGTAGTTATAAATAAAATGGACATATTGGGCGTATTGGACGAAGGTTGGTCTATCCATTGTGGAATATTAAGGTTTGTTGAATTTTTGAGGTTTAGAAAACTCCGTTAATGGAGGTTTTGAGGTGTCGAGCGTGAATCGCTCAATAAAAAATGCCTCAATGAGTTAAATTAGAGTTTTATGAAATTTCTTTAGTTAAGAGTTTCGTAAGTTTAGACGTTTATTGGTTTAGACTCGTTTTAACGACAAATACTGTGAATTTGCCTTAGGTAAACGATGCTCGTGGACGGAGCTAGAAGTTCAACGCACCCGAGGTAAGTTCTCATGACTTACTCTGGCCGATTGGCCTACACCGTATATCGAGGTCGCATCGAGGATTATTGTGGATTTGTTTGTTTAAACGCTTTGGTTGGGTAGTTAGGATTAGTTCTTTTATAGGATATGTTTTTAATTGCTTTTATTGTCTCGATGGTACGTATGTTGTATGTTTATATTACGTTATAAATTGTTCATGGATCACGTGTTTTCAATTATGCATAGAAAATGAATTTCTGCACTATGTTTTAAAGAAAATGACGATGTGGCCTGAAAGGAGGCTATTGACCTATTGTGAAGGCTGAGAAGGGTCGGTCACAATACCGCATCTAATAAGAACCCATGAATGTTATATGGTCATGCGAGGTGAGGCTCAGGCATGGCTGTACGTATGTAAGCATATACCCCCCTCCGCTAGGTGGAAAGAGTTGTCCAACCGTCAGACGTGCCCTCTCTTTTTAGCGGGTTGAGATATCGGTGACAACCTATGTAATGATAAGAAAATGTTGCATAATTTACGAACTCATATGCACAGCATGCATTTGCATTGACGAAACTTGTTAAGCCTTTAGCTCATAGATTGTCTGTATGGTGTAGGTGATCTTGACATAAGTGAGGACGAGATCCCTCCACCCGAGGAATGATGCAGTTGAAGGAGGATGGCCCGTGGGAGTGTGCTGGGCAGTCGATGTGCCTTTTGACCCGTGGGGATGGACGTAAGTATTTTGGGGATACGATAGTTAGATCATAGGAGAAATTGTATAGATTGAACATATTAGGATGCTTGGGATCTAGTTAGTTGATAGGTTTATGTTTTATGTTTTGGAAACCTATTTTATAAACTGTTTTGAAAAGTATTTTATCGATGATATAATGGAACTGCTGGATGATTTATATTATAGGGATACGTTCGATTTTTAAATGGATCCACGCAGTTCGTTTTCGCGAAAAGGTATTTCGTGTTAAATACGTTTTGAGTCGGTTTGAGTATGGTTATAGGAGATGTATGAGTATTGGGCAATTTTATGTTGAAACGTATGGTTGTTATGTAGGTAGAATTAGGTTGATGAAATTTGTAAAGTTGTGTGCTAGGTGTATGTGTATGCAGGGAAAAGAAAGAAAGAAGTGAAGAAAAGAAAAAAGAGGAAGAGGCAGAGAACCTGCCGATCGATCGCCATCGATCGGCAGGGTGATCGCCGCTCTCTGGATTTTCCAGAGAGCGGGGCGATCGATCGCCCATATGTGGGGCAATTGATCGCCCCTTGTTTGTAATTAGGCGATCGATCACCACAATGAGGGGATATCGATCAAACCTCAATTTTTGCAAATGGGCGATCGATCGCCCTTGCCTTTTATGGGACAATTGTCCCTTTTGTCCCTGCTTTTGGCCGATGAATTTATTTATTCTATGGTTTTAATTTTATTGTTTTGTAAATTATTTTAGTGGTTTTATTTAAATGTTTTCTAAATAGTTTTCAAACGATTCTGCGATTTAGTCTACGATTTAAATTCCGCTCAAAAGTTACGAAGTTTATAAGGATAAAAAAAATAATACGGGAAAATTAGGATACGGGTCAGGGTCGTTGCAGTTATGGTATCAGAGCCCCCGGGTTTTAAAAAAAGTTCTGTAAACTGCTCGACTGCACAGCCACTACGCGGACATCCTTCCTCAACTATAAGTATGTTTAATACTTATTTGATTTCGATTTCTTAGAGTTATTTGCTTTTAACCTTTATAGGAATTATATAAATATGGTGCGTCGAGGGAATGATCGGGATGATAGAGACGATACGATAGATCAGCTTAAGGGATTCATTGCCCAACAGTCCCAACACATAGAGCGACAGGCCAAACAAATTGTAACGACCCCGTTTCCCAGCAAAATATTGTCCGCTCTGGGGATTAAGCCGTAGCACAATATCCTCCCCTCACGGCTTTGTTTGGTGAGAACTTCCTGGAAGGTCACCCAACCTGGGATTGCTCTCGCCGAAGCACTTTTAACTTCGGAGTTCTTATGGGATCCGTTGTCAATCGTGCTCCAAAACGCGTCTTGCTATGTTGGGAGAGATCTTTTACATATGTTTCATTTCCATGTACTTCCCCAAGCGATGTGAGATTGTGATAACCCCCTCTTTACGACCCGGGATTCGCCTATACTCGAGTCCGGGATTCGCCTACACTCGGCTTAGGTCCCGAGGTTTGCCCCGCAACCCAAGGTTTGCCCCGCAGTCGTACACATATGTGTCCATTCGGGTCATCACAATCACCCCCCTCGGGGGCCCAACGTCCTCGTTGGCCACATTTCCGGTTGGGTACAGGCTCTGATACCATTTGTAGCGACCCGTTTCCCAGCAAAATATTGTCCGCTCTGGGGATTAAGCCGTAGCACAATATCCTCCCCTCACGGCTTTGTTTGGTGAGAACTTCCTGGAAGGTCACCCAACCTGGGATTGCTCTCGCCGAAGCACTTTTAACTTCGGAGTTCTTATGGGATCCGTTGTCAATCGTGCTCCAAAACGCGTCTTGCTATGTTGGGAGAGATCTTTTACATATGTTTCATTTCCATGTACTTCCCCAAGCGATGTGAGATTGTGATAACCCCCTCTTTACGACCCGGGATTCGCCTATACTCGAGTCCGGGATTCGCCTATACTCGAGTCCGGGATTCGCCTACACTCGGCTTAGGTCCCGAGGTTTGCCCCGCAACCCAAGGTTTGCCCCGCAGTCGTACACATATGTGTCCATTCGGGTCATCACAATCACCCCCCCTCGGGGGCCCAACGTCCTCGTTGGCCACATTTCCGGTTGGGTACAGGCTCTGATACCATTTGTAGCAACCCCGTTTCCCAGCAAGATATTGTCCGCTCTGGGGATTGAGCCGTAGCACAATATCCTCCCCTCACGGCTTTATTTGGTGAGAACTTCCCGGAAGGTCACCCAACCTGGGATTGCTCTCGCCGAAGCACTTTTAACTTCGGAGTTCTTATGGGATCCGTTGCCAATCGTGCTCCAAAACGCGTCTTGCTATGTTGGGAGAGATCTCTTACATATGTTTCATTTCCATGTACTTCCCCAAGCGATATGAGATTGTGATAACCCCCTCTTTACGACCCGGGATTCGCCTATACTCGAGTCCGGGATTCGCCTACACTCGGCTTAGGTCCCGAGGGTTGCCCCGCAACCCGAGGTTTGCCCTGCAGTCGTACACATACGTTCACATTCGGGTCATCACACAAATGGAGAGACATTCCCAGCAGCTGGGCACCCTAATAGACCAAGAGGGCATTAGAGCTCGGGAGACAGCGACTCCGGGTAATCGAGGGATGGAGAGATTTCAGAAGCTCCAACCTCCCGTGTTCAACGGGCAATCTACGGATCCCTCTTCTGCCGAGGAGTGGATTCGAACCATGGAAGACATGCTGGCCTATGAAAGTATTGAGGACGGAGAGAAGGTTGCGTTGGTGAGTTACCACTTAGCACTAGATGCCCGATTCTGGTGGGATTCCATCAAGGCAACCACCGATGTGACGATTATGAGTTAGGAGCGTTTCAAAATGATATTTTATGACAAGTACTTTAGCCATACAGTGTGGGAGGTGAAGATGGTAGAGTTCATGCAATTGCGACAGGTTGATTCGATTGCCGACTATGTGAGCAGGTTTGAGGCTTTGTCCTGATTCGTGCCGCGTCAGGTCAGTGTTAATGAGGACAAGGTACACAGATTTGTGCAAGGGCTTGGTTAGGAAATTCGGAAAAGTCTTACGATATCAGGGGTACAGAATGTATCCTACGATGAGATAGTGGCCAGAGCACTTGAGATTGAGGCTGTTGATCAGAGCTATGTCAAACTAAGAGAGCCAGCTAAAGGCTTCTTTCAAGAGATCCACCCTCAGCTCCGGAATAAAGGCTGGCAACCGAGAGGAGAGCCACAGCAACAACAACGGGGCGTTAAAAGGCCTTCTGAAGGAGGCAATGATAGAGGAAAGGAAAAACAGGTACAAGGGGCTTCTCAGATGTGTAACGACCCCATTTCCCAGCAATATATTGTCTGCTCTAGGGATTGAGCCGCAGTCCAATATCCTCCCCTCACGGCTTTGTTTGGCAAGAACTTCCCGGAAGGTCACCCAACCTGGGATTGCTCTCGCCGAAGCACTTTTAACTTCGGAGTTCTTATGGGATCCGTTGCCAATCGTGCTCCAAAACGCGTCTTGCTATCTTGGGAGGGATCTTTTACATATGTTTCATTTCCATGTACTTCCCCAAGCGATGTGGGATTGTGACAACTCCCTCTTTACGACCCGGGATTCGCCTATACTTGAGTCCGGGATTCGCCTACACTCGGCTTAGGTGCCGAGGTTTGCCCCGCAACCCGAGGTTTGCCCCGCAGTCGTACACATGCGTTCACATTCGGGTCATCACACAAATGGAGAGACATTCCCAGCAGCTGGGCACCCTAATAGACCAAGAGGGCATTAGAGCTCGGGAGACAGCGACTCCGGGTAATCGAGGGATGGAGAGATTTCAGAAGCTCCAACCTCCCGTGTTCAACGGGCAATCTACGGATCCCTCTTCTGCCGAGGAGTGGATTCGAACCATGGAAGACATGCTGGCCTATGAAAGTATTGAGGACGGAGAGAAGGTTGCGTTGGTGAGTTACCACTTAGCACTAGATGCCCGATTCTGGTGGGATTCCATCAAGGCAACCACCGATGTGACGATTATGAGTTAGGAGCGTTTCAAAATGATATTTTATGACAAGTACTTTAGCCATACAGTGTGGGAGGTGAAGATGGTAGAGTTCATGTAATTGCGACAGGTTGATTCGATTGCCGACTATGTGAGCAGGTTTGAGGCTTTGTCCTGATTCGTGCCGCGTCAGGTCAGTGTTAATGAGGACAAGGTACACAGATTTGTGCAAGGGCTTGGTTAGGAAATTCGGAAAAGTCTTACGATATCAGGGGTACAGAATGTATCCTACGATGAGATAGTGGCCAGAGCACTTGAGATTGAGGCTGTTGATCAGAGCTATGTCAAACTAAGAGAGCCAGCTAAAGGCTTCTTTCAAGAGATCCACCCTCAGCTCCGGAATAAAGGCTGGCAACCGAGAGGAGAGCCACAGCAACAACAACGGGGCGTTAAAAGGCCTTCTGAAGGAGGCAATGATAGAGGAAAGGAAAAACAGGTACAAGGGGCTTCTCAGATGTGTAACGACCCCATTTCCCAGCAATATATTGTCTGCTCTAGGGATTGAGCCGCAGTCCAATATCCTCCCCTCACGGCTTTGTTTGGCAAGAACTTCCCGGAAGGTCACCCAACCTGGAATTGCTCTCGCCGAAGCACTTTTAACTTCGGAGTTCTTATGGGATCCGTTGCCAATTGTGCTCCAAAACGCGTCTTGCTATCTTGGGAGGGATCTTTTACATATGTTTCATTTCCATGTACTTCCCCAAGCGATGTGGGATTGTGACAACTCCCTCTTTACGACCCGGGATTCGCCTATACTTGAGTCCGGGATTCGCCTACACTCGGCTTAGGTGCCGAGGTTTGCCCCGCAACCCGAGGTTTGCCCCGCAGTCGTACACATGCGTTCACATTCGGGTCATCACGAGATGCCTTGGTGCCCTAAGTGCCAGAAGGAGCACAGTGGAGAGTGCAAAATAGGCACGGATAAGTGCTATAGGTGTGGAGTAGTTGGCCACTTCATTAAAGATTGCCTGAAACAGAGCTGTGAGCAGTCAGGCACAGACCAGAGGAGGGTTATACCGAGGATCTTTGCATTTATCAAGCCTGGTGATATCGACGATGAGACTCAGCCTTCCGTGATAGCAAGTACTATATTGATTATGGTTGTAGCTGTATTTTCCTTGATAGACACAGGGGCTACACACTCTTTTGTTTCCACTGCTTGTGTGTCTAGACTGAAGCTTGTGCCTGAGTTAGCAGAAATGACAATATAGTGTGATGCTACCTTCAAGGGAGCGTATGCAGTCAGGTCATGTTGTCCAGGGTAATATTGTCTCGGTTGGGAACAGTACCCTCTATGCTCGACTGATTGTTATGGGCATAGAGATCTACGATCTTATCTTAGGGATGGACTGGCTATCACAGCACTTCGCCACCATTGAGCGGTAGATGTGTTCGGTAGATGTGTTCGGTAGATGAGCGGTAGATGTGTTCGGTAGCGGTGGATGTGTTCGGTAGCAGTAGATGTGTTCAAATTTAAGGCATTTAAATATTTAACACCCTCATGCCCTCGGTTATTTCGGCCGATTGTTTCTATTATTTTAATTGTTATATAAATATTGTTTTACACAAATCATTTTCCGCTGCAAGTTTTGATGTTTTTTTTTTTATAATGTCGAATTTTCACCGTTGAGTGAAGTTTTAAAATTTTCCCAGAATGTCTTAGTTCTGTTCAGTGTTATGAGTAGCGAACCGGGTTTACAAATTCGGGAGTTACAGTCTTTAACCTTCTAAGACATAACAATAGAATTTATTAGGAAGAAAATTAGGTTTAATTTCCCAACAATGCTTCTCTTAAACAAAATTTTCTTATGATCCCCAACCTTGCAACATCACATTTGAAAACTTGTCCACCAAGAGCTTTTATAAAAATATCAGCCAATTGTTCATCAGTCTACAAAAGTGTACTTCAGTAACTTTCTCATTCACCAGCTCCCTCAAGAATGAAAACAAATGCGAATATGCTTTGTCTTTCTATGAAGAATGGGATCCTTTGTGACTAAAATTGAAGAGCCATTGTCACATTCTTTTGCTCATGATTTACACTTTCCAAAATTCCTTGTAGCCATATAATTTAACATCCAGCAAAAGCAGCAGCTACATATTTTGCTTCAATTTTTGATAGAGTAACAATTGGTTGATTCTTCAAACTCCATCAAATAGGAGCATTTCCAAGGCTGAAAACATAACCAGAAGTGCTTTTGGTATCATCGATACTTCCAACTAAGTCGTTTTTAGTATAGCTGATAAAATTTATCAGAACATTTGCTTCATAAAAAAGAGCATAGTCAATGGTTCCTTTAATATATCGCAAAACTCTTTTCGCAATCTCCCAATGACTAGAAAATTGTTTCTCCATGAATCTACTTGATAAGCTCGCTGCATATATAATGTCTGATCTTGTTACAATCGAGTACATCAAATTTCCTATCAAACTTTTAAATATGGTAGAATTGATAAGTCTTCCTTCACCTTATTTGTCAAGCTTGAGGCCTTGTAAGCATGGTGACACTACTGGATTTGAGTTCTCCGTATTGAATTTTTTTAATATTATTTTTGCATAGCTTTCTTGAGAAATAAAAATGCCCTTCTTGGATTGATGGACTTCAATCCCAAGAAAATGATGTAACTCTCCCAAGTCTGTCATCTCAAACTCTTTCATCATAGATTGGTTAAAATCACTTAATAATTCAAAATCATTTCTAGTAAAAATGAGATCGTCAACATAAAGACTTACAACTATGAAGCTGCCTTGAGGATTGGTTTTAATATAGAGAGTATGCTTGTAAGGAAACTTGTGAAAGCCATAAATATCAAAATATGAATTAATCTGATTGTACCATGCACGAGGCAACTTTTTTAGTCCATATAACGCCTTTTTGAGTTTGTAAACTATCTTTTCTTCTCCCTTCTTTGTGTACATTAGCAATTGTTTTAAATACACCTCTTCTTGAAGAATACAATTCAAAAAAGCATACCACACATCCATTTGGAAAAGATTCTAATTTTTTTGTGTTGCAAAAGATATAATCAAACGAATAGTATCAAGTATAGAAATAGGAGCAAAAACTTCACTATAGTCTTCTCCTTTCTTTTGCTTGTATCCTTTTGCAATGAGTCTCACCTTATGCTTATTAATAGATCCATCTAGATTTCTTTTTGTTTTGTACACTCATTTTACTCCAATGGCACTCTTTTGTGGGGGTAAATCGGTAAGCTCTCATGTTTCATTCTTTTCAATGGCACTTATTTCTTTATTTATTGCTTGCTTCCACTTTTCTCCCTTATATACTTCAGCAAAAGAAATTGGATCTTCTCTTGCAAAAAATTCAAAAAATACATTTTCATCTTTCAAACTTATTTGGTTTGTGGCCTCATAGAGATCTTGTATATTTCTGAACTTTTTTGGAGGTAAATTATCATCGCTAGATACATCTCTTAGAGAATCCAGAAAAACTTTTAATTGAGAATTTGAAGTTTCATCTTGCACAATAGAAAGCATAACCATATTATCTTTTTCTTCATAAAATAAAGGAATCTCATCAAGCAGAATATCACGACTTACTAGAAACTTCTTTGTCGTGGGATTGTACAATTTGTATGCCTTACTTCGTTCACTATATCCGATGAAGATACTTTTCTTTGCCTTTTCATCGAGCTTGTTTTCAACTCTTTCGGGACATGAGAATAAGTAACACTACCAAAAAAATTTTAAGTGTTGCACATTGGGTACTACTCCATACCAAGCCTCGTGGCGTGTGCAATCCTTCGAGGTTTTTGTTGGTGATCTATTGATTAAATATATTGCACATGCAACAGCTTCTGCCCAAAGTTCTTGTTGCAATTTTTTCTTCTTGAGCATACATCTCGTCATTTCCATGATTGTTCGATTCTTCCTTTTACAAACACCATTTTGTTGCGGACTATATTAAGTTGTTAATTGATGTCTTATTCCAAAATCCCTACCAAAATTTTGAAACTCATTGCAGAGATATTATCTTCCATGGTCAATCCTCAAGGTTTTAATTGGAAGACCCATAGACTTTTCAACCTCGACCTTAAAATTTTTAAAGGCTTTAAATGCACCTGATTTTTCTTTGAGAAAATAAACTCAAACCTTTCTCGAAAAATCATCCATAAATGTAATGAAATATCTACTACCTCCAAGTGAAGCAATAAACATTGGACCATAAATGTCAGAATGAACAAGCTCAAATGGATTTTTTGCTCGCTGCAACGAATATGATGCAAATGGAATTCTGTGTTCCTTCAGCAACTGACATTCTTCACAAATATCTCCAACATGTTCAATAGATGACAACCCTTCACCCATATTTTTTGCCGACATCAACTCCATACTTTTGTAATTCAATTGACCAAATCTATCATGCCATAGCTGGGAAACTCCTTTCTCTTTGCCAACAAAACAAGACAAATTTGTTGTGTGGAGATAAATAGGAAACAAATTATTTTTAGTAATGTTAATCTTGGCAATGAGTTGATTTTTCCATGATAAATAGCAAGCATCATCACGCATATGCATATCATATCCTTTCTCAAATGATAACCCACAATCAATAAATTATTTTTCAAGCCATGAACATAATATACTTCAGAAATCTTCTCAATGTGGTCTGACTTTGCTGTGAATGAGATTTCTCCAATTCCTTCAATCTTGTATGATTTAACATAGCCCATCGTTACTTCACCATGATCTACTTTAAAGAGAGTCGAGAAAAGATATTTGTTACCAGTCATATGCTCACTTGCTTCACTATCCAGGTACCACTTTTCTTCGGTATTTGTGTTTTGAAATGCCGCTAGTAATGTCACGACCCTTACCCGTGATATCGTTTTTTTTTTTTCTTTTACTTTAATCGTACGTAGGGCGAAATCGAAAACAAAGTCGAAAGCGGAATTGAAATCGAAGTTCGTTTAGTAAATCATTTGAAACAAACCATTAAAACAATTAAAATTTAAAACAAATAAAACATATAAAAACAATTAACTATTAAATTTAAATTCTTTTTTTTTATATATGACATGGCAATCAATAGCCACAAAAGTGGCTACTGATCGCCTATTCCATACAAGGTATGGCGATCAATAGCCACCTTTGTGGCTATTGATCACCATATGGGCGACTACTCGCCACAACTGTGGCGAGCAGTCACCACACTCTCTAGATCAACTCCAGAGAGTGGCGTTTCTTTCGCCACTGAGTCGATTACTCGCCTCCCAGAGGCGAGTAATCGCCAGGCTCTCTGGATTTCTCCAGAGAGCCAAGCCTCCTTCTTTCCCTTTTCTTCCACACGCCTTGCATTTCATCCTCATATCATCACTAAACACTAAACACTCAAAAACATAACACCTATCGATTTCTTCCCCGATCTCACACATTCAACAATAAATTCCTTCACACACCCAAAACATACAACACTTTCTCTTCACACAATCATCACTTATTTCTTACTTAACATTTACCCAATCTCTACAAACATCACATTTACCCTAATACTCAAAACCGACACAATTCACTTTTTAAACATAAATGATTTTCATAAAAACGAACCGCGTGGTTCTATTTAAATGTTTAACATTTCCTCCCTGTTTGAAAAATATCAAAACACTATAAACTTAATATATTAACTATCCAGTCACAAAACGTGCTAAAACATATAAAATTCCACAATGAGCCTATCTATTCACCATTTACCCAACATCACCCAAAAACTCTCAAAAACCATCTAACCATGAGTCTTCATGCCAAGCCAAAACACGCTCTGCCGCCACGAGCTCCACCACCAACCCTCTACACTTGATCTTCATAGGGAGGTTCCTCACCTTCGTTCCCGTCACCTACATCATACAATAACTACATTAAGCCTAATGCTTAGCAAGGAGCGTACTAAACATGACATTTCATATATATGCATAACATTTATAAAACATTTTCGTTTCATTTCTTTTAAACCGTTTTCTTGCCCCGTAGTACATTCATGACTTGCCCCGTAGTACATTCGTGACTTGCCCCGTAGTACATTTATGACTTGCCCCGTAGTTCATTCATCATTCATCTTTCATCATTCATCATTCATCATTCATCATTCATCATTCATCAGACATCATTCATCATTCGTTATCATTCTTTAATTCAACATTTTCATAAAAAATGCTCATAAATAGTTCGTATGCACTTTAGTAAAACATGATGCATGAGGTAATACATACGTAAGGAAAAACCTATCAAACGGACACTACTTAAATCACTAAAGCACTACTTAAAACTACCCGTCCTTTCTACCAACCCTTATTTCCACCTTTTCGTCACATCAAACATCATCAACATTGTACGACGTAGGGCCTTAGTGGCCGGAAAGCCTAACGCTCACTTACCTGGAGTCCTAGCAATGCCGAGCACCGTCCCTTGAGCTTGGGTCACCTAGGGCATTTAACAACAAACCATTAATGTTGACTCTCGTACATCAAACCTAACAAATTGTCTTCACGAGCTAGAACAAATTCTTCTAAACACTCTATTTCTTTTCTTTTAGGCATTTCATCAAACACTTGGTGTTCACAAGCTTCAAAACCCCATTAATGTCCTTCAACCATCTTTCCAGCAACCTAGATCTCACATTAACATCATCAAACATCATTACTCTACTCCAATAACTTCAAAAACCATAAATACATCACCAATGAGTAACAATTAAACAACCCTAACTATTTCTAACAAAAATCCCCAAATTTTGTTCAAAACCCTAAACTAAAACAAACCCTAAATCGCAAATAAACTTAACCAAAACGTAGAGCTTACCTAGCACGTTATTTGGTTGAAGAAACTCGAAGAAGAAAACGCCTAAAAGGGAGGAGAGATCGACCAACGAAAATGGCGATGAAGGAGAGGAGGAAATCACCTAAGGAGGGAGATCGTGCGTGGAGGAGAAGAAATGAGGGAGAGAGAGAAGGCTTTTGTTTTTATAAAATTTTGACTTTAAAACAAATTTACCTAATTGCCCTTTTATAAATTCTTAACCTAAATTCCTATCCCATCTATCGATTTAACTTCTCCAAAAATTCCCTTATTTCTCCAAATATTCTATTTTATTCCTAGGGTCCTAACAAAACTTCCCGCTCGCCGTTTGGACTTAATTTACTATTTCTACAAATTAAAACTCTGAAATGCTTAAATACTTAATATTCGAAACTTAAAGCTCGTAATCCTTAAAACGAAATTTCTGGGTGTTACAAGTAACAAAGTTTCATTTGAAACATTATTGTCAATATTTGTCTTATGCATAAAACTGACGTTGTTTTTCTTGTCATCTTCTTCCTTGAACCAACACTCATGTTGTGTGTGTCCTGGTTTGTTGCAATAATAACATTCAAAGTAATCACGTCATTTACCTCTTTGATAGCCACAACTTCTTCCTCTATTGGAATTAATGTCATTTTCATTTGCATTTCTTGCATCACCTCGTCCACTTCCTTGAAAATTTGGGTTTCCTTTCCCTCGCGATTAGAAACCTCTACCCTTTTCTTTGCCTCTACCATGACAATTTTGATTTGAATCACGATCTTGATCTTGACTCGCTTTGGTAAAAATAACTCGAGATTTGAGAGCTTTTTCTTGTTGGGAGGATGGTGGATTGCACCTGTTAAATTTGATTTCATGTGCTTCCATTCTTCCTTGTAAAACATCCAAGGTAAGATCAGAAATTTTGGTAGATTCTTGTAGCACCCGGTTCCATTGAGTCAAAATTTGAATTATTGTTAATAACGTACTTTTATAGAAGGGTTGGGGGAGTTATTGATTAGGTTAATAAATGACTAGGCAAGGGCAGAAAGGTAATTAGAGATTTAAAAAAAAAAGATAATGTATTTAAGGTTAGTGATTTGGGGTTTAGTGCTCGGTAGCCGCCACTAATTCCCTTATTTCTCTCCCGGCCTTCAGCTCTTCAGCAGAAAACTTTCGGGCGATTTCTTCCTCCCTCGACTCTCCTTCAACTTAGGTAAGTTTTCATCATTCCTCTTAAGTTTAAGCAGTTAGATAGCTGAGAGAGTGCAATGTGGGGATTTCGTGTATGCTGTGAATGAGTGTAGGTTCAGGTTGGGGTGAAAATTTGGGAAAATTCTTGGTAAATAGAACTCCTAACGGTCCACTTAAGTTTCAGAATGCTTTAGAATGGGGATTAGTAAAGATTGGCTTAATGTTCTGTTTATGGTTCTAGGTGAGCATTTCCGAGGCAACTCTTAACCGAGTATACACCAGGAATCCAGGTAAGTAAAGTCTTGCTTGTGCCTTCGGGCCTACATCACAAAACGTTAGGATTGTGTTTACTGGGATGTGTCTGTGTGTATGCATCATGTTTTAAAAGTATACGAAAATGAATTTGAATGCATGCTGACATGGTAAGGATTGAACATATTGAAACAGTTATGTGAATCAGTTTTACTTTTAAGGGAACTAATCCAACCCTTAATGAGACAGTGGATATTTATACTTTGGGAGAGTTGATCCAACTCCCAATTTCACAGGGGGATCTGAACAGTGAATCAACCTTACTGTTAAGGGAATTAATCCGCCCCTTAATGAGACAGTGGATATTTATACTTTGGAAGAGTTGATCCAACTCCCAACTTCACAGGGGGATCTGAACAGAACGATGAATATGCAACTGAGATGAGAAAGTAGAAACTGCATGTTTAGGAAGTTTTATGTTTCAGCATTTCCATTTCATCATTGCTTTAATTGCTTAGCATTAGGCTAATAGATGAGTTTTGTGATGTAGGTGAAGAAGTGACAGCAGGTGATTCTTCTGAGTTCATTGAGGGATAGACTGGTTGGGGGAGCACACTCATGCCACGAACCTGTTGAACTGATGAGGCGATTTAACTGATGTCTGTTTGGTGAGAAGGTTTAGTTGACAGTGATTAAAACTTAGAAATGCTAAGTTTCCATAACAGTAGTGGTTTCAGTACTTTAAACACGTTTTGAGATTTTTCTGATAACGGTGATCTGTTGTGTTTTAAATGTTATTTTTACTGGATTTGATTAATGTAGTAGTTTGAGTTGTTTCTGAATGGTCTTGGAAAAGTAAGCAAATTCCTTTCTGTAATCAGTGTTGTGTATGTTTTGTGAGGAGTCGTTGAAATGTACTCTGTTTTCTACCGGTAGATGATGTCTATCGGTAAATGTTGATTTATGTTGTCTATCGGAAGATGTCTTCAGAAAAGCCATCGGATGATGTAGGTTTAAGTTTATCGGAAGATGTCTTTAGATGAGCCATCGGATGATACAGGTTAATTCTATCGGAGGGTGTAGGTTTAAGTCTACCGGATGATGTCTCAGTAAACTCATCGACAGATGCGTGCTGACATCATCGAAAGGTGTAGGTTAAGTCTATCGTATGTTGTCCCAGTAAACTCATCGGCAGATGCGTGCTGACGTCATCGGAAGGTGTAGGTTAAGTCTATCGAATGTTGCCCCAGTAAACTCGTCGGCAGATGTAGCAAAATTATCGTCGTTTAGTCTATCGGTAGATGATGAATTATCATTCTGTCACCTACCGGTAGATGAAGACTTTGCATTATCGGAAGGAGAAGGTGTCATACTTTGTCGTGTAGTCATCGGTAGATGCAGTCTACTGAAAGTTGTCTGTGTTGTATATTTTTCGGGTGACGTCATCGGTAGAAGCCTCCTATTTCCTGTTTCTACTTCTTCCGTTGACTTTGTCGTCGGCTGATTGGTTTGACCTCTGCAACTTCTCGAGTATTCCTCGTTTAAAAACTTTATTTCTTTTGGCCGATTATTCTGAAAATTTCAAAACATTATTTTAACAATGTTTTTTTTAGTTTGTTTAACTTCATAGTTATTCAAATGATTTCCGCTGCAAGTTCTCAAAGGTTTTGAGGTTTTAGTAAAATGATTAATCTTGACTTTCGGGTAAAGTTTTAACTTAATCCAAAATTTCTTAGTCATGTTTCGAGCGATGAGTAGCGAACCGGGTTCACAAAACTCGGGGCGTTACAGTGTGGTATCAGAGACATTCAGTTAAACCGTTCAAAAGATCACTCATCAGCGCCAATCGTTGCATGGGAGTACTCTAACAACTGTAAGTGTTTATGTTAGCCTTGGTAATTAGATGTTTATAGAAATAGTTAATCCTACGCAGGAATATAGCAAAAATGTCCCGACGACCAGGAAGGCCAAGAGTGCAGAGAGAGACACCAACTCCAGGAAGCGCAGAAGATTCTAGTGTAATCGGACAGTTGACAGATCTAGTGCGACAGCAGGCAGAGTTAATGCGCCAACAATCCGATCAACTAGGGGTACTGCTGAACCGAGAGGTGCAAGGAAGTGCCAACTCGGGTTCTAGCAATGACCAGTCCGGGGATAGATTCTGGAGACTAAGACCACCCACGTTTGATGGTCAGTCATCTGATCCTGTTGTGGCTGAAGGGTGGCTTAGGAAGATAGAGAGCATGTTTAGGTGCGCCAGCATAGAAGAAGGAGATAAGGTCACGTTAGCAACATTTCACTTGGCTGGCGAAGCACAACTCTGGTGGGAGACAATGGAGACCACCACCGACGTTTTAGCAATGCCCTGGTCCCGATTCAAAGACATTTTCTACGAGAAGTATTTCAACAGCACAGTCCAGACAGCAAAGAAGTTGGAATTCCTGAACTTGAAGCAGACAGGATCAGTGGCTGAGTACAGTAGGCAATTTGAATATCTGTCCAGGTTTGCTGGACATTTTGCTCACAAAGACGAGGATAAAGTGTTCAAATTTATTCATGGACTGAAGCCAAAAATTCACCGGGGAGTTAAATTCTGCGGTATTAAAGGCTTGACCTTCAGCGAGGTTGTGTCCACTGCTCTGGAAGTGGAAGAAGCTGAGAGGATGTGTGCTAGGCCAAGAGAGGTCCCACAATGGTTTAACCAGCCACACCAACAGAGAGGAACGAAGAGGCCAAGTGAAGGCCAAAATAGCCAAGGAGTAGGGGGAAAGGTGCAGAATGTCAGGAAATTTCCCTAGTGTCCTAAGTGTTTGAAGAACCACCCGGGGGAGTGCAGACTGGGCTTTGGGAAGTGTTTCAACTGTGAGGAGGTTGGACACACATTCAAAGAATGCTCGAAGCCTAGGGTCACCAGATGCTACAATTGTAACAAGGTCGGCAATATTAGCAGGGATTGTCTGGTTCCCAAGAGTGGCCCTGCGATGATTAAACCAAGGATATTCTCCATGACAGAGTCGGGTGAGGAACAGCCTGCTGTGGTGTCAGGTACTATATTGATCAACTCTGTGCCCACGTTTACTTTAATAGATTCTGGTGTCACACATTCATTTATAGCATCTGCTTTTGCTATAAAGTTAGATGTACAGTTTACTCCTTCCATGCATGTGTTTAATGTTGCATTGCCTTCTGGTGAACGCATGCACTCTAACTAAGTGATGCTTGACAGTGAAGTGTTAGTAGGAAATATAAGTCTACCTGCTGACCTTATAGTTATGGATATAATAGGATTTGATGTAATCCTAGGAATGGACTGGTTGTTTAAACATCATGCCACAATAGATTGTAGAACTGGAATAGTTAGCTTCCAACCCCCTGGTAGTTTGAAGCATACCTTTCAAGCTTCAAAGAAGAGTAAGGGAATGTCTGTGATGACTTCTATTAACACAAGGCCTTCCCTGTGTGGAGAGTATTTGTGCTTCTTAGCTAGCGTTTTAGACACACAGCTTGTAGGAAAAGCAAACCCTCAGAATGTCCTGATTGTCCAAGACTTCCCCGAAGTATTCTTGGATGACCTTCCTAGTTTGCCACCAGATAGGAAAATTGAATTTGTTGTAGATATTTACCCCGGAGCCGAGCCTGTGTCTAAAAATCCATATAGACTGGCACCAACAGAACTTAAAGAATAAAAGAAACAGTTGGAGGAATTGTTGGATAAAGGGTTCATACGCCCTAGCTTTTCACCATGGGGTGCACCGGTCCTTTTTGTCAAAAAGAAAGATGGATCAATGCGTATGTGCATAGATTATAGAGAATTGAATAAACTAACTGTCAAGAACAAGTACCCTTTGCCGAGGATTGATGACTTATTTGACCAGCTTAAGGGTGCGAGAGTTTTCTCCAAGATTGACTTGAGGTCTGGTTATTACCAGCTAAAGGTTAAAACTGAAGATATCCCAAAGACTGCTTTTCGCACAAGGTATGGACATTATGAGTTTTTGGTTATGTCTTTTGGTTTGACAAATGCTCCAGCAGCCTTCATGGACCTCATGAATAGGGTGTTTCATGAGTTTTTGGACAAATTTGTCATAGTATTCATAGATGACATTCTAATCTATTCTAGAACTAAGGAAGAGCATGCAGGACACTTAAGCTTAGGTGTTAGGATTACTGAGGCAGCACCAACTTTATGCCAAATTCTCAAAGTGTGAGTTTTGGTTGGACAAAGTTCATTTTCTTGGTCATGTGATCTCTGGAAATGGGATATCTGTTGACCCAGCCAAGGTTCAAACAATTAAGGAATGGCCTCAACCGAAGAATGCCACTGATATCCGAAGTTTTCTTGGATTAGCAGGATATTATAGAAAGTTCATTGAAGGATTTTCAAAGATTGCTACACCCCTTACTAAGTTAACAAGGAAAAATGTGAAGTATATATGGACGGATGAATGTGAACGTAGTTTCATGACCTTGAAGCAGAAACTAACCAATACTCCAATTTTAACCCTTCCAGCTGAAGAGGGCAAATTTAGTATTTATTGTGATGCGTCCAAGATTGGTCTGGGTTGTGTGTTAATGCAGAATGGTAAAGTAATAGCTTATGCCTCTAGACAATTGAAAACCCATGAGAAGAATTACCCTACGCATGACTTAGAATTAGCTGCCGTGGTTTTTGCACTTAAGATTTAGAGGCATTACTTATATGGACAGTCCTGTGAGATATTTTCAGATCATAAAAGTCTGAAGTATATTTTCACACAGAAGGAATTGAATATGAGACAGCGTCGGTGGTTAGAATTTGTCAAGGACTATGACTTTGAAATAAAATATCATCCTGGCAAGGCGAATGTTGTGGCTGATGCTTTGAGTAGAGTAACAACATCAACCCCATCTATGATTTTCAGTATGCCATTAGCTTTAGAGTCAGAATTCCAAAAATTTAACCTAGAAGCAGTAATCAGTGTATCAGCTATACTATCAGCCATAACCTTAAAGCCTACCATTCTAGAGAAAATTAAGGAAGCTCAGACGAATGATGATGAGTGTAACAAGTACAAGTCAAGAATTCTACGGACCAATCAGATTTTAACTATTCTGCTAATGGGATCCTCAAGTTTAGAAATAGGTGGTTTGTCCCAGCCATTAAGGAACTTCGTGATGAGATTCTTTCCGAAGCGCATTCTTCCAGATTTTCTGTCCACCCTGGGAGTACCAAGATGTACAAGGATCTTAAACAGCATTACTGGTGGCCAGGCATGAAACGAAGTGTGGCAGAATACGTTGGATCGTGTTTGTGTTGTCAACAGATTAAAGCCGAGCATCAGAGACCCTCAGGAACATTGCAACCTTTACCAGTTCCTGAATGGAAATGGGAACAAATAACAATGGATTTTGTCGTTGGATTACCTAGAACAGCTAAGGGACATGATGCAATTTGGGTTATAGTCGACCGTCTAACCAAATCTGCTCATTTTCTGCCAATTAAGGTAACTTACTCAATGGATCAGCTTGCTGAATTGTACATGCAAGAGATTGTCAGATTGCATGGAGTTCCAAGTTCTATAGTTTCAGACCGAGACTCCAGATTTACATCTAAGTTTTGGAACAGTTTGCACAAGACCATGGGAACACAACTTAGTTTTAGCACAGCCTTTCATCCTCAAACTGATGGACAATCCGAGAGAACTATCCAAACGTTGGAGGATATGCTTCGTGCATGTGTGCTGGAATTTCAAGGTTCTTGGAGTAAGTTTATACCATTGATTGAATTCTCTTATAATAACAGTTTTCAAGCAACAATAGGCATGGCACCATACGAGGCATTATATGGACGAAAATGCAGATCTCCTTTATATTGGGATGAAGTTGGTGAAGCACGGTTGCTTGGTCCTGACATGGTGCAACAAACTGTTGAGAAAGTTGCCCTCATCCGACAGAGAATTTTGGCAGCTCAGAGTCGACAGAAGAGTTATGCGGATTGCAGGCGTAGAGAATTGGAATTTGCGATTGGTGATGAAGTTTTTCTCAAGGTGTCACCATTCAAAGGAGTTGTGAGATTTGGGAAGAGAGGAAAGTTGAACCCCAGATACATTGGACCATTCTTGATCTTGAAAAGGATTGGGAAAACAGCCTACCAGCTACAGCTACCAACCTCTATGGATGGAATCCATGATGTGTTTCATATCTCCATGCTTAAGAAATGTGTACGAGACCCTTCTCAAATTGTGGAACAGCAGAGTATCGAAGTTCTTCCTACTCTTGCATATGAGAAGAAACCTGTAAGGATCCTAGACTATGCAGTGAAGGTATTGCGCAACAAAGAGGTTCCACTAGTGAAAGTTTTATGGCACAACCAGAATGTAGAGGAGATAACTTGGGAGCGCCAACAAGACATGATGGACCAATATCCGAATTATTCAGGTACTGAATTTTGAGGGCAAAATTCTTTTAAGGAGGGTAGATTGTAGCACCCGGTTACATTGAGTCAAAATTTGAATTATTGTTAATAACGTACTTTTATAGAAGGGTTGGGAGAGTTATTGATTAGGTTAATAAATGACTAGGCAAGGGCAGAAAGGTAATTAGAGATTTAAAAAAAAAATAATGTATTTAAGGTTAGTGATTTGGGGTTTAGTGCTCGGTAGCCGCCACTAATTCCCTTATTTCTCTCCCGGCCTTCAGCTCTTCAGCAGAAAACTTTCGGGCGATTTCTTCCTCCCTCGACTCTTCTTCAACTTAAGTAAGTTTTCCTCATTCCTCTTAAGTTTAAGCAGTTAGATAGCTGAGGGAGTGCAATGTGGGGATTTCGTGTATGCTGTGAATGAGTGTAGGTTTGGGTTGGGGTGAAAATTTGGGAAAATGCTTGGTGAATAGAACTCCTAACGGTCCACTTAAGTTTCAGAATGCTTTAGAATGGGGATTAGTAAAGATTGGCTTAATGTTCTGTTTATGGTTCTAGGTGAGCATTTCTGAGGCAACTCCTAACCGAGTATACACCAGGAATCCAGGTAAGTAAAGTCTTGCTTGTGCCTTCGGGCCTACATCACAAAACGTTAGGATTGTGTTTACTGGGATGTGTCTGTGTGTATGCATCATGTTTTAAAAGTATACGAAAATGAATTTGAATGCATGCTGACATGGTAAGGATTGAACATATTGAAACAGTTATATGAATCAGTTTTACTGTTAAGGGAACTAATCCAACCCTTAATGAGACAGTAGATATTTATACTTTGGGAGAGTTGATCCAACTCCCAATTTCACAGGGGGATCTGAACAGTGAATCAGCCTTACTGTTAAGGGAATTAATCCGCCCCTTAATGAGACAGTGGATATTTATACTTTGGAAGAGTTGATCCAACTCCCAACTTCACAGGGGGATCTGAACAGAACGATGAATATGCAACTGAGATGAGAAAGTAGAAACTGCATGTTTAGGAAGTTTTATGTTTCAGCATTTCCATTTCATCATTGCTTTACTTGCTTAGCATTAGGCTAATAGATGAGTTTTGTGATGTAGGTGAAGAAGTGACAGCAGGTGATTCTTCTGAGTTCATTGAGGGATAGACTGGTTGGGGGAGCACACTCATGCCACGAACCTGGTGAACTGATGAGGCGATTTAACTGATGTCTGTTTGGTGAGAAGGTTTAGTTGACAGTGATTAAAACTTAGAAATGCTAAGTTTCCATAACAGTAGTGGTTTCAGTACTTTAAACACGTTTTGAGATTTTTCTGATAACGGTGATCTGTTGTGTTTTAAATGTTATTTTTACTGGATTTGATTAATGTAGTGGTTTGAGTTGTTTCTGAATGGTCTTGGAAAAGTAAGCAAATTCCTTTCTGTAATCAGTGTTGTGTATGTTTTGTGAGGAGTCGTTGAAATGTACTCTGTTTTCTACCGGTAGATGATGTCTATCGGTAAATGTTGAGTTATGTTGTCTATCGGAAGATGTCTTCAGAAAAGCCATCGGATGATGTAGGTTTAAGTTTATCGGAAGATGTCTTTAGATGAGCCATCGGATGATACAGGTTAATTCTATCGGAGGGTGTAGGTTTAAGTCTACCGAATGATGTCTCAGTAAACTCATCGGCAGATGCGTTCTGACGTCATCGGAAGGTGTAGGTTAAGTCTTTCGGATGTTGTCCCAGTAAACTCATCGGCAGATGCATGCTGAAGTCATCGGAAGGTGTAGGTTAAGTCTATCGAATGTTGCCCCAATAAACTCGTCGGCAGATGTAGGAAAATTATCGTCGTTTAGTCTATTGGTAGATGATGAATTATCGTTCTGTCACCTACCGGTAGATGAAGACTTTGCATTATCGGAAGGAGAGGGTGTCATACTTTGTCGTGTAGTCATCGGTAGATGCAGTCTACTGAAAGTTGTCTGTGTTGTATATTTTCCGGGTGACGTCATCGGTAGAAGCCTCCTATTTCCTGTTTCTACTTCTTCCGTTGACTTTGTCGTCGGCTGATTGGTTTGACCTCTGCAACTTATCGAGTATTCCTCGTTTAAAAACTTTATTTCTTTTGGCCGATTATTCTGAACATTTCCAAAACATTATTTTAACAATGTTTTTTTTAGTTTGTTTAACTTCATAGTTATTCAAATGATTTCCGCTGCAAGTTCTCAAAGGTTTTGAGGTTTTAGTAAAATGATTAATCTTGACTTTCGGGTAAAGTTTTAACTTAATCCAAAATTTCTTAGTCATGTTTCGAGCGATGAGTAGCGAACCAAGTTCACAAAACTAGGGGCATTACTATTCTTCAATTGTAGATTCTACATAATCTAATTTCGGATGAAGACTACGTAGAATTTTTTTCAACAACTCTTATATCCTCCAACTTGTTTTCATTGGATTGGATCTCATTTGATTAACAATGGAGGTGACTTTCGTAAAATAATCTTTAATGCTCTCATTCTCCTTCATTTCCAACTTTTCAAATTCGGATCGTAGAGTCTAAAGTCGAACCATCTTAACTTTTGGCTTCCGTTTGTAGGCTGTGTGAATGACGTCCCAAGCTTCTTTGGAGATTTCAACGTTGGCAATCCTTTCGTACACAGCCGTGTCGATTGTTTGATATATGTGAAAAAGTGTCTTGTTGTCTTTCTTTTTATTCTCCTTTAGCGTATACTTTTTCACATCACTTATAGCATCTTCATCTTCTGGAACATGGAATCTTAGTTCGACGATGTTCCATAACTCCAAAGATTTCAACAACACTTTGACATTGTTGCTCCAATAGTCATAATTCTTGCCACTAAAAGGAGGAATGACATAAACGATGCTGGAACTACTCGCATCGGCCATTATGTCAAAAAATTTAGCAGCTCTGATACCACAATGTAGAAGATGGAAGAGGAAGAAAGAAAGAAATAATAAATACAAGTAGGAAATAGTTTTTTCCACAAAATTACTTTATTCATACTCTTAAAACAAGATTACATCAATTAAATAGAACCTACATCAATTGATAACTCTCGTGACTATTTATTTTCATAACTCTAATGACTATTCATTTATCCAACAATTTATGATCATTTACATTCATAACATTCATGGTCATTTATATTTTTAATTGTTACTCATTTATTTTCTAAAAGAGTTGGTTTTAACCTTATATGACATAACTATAGAATTTATTGATAAGTAAATTTAGTTTAATTTCCCAATAGTTTTAGCATTAAAAAATTGATTTTAAAACAAAAACTACAAACCTATTGGAACTGAATTACTCGGTTTTAATTATGAGAAACTGGTCGGAACCATGAGCCAAACCAAAACCTATTTAAAAAATCAAATCAAAAGTAAGAACTTACTATGAAGAAGCCAACCCAATAACTAAGCTACTACCCATTACCCAGCCTCACCCTAATACTCAACCCACTTATTTTCTTTATTCAGGCAATCACCCGACTGCCCACAGCAGCACTTCCCAGGCCCATCTCTCAAATTAAACTTTGAATAGAATTAGAGACTGGAGAGGCTATCTAACAATCAGCGACAGGCTTCCAGCAGCCCCATGCTTCCAACTCAAGTTTTTGATAGTTCGTCTTCTATTCGGCAGCCACACTGCACGACGCAATGCCAATCCCACCTGGTTGCAGAGCGGCCGGCCGAAGTATTCTTGATATACTAAAAGCCTTCTTGTCTAACTGAAGTTTTTTCGTTTATGCTCACTGTAAGATTTAAGATTATTGAGATTTTCTTTGTTTTATTTATATTATTTTGGCTTTTAGTTGAAGAATTTTCCATAGCTATATTTGCTTTGACCGTTGTTATTTTGTTTTTGGGTTTATTTTTGTTAGTTATGCACAGATTTAGATAATAAAATGATAATATAGTTCCTAAAGGTATTACGAAAACTATATTGAATTTTAAAAATATGTTAAACAATTTTTAGAAATGGAACCCAAACGCTAAACCCAGTTTGAACTATGCATAGGCCAAACTGAGGCGAAACCGAGCCTATAACCCAGCCCAAACCCATTTTGAAAACCCAAACTAAACATAAACTGAACCAACACCGAGACTTCGGTTAGTTTCGGTTTCTAATTGGGTCTTGTTGGTTTCTGCCCTTAATTTCAAAAAACCAAACTAACTAGGTTCAGTTCAAAATCGAGGTGGCATTATGGCACATTAAATCTGAATGCTCAACACAAATTCTCATTATTTTCACATTTGTAATAGTTTCTCGTTAGAGTTAATTTTCATTTTTCAAGTTCCAAAAATAATCATATTCTTTTTTTGAAATTGAGAAAGGGTTATAACCCAAGAAAAGTTGTAAAGATCTAATTTGACCTTCAAAAGGTCAATCAAGTGTAAAAATAAGGTTTATAGTGGAATTGAGTATTTAAGAAGGAGCATTAGAGTGCCCAAACAACCTTATCTAATCATGTTTGCCTCTTTCTTTCAATGTGCTCTTGCTATTTCGTTGTTTTAATATTGTCTATGATGTTGTTCAAATAGCTCTTTGAGAATAGAGAGACTAGCTTAGAACATATAACAAAAAGTGTTTAGAATAATTACGGAAAACAAATTCTAACCGAATTGACCCCATGGTTATATCGATCCTTCATTTACAACTCTTACTCACGAGAAATTTGACACATTTAAGGGCTAACAAGTAGTAGGCGTAACTACCTACAGAATCCTCCATGAACTCCTATAGTACCTAATGATTTCCAAAATAAAAATTTAATATCTATCATCGCCTTAAGCTACTCCAAATCTTAAAAAATTCATTTGCATTTCTAATATCGACCTGATACTCAGAGAGGATTCAACCATCCAGTCCAAGACTAGGTTTACAGTGGAATACTTGAAAATAAATTGAGTACTGACCCACAAAGAATGGAAAAAAATCCACATAGCGATCACATAAAAATAAGATAGTGCAAAGCTCAAGTAAATCCTATAAATATTGTGCAGAAAAATACCAAACACCTAATAATTTATACAATCTAATTAATATGAAGATAAAAATAAATAAAAAATTTCTCACTAGGAAAAGAATAACATTCGAGAAAAATAGATAGGAAAATAAAAAGGAATCTACTCCTCGGTGAGCAGCATCAATGACAACGTCCATTATCCTAATTTGAGGAAATTAAGAGAGTCTTTTGGGTGAACGACTAACTCAGTAGGAAACCCAATATTATACTAAAATGCATGTCAAAACTGGTTTTATCATTTTCTTTTAAAACCATGAACCATTATAAAATGCAGTGCATGAGTTCACATTCAAAATCACTTCTAATTCATTTCGTCGATCCAAAGATCCAATTGCGTCTCATGAGTCTAAAAGAATGAAACTGATAGGGATCCGAAGATCCATCAGCGTCACCCAGGTAGCAAGCAAACCAGCTAGCGATGACACCACTCGTGAATTAAAAAGAGTGGTTGGCAAGCATGTTTAGTGGCGACACCACTCGTAACATCATAACAAATAAATACACGCTAGCATGGTTTAGGGTTTCAAAATCCAACGAGCGCGCCATCACTGTCCTATAACCTATTTTTGTCATGTGTAAATAAACAAGCTTCACACACCAGAAGATGTACATGATATGACTCTAGTTATTTTGGCTGCTCGACCATTGCAGCTCAAAACAACTAGAGACTGATACTAGAAAGGCTCAACCAGCCCAATAAAACAATCAGCCCCTTAGGCGCACAAGTATAACAAATCAAAATAAAATATCATGTACTTATAAGATAAATGTGTAAAACATCCATTGATATACGTAAAAACTAACGTGCTGGTGGCTAGACCCCGTGAGGGTTTATCATAGTTTTCCCACCAAAATAAGGTTTTTAAAATCATGCAATGCAAATGCAAAACAATATAGAAACTCTTACCTCAATGACGACTGCAACCTTATCAACTAGCCGGATACACTATCATGAATAGGGATCGAAACAAGGCATTGGATCCCTAAATGCCGAAATAGGGACACTGTCAAACCCTATAACAAACCCGACATGAATTCCCATATCAACATACTAACATGAAAATAGTTGAATCTTAAACATGCACTAGGAACCCAACCAAGATATAACAACAAAATTCAATTCCAAATAAAACATCGTACAATGCTCGGACGTTGTAGGAGTCGACCCTTCAAGGCAAGGGGTCCACCCTTGCTTACCAAAATGAACAAAGGCCAACCACACTTGTCGACCCTTCAGGGCAAGGGCAGACACTTTTGGACAGGGGTCGACCTTTACTTAGAGTCTTTATATATGGCGTGCATGCTCGTAAACCATATATAAAGACACTAATATGGTCATAAAAGATATGTGATGCTCGTTAATTATTTATTACCAAGTTTTGGAATCACACCATGAAGATAGTCACACTTAATGGACTTTTTCTCCTACGGACTTTGATATCTTAAACTTTGTTTTATCACTTTTATCTTGTATAGAACGCACACTTCAATATGATCTTCATCTGTATGCTCGCTTGCCATTGGAGGATTCTCAATTGCAGCAATTTCTTCCTCAGACAAAAACTCACATACAGCACAAGTTAAAACAAAAGGTGAGAAAACTCAGTAAGTAGAAATACGTGCAAAACTTTTACATTTACTTTTACCGAATCTTGTTAAGACTTAGCCATCTCATTGTCGTTCAGGCATCGTCATCTTTTACTTTTAATTTTAACGATTAAGCTAACCATCTCACTGTCGTTCAGGCTTTTGCTATCACGTTAAACATATGCTCAAGCTCACCATCTCACTGTCGTTCAGACTTTTGCTATCGCATTTTCTTTTACTTTTTCATACACATGCAAATAACTTATCAATTTTATCTTTTAAACTATTCTATGTCGATATTCTAACATACGTGCTCAACCATTAAAAACGTGTAACTAAAAATAAAATAATTATAAAATAATCTTGTGATGTAGGGCCGTAGCCAAAACTTGTATTTCACTTACCTGGATTCTGAGCAGTTAGCGTTTATCGGGATTTCCAAAAATTCTAAAATAATATCCTGCTCAAATAAAATCTTTGATATTAATATCCTACTTAATAAATCCAATTTCGAAGAAATTTGAGCAGAATTTACTTACGTTGTGTTATCAGGTTGGACCGGGTCGGTTGAGTCGATTTGGGTCGAATTGGACGGTTCCAAAAATATTTTCTGCCTAATTTGAATAACAATATTAAAATCCCACTTAATTTTAATTCAACTTTAAAAGAATTTGGGCAGAAATTCTTACCGGATAAATTTTCAATCGGTTCGGTTAGAATCGGGTCGAAAAATCAGGTCGAGTCGGGTCCGGTTCGGGTGAACAGTACTCGGGTCGGGTCGGTTCACTATTGGGTCGGTTTGGTTTAATGTTGGTCTGATTTGGTTTGGTTCACTGCTGGTCCGGTTCGGTCAACTTAAGTGAACCGGTTCAGGTTTTTAAAACAAAAACCTGAACCCTTCTTCTTCGTCGCGAGTTCTGCAGAGAGAGTGAGAGGGATAGTGTGACACAAAGACAGGGAGAGTGAGAGTTCGACAGAGGAGAAGAAAATAGAGCGAGAGAAAAAGCTTACTCCAATGGGTCGTCGTCGGAGTTCAAGCGAGTTTCAGCAGAGGAGTTCCTTCACGTCGGAGGGGATTCGTCGCGACGGAGAGCTCGGCTTTCTCCTCGGATCGTCGCCGGTGACAGAAAGGTAAGAGTTCCTTTCTTCTTTTGGAGAACTCGAGAGGGAGAGGAAAGTTGTGGTGTGATTTTCCTCCTCCTCGAAGGCTCTATTTATAGAGCGAGGGGTTCATCCTGCGCCTAATGAGAAATCCGCCATCGCTCGGATTTTTCGAGCTGCAGTAGGTTAGCTCGGATTTTTCGAGCTGCAGAATCCCAGCTTCCCCCTTGTATCTGGACGCTTTCCAGACTACAAACATTGGATTGGACTTCGAATTTTCAGAGGAGAATCCGACTGATTCTCTGAAAATCTGGGCTCAGTTCGATTTTTGCTGAGTCAAAATTTCTGAACTTCATCTGGTCATGGTCGATTATCAAGCTAGATTCATCCAATTTTTACATTGATTTATCTGATTTTTATCCAAAAATTAGGTTACGGATTTATTTTTATTTTGGGAATTTCCAATTTGAATTCAAATTTACTCATTGAACCCTACTTTGTTATAGGTCGCCACCTATAAAAGTATGACGGAGCCTAGTTGCAAGCACATCGGTTTTAAACAAACAAGTACATATGATTTTTCTCACGTTTATTTTCAGCATACATGAGATATGATTTAGCTGTGATCTATTGAGAGGATGAATCATCTTAATACTTTGGACGATTTTTGTGTCAAAGTATCACAAGACTATCTTGTTACACCTTCTATCGCGTGAAGGTTGTGTTGTTTGCACTTACGGAAAATGGTAGTCGGGTGGTGAAGACGCACTTTTTGGGTTTTGAATCTATAAACCTGATCAAGATGTTGATTGATTGAGTTGGTGTCGTGGCTTACCGTTGATCATCGGCCACTCGATTGATGAGCTAGATCTTTGAATTGCAATCAGAATTTTCCTTCGGTCTTATGAGTCGTTATTGGATCTTCAGATCACTGTCCTTTCGTGATAGTGTACTGGAAAGGTCATTGTGTGACCCTCCTTTTTTCACTGAGGACGTTTTCTGTGGAAAATAGTGAAGTTTATTTTTTATGTATAGCAACATATGTACGTGAAATTTTTTATAAGTACCTCACTGAGTGCTTGTAGAGCAGGTCTTGATAAACAAAAAGGAAAGAGGTTTTTCTTAACAACTTTATAAACTCATGCATAGTTTGAAATTGATGTGCCTCAAAGACCATAAACACGGTCTCAAACGAAAGCTCATTCACCATCTAACCTTTTTACTAACAAGTTTGCTATAATTGCAGGTGATGAGCTCTTCAATGGCTTAGAGTAGAATCCAGATTCTCATGACATGAATAAACCCACACATGTGCTTACTTGGGACTTAAGTGTCGAATCTTCTCAATAGGGAATTTGTCTTCCCGGAGACAAATTGTTGTAACTAATTTACTTTTATTATTTTTGGCAAACATTTGCCCTCTTATTATTTTTTGCAAAACATTAGCATTTTAATTGTATGCATGCATATAGACATTT
The DNA here is from genome assembly GCA_022432975.1 of Begonia masoniana. Classification (NCBI taxonomy): domain Eukaryota; kingdom Viridiplantae; phylum Streptophyta; class Magnoliopsida; order Cucurbitales; family Begoniaceae; genus Begonia; species Begonia masoniana. Next base: position 27,524,483 of record CM039514.1, read on the forward strand.
AGGATAGTTTGGGTGGTTGAGGCCTAAGGCACTCAAGGCATAAAGGACGCGTGCGCGACTAGACACTGGTGTGCCTAAGCCAAGCAAATTCAAGGATAAACTAATCACAGAGAAGGATCGGTGCTTTCAGCTCAATCCAATAATCACCCCAAATGTAGCAAGCACAACTTTCTCAAATAAGCTTCAAATGAAAAGAAATTTTAAAGAGAACTTATATAATGAATGAAGATTAAGCCCAAAAAATTTCACATAAAAATATGAAGAAACAAAAAAAAATATGCAGAGAAATCCGTGGCTGGTCCGATAAGCAACCTAGAGTACTTTCGGTTAATGTTACTTTCCCAGGAGAGAAACAACAGCACTTGGGCAATGGTTACCACCTTTTCTACTGTTTTCCAACCCTAGAGGGTTTATAAAAGATGTCAATAAGAACTTACAAGCAACCAAAAGCTTGAAGTAATGGAGGCACACTCCACTCGACAAATATCCGTTAAGGCACTCATCTTGGAAGCTGATTGCTCCTTTGGTCCTTAAGAGAAATGAGCCGATTTTTATTGATAATCAAAAATTGAGTATAAAGTTCTCAAAATGAGAATTAAATATGACATAGGGTGGTGTAGGGTTTTGGCTTGAAATAGAAGGTAAATATTTAATCGGTTGATCTTGACCGTTTGCGGCACGCTCCTCCTTTCTTCAACCGTGGAGATGAAATCCTTCTAAGGTAAGTTATCTTGAGCTATGTGGGATGAGGATGAGCTGTAAAAATTCAAATGTAAAGGTGATTGTGCGCGCTCTTCCTCATAAATGGGTCGGGCTTCAAATGATGCAAGTGATGACGCGTGTCCAAAAAGAGTCTGTATGCGCGCAACCTTCTTCCTTAATGCAGGACGGTCTTTGCTTGTGCTCCATCAAGGACTTGATGCTTGGTTAATTCAATTGAAAGGCTAGTATGAATACTCCCATCCTTCTTCTTGCGGGCTGGATATGAGCCTTTATTTGTGCGCCTACCCCCTTGAATGTGGGTCGAGTATCTAACCGTGCGTGTGTCTCCATGCCTTGAGTGCCTTAGGCCTTAACCACACAAATTATCGTAAATGTTTATCATGCATGCATGCATGAAATTAAAATATTGATGTTTTGCCAAAATTAACAAGAGGGCCAATGTTTGCTAAAACCAATAAAAGTAAATTTAGTTACAACAATTTGTCTCGGGTAAGACAAATTCCCTCTTGAGAAGATTCGGCACTTGAGTCCCAAGTAAGTACATGCGTGGGTTTATTCATGTTCTAAGAATCTGGATTCCACTCTAAGCCATTGAAAAGTTCATCACCTGCAATAATAGTAAACTTGTCAGTAAAAAGGTTAAATGGTGAATGAGCTTTGGTTTGAGACTATGTTATTGGCCTTTGAGACACATCAGACACCAAACCACACTGATGGAAAGGGGCGCACCAAGGAAGGCTCAAACTACATCAATTAAAGGGTCACGCCCATACTAGCATTTCAATGGGATGAACCAAGCATCAAGGCCTTAATGAAGCAAAAGTGAAGGCCGTCCCACATTAAGGAGGAAGGGCGCGCACATACAGACCCCTTATTTAGTCGCGCACCACTGTTGAAGAATGAAAGAGCGTGCGTGCGCACGGTCAAGATCAACCGATCGAATATTTACCTTTTCTTCCAAGCCGAAACCCTCCACCACCCTAGGTCATATTTAATCCTCATTTTTAGAAATTTGCACTCAATTTTTTGATAATCAATGAAAATCGTCTCAGTTTCTCTTAAGAACCAAGGAGCAATCGGCTTGCAAGGTAAGTGTCTCGACAGATCATTATCGAGTAGAGTGCGACTCCATTACTTCAAGCTTTTGGTTGCTTGCAAGTTCTTATTGACATCTTTTCTCTCCAAACCCTCTAGGGTTAGAAAATAGTAGAAAATGTGATAACCATTGCCCAAGTGCTATTGTCACTCTCCTTGCAAAGTGACATTAACAAAAAGTGCTCTAGGTTGCTTATCGGACCAGCCACAAGTTTCATAGTATATCTTTTTCGTTACTTCATATTTTTACTTGCAATTTTTAGGGCTTAATCATTATTTACCAGATAAGTTCTCTTTAAAATTTCATATTATTTGGAGTTTTTTTGAGAAAGTTGTGCATACTGCATTGGAGAGCTTATCAGTTTGAGCTTAGAAGCACCACCCTTCATTTTGATTGCCATATTCTTGGATTGGCAGGGCTTAGAGACATCATCTGGTATCAGAGCAAAGAGTGCTTCCCTTGTGTGATATTTTGATTGTTTTTGCTTAATGGTTGCATGATCGTTTATTTGGCTTAAACTAAATTTAATCGAGTTAGTGAATTTGACCGAGAAGCATGTTTTAACTTAGTATTATTCTAGATCATTGTGAATCATACTTCCAGCAAGTATAATTAACATATTATCGTAAGCTTCCATTGTATGCTCTCTATTGAAATTGCTTACCTATTGCATAAATATTTGCCTTGTTTGAATTATTATTATTCGGACATTTTGTTGAGCTGAGGATGGTTCTTAACCTTAGCCTTTCCAATTTTTTTATTCAAGTTTTTATTTGATAGTAAGAATTGTTAAATGAACTCCTAAGAATCCTGATTACACTATTATTTGTATTTACATGCTTATTTTTCATTGGTGACTTACTAATATCACTAACTAATTGGATTCTAGTGGTAAGCTGAGAAATGCATTTAAAAACAAAGACCTTATATGATTATGTTTTTTCCTTTTATAGTTTGATTTTGTGATAATTGTAATTTTTACAACAAATCTTATTCACTATTTCTAAGACTTGGGAATTAGGTAGAACCATCAAAATGACAACTAGAAGCAGTAAGAATAAAATTTGACCAAACCAAGAATCAAAACCCTCAAGTGAGTGAGTCTAGCTCTCGTGGAAAAATCAATGATCTTAACCAAAAGATGGATCAACTTTTGCAGATGTTTGGTGAGTGTGAAAAAGACTTTCAAGAGCTCATGCATTGGAGGAGAATCGAACTAGTATTTCAAGGGTCCATGCATCAGAGGAGAACCGAACCAAAGTTCCCAGAAACCTTGCCAAGAAGGAGAACCAAACCGAAATACCAAGAACCCATGCACAGGAGGGGCGCTAAGCCTCCTAGGGAAAGGTTTCAAAACCAAGGATACTATGACGAAGAATGGATTGAAGGGAAAGAGGATTTTGTTCCCAACAGACGTTGAGATAACAAAGATTTTAGACATGCTAAGTTAACCATACCTGAGGATTTTGTTCCCAACCGACGTAGAGATAACGAAGATTTTAGACATGCTAAGTTAACCATGCCCTCGTTTAACGGAGCATGAAATGGTGATGCATTTTTAGACTGGATAGATAAAGTTGAGAAGGTGTTCGACTACTACTGATACTCCAAAAATGTCAAGTTGCAACTAGTGGCTCTCGAACTTACGAGTTATGCTAACTTATGGTGGGAGAACGTGAAGGCTCAAAGGAGAAGAGTCGAAGAAGAACCCATCACTACATGGAGAACCATGAAAAATCTCATGCGAAAGACGTTTGTTCCCAGTCACTACAACAGGAACTTTTTCTGCAAATACAAAGTCTAAAGCAAGGAAGTATTTCTGTAGAAGAATATCACACCGAGTTTGAGATGTTCAGAATTAGAGGTGGAATGGATGAACCTATGGAACAAGTGATAGCTAGGTTCATTAAAGGATTGAACCAAGATATTGGCGACATGGTTGAGCTACAACCTTTAGATTCATTAGACATGGTGGTTCAATTAGCTATTAAAGTAGAGGGACACCAAAAGAGGAAAGTTAAAACTACCACTAATAGGTTCAACGCTAAAGTCCAAGGATATACTAAAACCTCCACCAAAGTAGAAGAAACGAAGCCATTTACCTAGAGTTGGCCTGCCAAGGATACTAGCAGCAAGCCTTTGGTATCCAATTACAAATCCTACCAAAGTTCGTGGGATTAAGTGTTACAAATGTCTTGGTCTAGGACATATGGCCAAAGAATGCCTAAACCAACGAGTGATGCGCTATCAAGAACACATATCCTGTTGACTGAGCTAGGAACAAGATTTTTTGGATTCGAATGAATTAAGGACAGCTACGAGTCAAAGGCTGATTTTGGATTTTATTATCTTAAGTGTAAATATAAGGCAGAGGGAGGATAACATATCATGGATGGATATTTGTTCAGAAGTAGCAAATTATGTATCCCTAGTGGGAGTTTAAGTGTAACGACCCGGGAAGGATCGCCACGTGATTCATGGCTTTACTCACTCCTTAAACTCTTTTATATATTTTTTTTTTACTAAGCAGCGGAAATACTAATTCTGTAGTCACATTTAGAACCTAGACAATAAAATAAGGCATTTGGCTGGGAAAATTAAAACCCAAGGGCATCTGCCGAATCTCAACGACAAAACTTCACTCTCATCTGCCGATCACTAAACGACAAAAACAGAAGAGAGCTCACATCCACCGATAAACTAAGCTACATCATCCGGTTATCCTGTGCATTTCACGTGATTCATTAATCACCCATCGGTAGATGTAAGTTCTCACATCAACCGACAGTCACGTGCATCCCACACAATTCATTAAACGTTCGTCGGCAGATATACAAACCGCATCTGCCGATGACGTCAGCCGGTAGATAATCAAACCGCGTCTGCCGATGTCGTCAGTAGGAAGGTATACAAACTACATCTGCCGATGACGTCAGCAGGAAGATAAACAAACTGTATCTGCCGATGACGTCAGCAGGAAGATAGACAAACTGTATCTGCCGATGACGTCAGCAGGAAAAATATATAAACTACATCTACCGATGACTAGACGGCAGGAAAAAACACTCCTACATCATCCGATAAAAACACACTGTATCTACCGACAGAAATCTCATTACTTCTACCGATAGCAAAAGAAATCCTTTATATTTACCGACTGATGACATACTACCGCTACCGATAGAAAACACCCTGCATCTACCGATAGAAAACACACCACTCCTACATCACCCGATAGACATAATCATGAACAAGTCTCAAACTTTCTAGACTTAACATTTCTGTAAACAGAAATCAATGATTCCCTCAGAGTACATATATCGAAAATCTTAAACATAAGATATTCAATAAATTGTACCATCCTCAATTCAGTAACCAACCAGACAATTTCAAATCCCAGTACCATAACATAACTTCATTCCATTTATACTTCTATATTAAAAATCATTACTAACGTTCATAGAGCATAAACCAGAGTTTCCATCACCATCCAGCCACAGACTTGCACCTTGAACACCATCCAGCAGCCAATCCTAAACATCCTCATTGATTTTGAAATCCTCACCTGAATGTTCTTCACCTACATCATAAGGTGTAACTGTAAGCCTAGGGCTTAGTAAGGAATGCAATACTATCACGAGTGCATGAATGCATAATTCAGAGAAAACATGCTCATAAATCATTTCTGATTCATGTTCTTGTTCGTATTCATCATTCATAATCATAGATCGTATTCATCTTTCATATCATAGTTCATATCGCTGAACCACATTCATCATTCGTATCATAGTTCATATCGCTGAACCATCTTCATCATTCATATCATTGTTCATGTTGTGTGGGATGAGAGAGGATTTGTGCCGGTAAAGGGGGTTCGACAGTGAGTTTGATCATGGTCCCTACTGCGGGTCGTATTCATATGTCCTACTGCGGACTGTGACATACGACGAACCGCCCCCAACCCTCACTCATCCACGTTGTAGGGATTTTATCATCTTATCTTGTTCATGAGAAAACATGCTTTTAAAACATTTTCGTGTGCATAAAACATTGATAATGCATGAGCATGGGATTCTTTAACTCATCCTAGCTATAGGACAGAACAATCATCCAGTGTGAAAACTTACCATCGAACTACTCATCAACATAAATGCTAGACAGTAACATGAAAGAACTACTGATCATCGTATGAGTTTCTACCTAGCATCCTTTGATGTAAGGTCCTATTGACCGGGAAACCTATACATTCACTTACCTGGTCTCCTTAGCACTTTGAGCTCTTTCTCTTCAAACTTCTTCACCTAAAACATTCACATTGCAGTAGTTAAAACAAAGTCCTAAAAGTTCTAACCTCAAGTCATCCTAGGGTCTAATAGGCAAAGCCATTCCAAATCCTTAGTCTAACGCTCTGTGAAAATCTAAAATCCAAGAACTGAAATATACAGATTCGACTATTGGTTACTCAGGGTTGATTGTTCTTTAATGTCCAAAACTGATTCGAAATGACATTACCACTCTCAGATTAACAATGAACTATATTATTACCCTGTTGTTTAAGGATTTGAGCTACGGGTTTAAGCTGAAGACAGAGTTAAACGATTAACTGGTAACTACATTGCCTAACTAATACCTCGAGCGTAGAGTATGGGAGGAATGGCAAGGAAATCGATTGTCGGAAGGGAAATTTCCAGCTAACAGAGAGCAGGAGCTTGGGAGAGAAGAAATCGCCGAGAATGAAGGGTGTCGGCTACAGTGGGTTACTGAGGTTTGAATCCTTTCCATTTTCTTTAAATAATGACCTCAATCTTCCATTATTACAACCTTGCCACTCAACCTAGTTAAAATCCACATATAATTAATTAAACTTGTCATAAAATTCTAAACCGCGAAGATTAAATATTCATGACCGTTAATTCAGTTAGGAAAATTACCTAGTCGTAACTCGGGTGTTACATTAAGGAAAGACCTCGTCAAGGAAGCCCACAGTGGCGGTTTATCAAGCCACTTTGGGGAGAAGAGAACCCAATATCTGCTTAGGAAATATTTCTACTGGCTCAATCTTTCACTTGATGTACATAGAGTCACTGAGCAATGTATTGTTTGTAAAAGGGCAGAAAGCAGAGTCCTGCCTAATGGACTATACTTACAACTCCCAGAACCTACACACCCTTGGTTGGAAATTAGTCTATATTTCATCATAGGTCTTCCACGAACAATCCGAGCTACAGATTCCATTATGGTTGTTGTGGACAAATTTTTCAAAATGGCACACTTCGTTGCTTGTACCAAGACTGGCAATGCAGTCATTACTGCTAATTTTTTTTTTAGAGTGGAAAAAGATTTGAACCAGATTACTATACAGCACATCTTTCTATCCACAAACTGATGGTAAGACAGAAGTGGTCAACGGTACTCTAGGGACTCCTTTTAGAGTTAGCGTAGGCAAAAAGTTGACAGATTGGGATGTCCAACTTTCGTATTTGGAGTTTGCGTATAATAGAAGTGTCCATTGCACCACTCGAAAAACTCCTTTCGAAGTGGTCTATAGTTTCAACCCCCTCACACCATTGGATCTCATACCACTTCCTGAGACAAACCTTGTAAATCCGAAAGGAGCTAACAAAGCGGCTCACAAATACATGAACTGGTTAGGAAGAATATGAGAAGAAAAATGAGATATCTACAAGGCAAGCTAACAAGGGACACAATGAAGTAATATTCAAAGAGGGTGACCTAGTATGGCTCCATTTGAGAAAGAGCATTTTCCTAAACAAAGGCGATCCAAGCTCAAACAATACCTCGAACGATAAAATCCCACTTGGTGCAATACCTCGAACGATAAAATCCCACTTGGTGATGATCAATTTTCCAGGTTTGATCGTTTGACCGTTTGACCAAAAACACACATGTCACACAACGACAAAATTGAGTGAAATTCTCGATACGTCATCGTTCAATAAACGCAAAAAATTTACCAACTTGAAATTATTGTAAAAATCTTGGGTTTTACAAGACCTCAACAAGAAGAGAAATAAACTGCTCAAGATGGAAGGTAAGGAAAGAGAGAAAATCTTCTTTCGTGACCAACTACCTCCCTCCTATACGAATCTTGGGAAAGTTAGAAGTCTTTTAAGGTGAGTGGCTTACTTAGTATGGGTAAATTTTTACATTCAACAATGAATTTAAGAAAATGTAAGAGCATACTAAGTATAAAACATTATCATAAAAATTGTTTTAATAAATGAACAGAAGGAAAAATATTCAAACCCTTCCACTCTAGTGCAGTACATCAGTAAAATAGACCCTACTGTGTATCACAAAAATCCTAGAGAAAATAGAGTCATTTACGGACTCCAGCAATCTCGGGGCATACTATACCATAAGCAAGTACATTTATAAGGATGATACTCGACTATGGTTGAAGCTATAAAAAGAAAGATCCTGATCAGGTTTAGAGTATTGCGCCAAGGGACACAACAAAATAAGTTATTACATTACTCTAATTAACACAAACAAACACATCTTCCAATCAATGTTCGTAAAGAAAACCAAACCTCTTTACGGGTCGATTAAACTTGGTTCGCACGACAAAAATGATCAATAATGTAATGTGCATGCTCATAATGAACATGTCGAGTGAAAAATAATTAATACTATAATAAAATTGACGAGTCATAAAATTAAAACGTCATTTCATATAAGAACACATCTCAAAATAAAGTTTGTAAAAACAATGATGTTGGACATAAAAATAAACATCTATCTCAATGACGACTATAGTCTTACCGACCAATCGAAACGCGTTATAAGAAATAGGTATTGTAATCCATAAAATTGTCGGAACCTAACAAAAATCCACATTAAAATCCTAATTAAAACACTAGGAATATTAGATGGATCCTAACTTGGGTCTAGAAAGCAAAATAAAAAAGAAATGACAATTGACCTTGCACATAACCAATTTATACTTACTCAAAAGTTCCAATATTATATTCTCGACTTCCAAACTTCTTAAATACTAGGAGTTTAGAATTTGTCTAATGTTAAACACTTATTGACCCAATTTGAAATTTTGTAAATTAAATACTAAAAATAAAGTTTCAAATCTTGCCTCTATATATGTGCTAAGCGATTGGAATAAAATTCTACAAGCGAAGGCCATCAGCGCGCCTAGAATGTCGAACGGAATTAAGAAATAGTGGCTGCTTATTCGAAATGGCAGTCAAAGTTTACGTTGAAAAGTCAAAAGTCAAAAGTCAACAATCAACTCACATGCCACGTCAGTAGTCAATGCCCAGTCAGCAGAGTCAATGCCATGTCATGCTACATCAGTGCTACATCATCAACTTCAACTCAGACGACGACGACGACTTTTTCGACGACAACAATGGTGGTGGATCAGAACAAATTATTTGGGTTTTAAACGTTTCAAGCTTATTCATCTAATGGTGGCGTCAGTTTTCTAAGACGACGCTCGAAACGACTGAGATATAAGATTTAATTGACGATTTGCAGTTTTCTAATGAGATTCAGAATCGTCGATTCGACGAATAATATACCAAATCAAACTTTGGAACATGATCTATGGGTTTATTGGGATGGAGAGAGAGAGCGTGATAGTGATGGAGAGAGAAAATGAGAGATGAAAAAGAGGGAGCTAGAAAATGAGAATTTTACACTTAGCGCCAATTAAAAATTTGAAAGTTATTTCATCCTCAATGTCTGAAAAATTATTTTGGGGTTAATCTTTATAATGACATATATGAGCTCCTATAAAGAGGGGTATAATGAGACAATTTTTGGTTGAATTAGGGAGCGAAAGTGTGTGATTTTTCCTGTTTTCTGTTTCAGAGAATCGTTCGAAAAAGGACATGCGATGTGTTCAGTATACATCCTTTCACCATTATATAGTTAGTGTTTGTCATTCGATATTTGTATTGAGTCCAGCATGTCTATGTTTGAGTTGAGAAGATTTTTTGCTTCAAAGTGCAAATGTTTAGGTGAAGAAAGACCATTTCATTAAAAAGGTAAGATCAATCGAATTGTTCTTGAGTAACTTACGCAACATAGATAAATATTCTAGTTTCTCTTTTTTAGATTTGATATATGACTTTTACACATCGATATCAACATGTTATAAAATTAATGGTCTCATTTTAATTTTTAGGACACGAGAATGATGCACATTGCTGACGCTAGAAACATCAACGAATTCTGTCATGCGTAGAGCCCTTAAAAACTAATAGTTGAAGTATCAATTTAATTGATGTAAATGATTTATTATTTAAACTATTTTAAATCTGAGATAATTATTCTGTCAAATAATAAATAATAAATCATATTATAAGATTACAGTATTAATGTATTACAGTAAATAAACAAATTGATATTTAAGAAAATATATGAACAGCTGCATAAAAACTTGGGGTAATGACAACGTGAAACTATGGCACATTGTCTAGCTGAAACAAGCCCTAGCCCACATTTGATGAAGCCTATAACACAAGTGATGAAAGGCACTCTCAAAAAGAGAGTAGTTCTCTGTACAAGGCAAAAGCTTGACTCCCTTATACTATTCAGAAGAAGGAAAAAGATAAAATTTCAAAAGATTTCAAAAAAATTCAAAAACCTCGATTAGTAAAATTGACAGATATTTTTCTTTCTTTGTTAGTCATAGTAGTTAATAGACAAATGCAGTTATTTCCTCCATCTGTCCATAACAAAGTTTATCTAAAGTTTCTATCTCTAGAAATCGTTGGGCTATTAAGATCACAATAATTTGGAGGTTGTTTTGGATTTTATCTGTCAAGATTTAAAGTTAAAAGTAAAATGCTTATATTTAAAAACTAAATTGAAATTATCAAAAAATTTAATGAAATGAAAATTACACAAAATGTAAATATTAAAAAAAATATTTTTGACATTATTTTGCCTAAAAAAGATAAAAAAATTCTGTTGAATTGCAGATTATTTTTAGTTGGGAGATTTACTCATTTTGAAGAAAGACACTTCTGTGGACGGTTCGTAAATAAATAGATTGGACCCCAGTGGTCATTTTGGTTAACATTTCATATGCCAGCAGAAGCAAATAGCTCATCCTTAAAGATATTATACAAAAGTTGAATCTTCCATTTCCTAGCTCACCTTTTATATAAACTCTTCAAGATCTCTCTCTCTCTCTCTCTCTCTCTCTCTCTCTCTCTAATTGATCCTAAGAAAATGGTAAAAGCAAAGCAGTTCAAAGGTGTAAGACAGCGTCGATGGGGCTCCTGGGTTTCTGAGATTCGTCATCCTTTACTGTAATTTTCTACGTTTTACGTTCATATCTATACTTTCCCTTTGTCTTGTCTTGTTTTTTTTTTTTTTTGAGTTAACAGAACTAATATTAATCTTAAGAAGCTCTTAATGGGCTAATTAAGGGATTCTTTCGTTTTAGTGGGTATATTCTTTTCTGTTTGTTTCCCAGGAAAAGAAGGGTTTGGCTAGGGACGTTTGAATCTGCAGAAGAGGCAGCTAGAGCATATGATGAGGCTGCCATATTGATGAACGGCCCAAATGCCAAAACAAACTTTCCGTCGATCACAAACAAGGCAGCCGGCGATGAGAGTAAGTCTACATCATCTTCTCCGAATTTACTTTCCAACGTCCTCAGCACTAAGCTTCGAAAATGCTGCAAATCTCCATCTCCTTCCCTCACTTGCCTAAGGCTTGACCTCGAGAATTCTCGGATCGGAGTGTGGCAGAAGAGTGGAGGGCCACGTTCTGATTCAAGCTGGGTTATGATGGTGGAGTTGGCCGGAAAAAAAGATGAAGGAAACTTTTTACCGGAACTGATCCTCCCAGAGACGTTGCCGGAGAAGGGTTATGGGCGGCTGGATGGTGGAGGTGCATCTGAGGAGGAGAGGATTGCGTTGCAAATGATAGAAGAACTATTGATAGGAATCGAGCCAAATTAATTAGTTTTAGTCGTCCCATGAAATATTTAATTATGCTTCATTAATTTGTACTTGTCATTCGTATTGTGTGTTTTTTTTTTTTTGCAGTTCAAACTTTAAGTATAAGTTTTGATGTTTATAATAGTCAAGAACATGTAAAATTACACATTTAACGATCAATGGAATTAACTATAGTCAATGAATTTATCTCTCTCTTGTCTCCTCTATTTCTAACCTATGGTTTAATTTGTTACTAATTCTTTTGGGTACCATACTTTTAGGACTCATAATAGATGAGTTGTTTTAATTTATTCTCTTGGATTTAATTTTCTTATTAAGGTTTTATGTCACGACCCTAATGTCGTACCCAATTTCCCGGACTATTTTTTTTTTTTAATTATCCTTTACATTTTTTTTCTTTAACTGTACGTAAGGCGAAATCTCAATCGAAATCGAAATCGAAATCGAAGTTCGTTTAGTAAATCGTTTAAAACAAATACTAAAACAATTAAAACATTAAAAACAATTAAATCAATAAACCATTAACTAAATAAATAAAACCTCCCTTTTTTAAAAAAAATCGACAGAACAAGTGGCGATTGCTCCTGGCGAGCAATCGCCCCTTGGCGATTGCTTACCTCGCCTGGCAATCGCCTCTCCTGCGATTGCCAGGGGGAAAGGCAATTGCTCGCCTCCAAGAGGCGAGCAATCGCCATGCTCTCTGGAATTTCTCCAGAGAGCACGACTTCCCCCCCCCCCCCCCCCCCCCCTTCTCCTTTCTTCTTTCCTTCTTCACACGCCCTGCACTTCACATTTTCAACACAAAACACACAACACATTAACTCTTCACTTTTCTCACTACTTCTTTAACCAATCTTTACGTACCTCCACAAAATACACTCCAAACATGACATTTACTCAAACACTCAAAACCGACACAATTCACGTTAAACATAATCAAATTTCATAAAAACGAACCGCGTGATTCCGTTTAAAAGTTTAACATTTCCTTCTTGTTTGAAAAAAACGTCAAAACACTACAAAACGCAGTATATACTCTATTCAGTCGCCAAACATCCGAAAACTTATCTAATCATACTAAAAATCCATCCAATTCCACCATTACCCCAACATCACCAAAAACTCTCAAAAATTTGTCTAACCATGAGTCAACCAGCCTAGCTAAAACACGCTCCGCCGCCACGAGCTCCGCCCATCGACCATCTACACTTGATCATCATAAAGAGGTTCCTCACCTTCGTTCTCAGTCACCTACATCATACGATAAATACATTAAGCCTAATGCTTAGTAAAGAGTGCACTAAACATAACATTTACATATATGCATGACATTATTAAAAACATATTCGTTTCGTTTTCTTTTTGATAACATTAACTCATTGTCTACGTAGTAGACCATTTCCTTGCTTCGTGAGAACCATGAATTGCCCCGTGAGAACCATGACTTGCCCCGTGAGAACCATGATTTACCCCGTGAGAACCATGTCTTACCCCGTGAGAACACATATATCATTAAGTCTTTACCGTTCAATTCATCATAAAAACATGCTCGTAAATAGTTCGTATGCACAGTTAGGAAAAACATGATGCATGAGGACAAACATTCGCATAGGAAAATCATTGAAGACAAATCCTTAAACATCTATAGCCCGTAGGCCAACGAACACTCAGTTAGAACCAAACCCCCATCCTAGGATACCCGACTCACTAAAACCCTTACAACCAACAAATATCATAATCTAAAACAACAATCTCTAAATCGTTATGACGTAGGGCCTTAGGGGCTGGAAACCTAACACTCACTTACCTGGCGTCGTAGATATGCCGAGCACCGTCCTTGAGCTTGAGTTACCTAAAGCATTTCATAACACATCATTAGTTTTAACTCTAATTCATAAATTTCGAAGCTAAACGAAATCTCGAGCTAAGGTAATTTCCCAAAAACTCTAATCCATTTCATTTGGGCATTTCATCGAGCACTTGCTGCTCACTAACTTCAAAACTCCATTAATGATGTTTTACCAACCTCCAACAACCAACATTTAACCCTAATCAACTACCAAACATCAATAATTCCCTCAATCCACTCAATCAACAACCATAGTACCATTAATAAACGAAATCTAGCAATCCAAAATAATTCCTAACGAAACCCCTAAATTTTCTTCACAAACCCTAAACCAAAACCACTCCAAAAACGACCACTAACTTGACTAAAGCATAGAGCTTACTTGGAGGGTTGATTTGTTGAAGAAACTTGAAGGAAGAATCGCCAAAATGGAGGAGTTGGTCGATCGTTGGAGATGGCGATGAAGGAGAAGAAAAATAGAGAGAGAGAGAGAGAGATCGTGGAGGAGAGGAAAAGTGAGGGAAATAAAGAGTTTTCCTAATTTAAGTAAAATTTGACTTAACAATTACCTAAATGCCCTTTTATTATTTCTTTGCTTAAACTCTTTAATTAACCTATCAATTTAGTTTCTCCAAATTCTTTTATTTCACCATATATTCTTATTTATTCCCAGGGTTCCTACGAAACTTTCTGTTCGCCATTTGGACTTAATTTATTATTCCTACGAATTAAAACTCTATAGCACTTAAACAATAAAACTGAAACTATAGGCTCAAAACCCATAGTCAAAGTTTCTGGGCGTTACATTTTATAGTTTGGTTTTTATTTTTAAATAGTCTTATAATATTTTCAAATTATGAAATTTTGCACAATAGACTTTCATTGTACTCCAAGTTAGAGTTAAAAAGTGGAGACTACATATAAATGTATTGTAATTTCTTTTTGCAAGCCGTTTGACATCTCTAATAGATAGTAGAATGAGAGTCTATTGTGAAAGTGTCATAGTTTTTCAATGACATCAGTAATTTTAGTGAATTATTTCGCAAAAAAGATGAAAAGAATTATAATAAATCGTAATTTGTAGTCTCAAAGTCAAAACTATTTCCATGATCTTTTATGAAAGTTTGATGATAAATGCATGGTAGCTTATTTTTAATAGATATTTTGCAGCTCTAATTGAGAGTACAAGAAGAGTATATTGTAAAAGTTTCATAATTTTTTAATGACATACGTAATTTTAGTGAATTCTTTCGTAAAAAAGATATAGATAATTATAATAAATTATAAAAGTGTTCAAAAATCACAAACCTTTTGATATTATCTTTCCATGAAATGAACAACCTGTGAAAAAAATTTCAAATAAATCCGATATTGTTTTATATGATTTGAGGCGTAGTCACTCCAAATTTTTTAATTTTAACATATAAAGGCGAGAGCAAGAGCCCGCTCAATTTCGAACGGGCTCCCGGACCAGAGTACAAAATCTATTTAGGGAACAGCTACTGAAGATCGGGTGCCGGATCTAAAAAAATTATCTAGACCGGGTGCCTGCTCGTTTTTGCTTTGTCGAGCGAGATCCTAGTTTGGGGCACGTGTCTAACAAAAGGAGATTAGGATTCCGCTCGTTGAGACCGAAAGTTCGCTATTGGTAAGATTGTTAACAATGGATGTAAACAAATAGCACGTCCTTCCATTAAAATAGGTTGGAAGGCTTGGATGTTTAATCTATGCAGAGTAGGTGCTCTGTTTAGCAATACGGGATGCCCCTCATAACTTCCTGAAGTATTTCCCATACAATCGGTTCTTTTTCCCAAATTTTACTCTTAGCAACTCTTATGAAGGCAAATTTGTTAACGAAAATAATTTAAGAGCAAAATTTGTTAATGACTTTGTACTTTAAAAATTATTTTATTAATTACCCTAAAAGTAAAATGGACAGTATTGAGATAACAAGAAAATGGAAGCAATAGAGGGAGCAAAATGAAACAGTTAATAAAGTATACAAATTAAAAGAATATTTTACAATAATATTTTTCTTTGCGTAAGGAAGGGTGAGTCAATAAGACAGGGTGCATTAACGTAAATAACATAATTACACCTAAAACATTTTGGAACCATATTTAGGACCATGTAAGAATTCATTGTTGCCTATAATTTTGATAAGGGTAAGTTACAAGGATTTCATTTATTTTATGGGTAAAGTACAATTTGGGCCCCAAACTATGGTGAAAATGACAGTTTTCACTGTAAACTTCAATAATGGCAAAAAACAACCGTAATATATGAATAATGGGTAATTCACCCTCTAACATACTATTTTTCGTTAAAATGACATGTTTTCGTCACGTGCCCTATTTTACTACCTGATATACCCCTGCACTGCGTCTGAAATGCAGTGCGAAATGAAAAGTGTTGCGGTAGACATGGAAAGAGAAGAAGATGCTCTCACTGAAATGGAGATTCGAGATAAAGAAGAAAACTTGATTCCACAGGAAGAAGAGAATGTGAAAGAGAAAGAAAGTCTATTGCAGGAGGAAGAGGAGAGAGAGGAAGTTGCAATGGAGAAAACAGAGATGGAAGAGACATTGGAGACGAACGGGCCTGGATGTGCAGAAGAAGCTACTTCATCAGATGACAGTTTTCATTTGAAGAAATTTTAGATTCAGAAAAGCTGGAATTTGAAGAAAATGCCGAAAACGGTGAAGAAGAAGAAGAAGAAGAAGAAGAAGATGGGAACCGGAGAGAGCCAGAAGAAAAAATCTAGATTTCAGCCATTACAGAAGCTCTGGAGAGAGAAAAAGAGCGAGGGTGAGGGGGAGAGAGCTCACCGTCGATGGAGCTCTTCGCCAATGGGGGGGGGGGGGGGGGGGCAGGGGCACACGTCGCACGTCGCTGAAAGTCAGTGAGAAGACGTTGAGAGTTGATGCGAAGAGAGGCGAAGGTGAAGGGTGAAGCGGGCGATTCGAGTAGTAAAATAGGGTACATGACAAAAACATGTCATTTTAACAGAAAATTGCCCGATATGGGGTAAATTTCTCATTATCCATACATTACGATTATTTTTAGCCATTATCAAAGTTTACGGTGAAAATTGAATTTTTCACCATAGTTTGGGGGCCAAATTGACTTTACCCTTATTTTATTTAAGATAACTGACCAGCTTAATTTAGTGGGCTAGTATAGCTATTTGAGAAGTCATTACCTAAAATTAATCTATATCATAAAATTTTAGAAAGCCACCACTTTGGAGGAGCCACAATCAGACGGTAGAGGAATTTTACTGAGGATAGTTATGTTTTCACGAATTTGTGACCTAGAAAGCGGGTTAAGTATTTATTATTATTGTGGTTGTAAGATTGAAATAATATAAGAGGAGGGTGAATTAGATTTTCTAACTTTTTTATCTTATTAAATATTCTTATAGTTTGTGATATTGAACTATAAATTTTCTCTCTTATTTAATAATTAAATTTTGAGTAATTATTGATTTAAACCCTGTACTATACACTTTTTTTCAATTTGCCCTCTGTACTAAAAAAATCGACAAACCGAATCCTGTACTTTGATTTTGTTATCAATTTTGACATTCTATCAACAATTTCATTAAACCCTCATTTAAAAAATTACCAAACAATCTTAGATTCCGTTGCAATTTTTACCACATGTTCACTGCTAAATGAGGAGATAATCTGGAAATTTTCATTATTTGTTAACACATGTACGATTTATTGTAATTTTATATTATTATTTTATAAAAATATTATAATAAATCATACAAATTTTAGAAAATTACAAAAAATTTTATATTATCTACCCATGATAGGTTGAACATGTGGAAAAGTTTTTAAATAAATCAAATATTGTTTAGGTGTTTGTTTAAATTAATCTCAGTTTCTTCTATACTTTATAAATTAATTTTTAAAAAACTACCAAACAATATTTGATTTATTTGAAACTTTTTCCACATGTACAACCTATCATGGGTAGATCGTGATTTTCTAAAATTTGTATGATTTATTATAATATTTTTATAAAATACTAAAATAAAATTACAATAAATCGTACATGTGTTAAAAAATGACGAACATTTTCAGATTATCGTCTTATTAAGTAGTGAACATATGGTAAAAATTTCAACTGAATCAAAGATCGTTTGGTAATTTTTTAAATGAGACTTTAATGAAATTGTTGATAGAAGGTCAAAACTGATAACAGAATCAAAGTACAGGGTTCGGTTTGCCGATTTTTTTAATACATGGGGCGAATTAAAAAAAAGTGTATAGTACAAGATTCAAATCGATAATTATCCTTAAATTTTTATTCAATCAAACAATGACAATAATGAAGAGAGACAAAAAGAGATAGAAAACATGTTTGTTAACGTGCTTCGGTCAAACTGCCTATATCCATGCTACAAGACTTCTCCTTTAAGATTTCTTTCCAATAACTCTTCTGGTTACAAGTGACTGGACTTCTGCTCTTTGGCCCTAGGCGCCTGCTCATATTAGACTTTGAAAATTCGATCAATCTTTTTATTTACTTTGAGTTTACAATATGAACTTTAAATGGTGTTGCATTCATTCAATTAACACTACTAATTCCACATACTCATTTTCAAGGTATTTTCAACGAGAGTAAAATATTAAAAAAAAATTACAATTATATCAACCAATTCAATACACTCATCTTTAACTTAGATAGTGTAATAGTATGTAAGAGTCTTGCATTTTTGCTTATTCTAACACTTAATATCAAGTTTTATGATTTAGCAATGTTCTTTGAAGACGAGCTTTAGAGATCATGCAACTGTAGCACCAATTAAGACATATGAGTGGCAGTCCAATTATTCTCTTGTAGCCTTGAGAGATATGCTATAAAGTTTATAGTGGGATGACAAGGTACATGACCCATATGCCCACCATATGGCTATCTTCAATGAGTTATGGCATTTGAATATGCTGGTATTTGAGGGAGGATCTTACCCACAGGTTGTAGAGAATTGGCTTAGGGTTAAGCAAAATTGTAATACCTGGAAATTTTAATGTATAATTTTATAATAAATGATGTGTTGTGTATGGATGAGTATATAGTAATTAACTTAGTAATGGATGAGTTTTAAGGAAATAAGAAAGTTTAATTGAGGGATTTTAGCCTTGTTAATTGAGATGATTTAAAAAGTGAAAAATTCAAAACAGCAAGCTTGAAGTGTCGACCTATTTACAGTGAGTGACCAATCGACCTATGCACTCCAAAATATAACAATTTGTCAAGGTCTCAATCTATGAACAATGATTGGTCGACACTTACCCTCCAAATGTTGAAATATTAGGCAAACTTGAAGAGAATATGGTTGAAGTATCGACCAAAATCATAAAGTGTCGACCAAACCATCAGGAAAACCCAACGATTTAGACTTCAATTAGGTGTTGAATGATAAGGATTAACTTAATAAACTTATTTCTTGATAGCCAAGGCATTAAGGTGACTCATGGGTTGAGTTGTCAACACCTCCTTCTCATTTCCTCTCTATAAATAGAGTTGTATGCTAGTTATTATTCTTCACATCTCGGAAGCTTAGAAGCCACAAAATTTGCGGCTTCCTATCTTCCATTTTGAAGGCAAGGTAAGCCTTATTTTGAAGTTCTTGAGGTTTAGTTTATAATACATTATGCTACATACATGAAAATTGATGAAATAAGGGTGTTGTGAAGAGGGTTTCAAGAGTTGTATAGGACTTAATGATTTCCAATTTGATTCGTCATTTTATGCTTTGGAAGGTATTAAAATATGTTTAAATGCATGTTGGTCATCATGCATGTAAATAAATGAACATAAGGACACATGTTTATGCAATTATTGTGAAATTGATAAAAACTGGGAAACATTGTACAATTTTGGTTTATGAAGACCGATGAACTATTAAATAGATGTCTTGTAATGACCCCTTATCCCAGTAAGATTTTGTCTGCTTTGGGGATTGGGCCATAGCCTAATATTGTCATGACCCTAACACTGTACCCTTATTTACCCTTAATTACCGTACAATTTTTTTTTTTAATTTTTCCTTTATCCTTAGCGTTTATGCGGAAAACAATTTAAGAACAATTTAAAATCAATTGAATAAAACGTTTAAAGCAATTACAAAACAATTATTTAAATCAATACGTAACCTCACCATTTCACTAACACAATTCTATCTATACCACAATTTCTATCCACCTCACAAACATACACTTCACAATACAACTTAACATCAAGCACCCGATACTCATATGTCTTCCGAAATACCACCACAAAACCGACTCGAAACACAACTATAACAAAGTACATTTTCACGAAAATAAACTGCGTGGTTCCGTTTGAAAGTTTAACATATCCTCCTGTTTCAAAATCACAAAACAGTTCCAATGAAAACTTTACCAAAACAGTTTATAAAAACAGGTTTCCAAAACGTTTAAAACCTCAAAAGTAAACCTATCAACTACCAGAACCAAGCATCCTAAAATGTCTATACAACTATCAGTCCAAAACATCTCAATAACCCCAAAATCTATACATACTTCCCCACGGGTCGGTTGAGCATCGACTGCGCCAACACACTGCCGCGAGCATCCTTCGTCAACTGGACTCATGTCTCAGGAGGAGGAATCTCGTCCTCACTTGTTTCCTCGAAATCACCTACACCATACAGACACACTATGAGATAAAAATCTCAGTAAACTCTACGTAAATGAAAATGCGTGCTATGCATATGCTGTTCATAAGCCATTCAATCGTTTTACCTTTTCGTTTTCCTTTTCGTTATCCATTTCGTTAGCCTTTTCGTTTACCTTTTCGTTAACCTTTTCGTTTATCTTTTCGTTATCCTTTTCGTTAGCCTTTTCGTTTACCTTTTCGTTTACCTTTTCGTTAACCTTTTCGTTTACCTTTTCGTTTCTCTTTTCGTTTACCTTTTCGTTTTTTTTTTCGTTAACCTTTTCGTTTCCCTTTTCGTTTACCTTTTCGTTTCCCTTTTAGTTTACCTTTTCATTTCCTTCTTCATTAATCATGATGCATGAACAATTCATATCTTACAGTAAACAACCACATATATACCATCAAGACGATAAACAAACAACATACGTACCATCAAGACAGAAACAACATAATCTATAAAATAACTAGTTCTAACTACCCATCCAAAGTAATTTAAATAACGCGTCACCAAAACTCCTCGAGAAGACTTCGACGTACGGTGTAGGCCAATCGGCCAAAGAAGATCACGAGAACTTACTTGTCGTCCGCTAGCTCGCTAGGGATGCTCAGTTATCTGCCCACCTATGGCTCAACCTACGACAAATATTCAAACTTTATTAAACTCAAGGTTACATTCACCAATTACTCTCAAACTACTATTTCTAGCATAATCCAACTAAAACCTAACTAAATAGGCCACTAATTTGGGTTCGATAAAAACCGACCCAAAACTTCAAACGTGCATAAATTTTGCGTCGGTTATCGGAATCGAACGATTTCAGCGGCCACGTACTCCTCTAATAACCTATTTTAATCTGACAAAATAAATTTTAAAACAAACAACTCTAGCTAGGTCAAAAATCCAAAAACCCGAATCTGCCCTAAACCGAGAATTTCACCATTTTCGGTTTTCCATCAATTCTCATCAATTTCTTCACCAATCAACCACCCATACCCTCAATTAGCATAAACAATCAAAATTCAGAGGCTACACATTACAAAACCCGAAATGCCCAAATCGGGCCCTTTGATTTTTCGCTCAAATTGAGCCACCATTGCTCGGCAACCATTGCCGGCGTTAAGCTCGGCCATTTGACGCCAAGAACGGCCAAAAGCCGCCGAAAATCAGAGCTCAATCGAGCTCGTCCTTCACGGCCCTAAATCGAACCGAAAACAGGGCAAAACCGAATCTTACCTGTCGATTCGCGCGCGGAGACAACCGAGACCCGCTCATCGCCGTTGTCTGGCCGGAGGACGCCGGAAATCGCGGTGGTTTTGGTCGGAGATCGCCTCCCGTCGCACTCTCCCCCTCCCCTGCTCTCCTCTCGCCGTCGGGCTTTCGAACGGAATGGCTTCTTCGAAGCCATTCTGTGTTTTAATAAAAAAATAATTATATAATAATAATAATAATAATAATGAAACTAACTATTAATTAAATTCACATTTACCGTTTTACCCTCCCGTATTTTAGACCATTCCAATTTCGTTAAATCTCATTCTTAATTATAACTCACGGCTTAATTTCACGAACCTAATTTAATAAACATTTTAGTTCAACCAATTTATTCACTTTTAATTACTTTACCTTTTTATTATTTTCTCTCCAATTCTTTCGATTAATTAAACTGAGGAAAAATTCTCGGGTGTTACAATCCACTCACCTTAATTAAAATTTCGTCCTCAAAATTTGACTTAGCTGCAGTCCTTGGCATTACTGTCTCATGTCTTGTGGCCTTATACTATGATTTACAATCGCTCCATTCTTTTGAAGTCACCTTTCTCCATCTCTCCAAAATTCTGAACTCTCACACAAGGGCTTCGATTCTAGCCCATACTTAGGGTCAATCTCTATGGTTCTAAACTAGAATCCCTAAAATCAAATGACGCATCGTTAACCTCCTAACCCGTCTACTGCGTTTGATTGATTAACTAAGTCTTTGGTTGTGCACCACGTGCTAGTAATCCTCACGTCTCAAATTTTTAATAACCCACTGCATTAATACGCATGTAGATAATTTACACACACGTTAGTTTTCACTTAATCGTCCATAAATTAAACTTCCTTACTCTTCTGACTTGGCCTTATGTTCAGGCTTCCCCGATCTAAGCCTAATTCAAGTTCTCAATTTCTTAACGAAGCAACCTCAAAATCTTCTACCATCGAAGTTTCTCTCAGCTATTACTTTATATCGCATCTGCGTCCAAATTTCCTAACATCAGTTAAATCGAATATCATCTAAAAATTCCTTCCAACTCTTGGGCTGTAATCCAAACTTACATAGTTTCATCAACTCTGTCTCCAGTCGGGATGCACACCAACTCAATTTCTATATTAACTTCGTAAACGTATTCCTCACTTTTAATTGGCCTACACGTGTCCTTGCTTACGCATCGAGTCTTACAAAATTTTCTAAGTCCTCAATCGAGCGATCTCTAACTGGGTACTCGACACTTAACGTCTCGAGCACGTGTTGGTTGGCATTTAGTCACCCAAAACGTTAAACTCACTCTAACTTATTAATTGGTCTCTACAAAAGATTGTCTCTACCCTCAATCTTAGAAATAACTTCAATTTCCCGGCGTCACTTGGGTTGACTATCGTTCAAGGACTCCTAACAACACCCAAGTTGCAATCCGAACTCCCCTATATTTTAACTTCAACTCCTCAAATTGAGTCTTCTTTAGTTCCTAACTTTCTGTATAAACAACATCCTATGAACGCCATACGTCATTTTAGCTATATTAACGAACTTCCTCATCATTATTTTTTTTTATTTTTTATTTTTTAATTGAACCCTTCGTACTATCTAAATTACGTTGGTTTGTCTAACTTAAATCTCTGAGCATGGTCAAACTTTTAGATCTCCTCATTGATGTGCTCTAAACTAATCATTCTAACCTAAGTCATTCATGCATTATTTGGTCTCGACTTGCCAAACACCAGTTGAACACTCGAAATTTACTAACTTAGCCTCACTACTAAGCTTACTTAGATAATTTCGGTGAAAATTCTCACCCTCTTTATTCTATAAATCGCAAATTTCACAATTTGCAGACCTTTAAACACCAATCTAAGCTTCTAACCTAACCTCTCATTTAATCCAACGATCTACTTCATCTTTCTCTAACTTCCTCAAGGCTATTTCGAGTTCGCCGACTAGTCTACCATCGCTCGCTCCTTCTAGTCAGGTCCCAACTATTCTACTCGACATTTATTTTAAGTTTAGCTCTTGAATTCTATCTTAATCTAGACACTCTTAACTTCACGCAAATCATCAATATACGAGTTCTACGGTACTTCATCTATTTAAACACACTCCAAGTATTACAACGATCTAAGGTATTCCTTAATAGGTTTATATCTAAACCTTCATCTTCCTTCATCTTTCTTGATTAGTCGTATTCTAATACTCCAAGGGGTCGTCAATTAGACATAATCCCTACCTACTTAAAAACCGTATTTCATAAGGTGTATTCCTCTAATTGCCACTAAACCTTAAGTGCGCAAACTCCGTTGATTAAATCAAACTAATTTTACTAATGTATAACTATATTTCTATTTAGTCTTTATTGTCCTATATGTAGTCTACTGTTTTCTCTTTGAGGCTTTCCTATTCTTTTTACCCACCTTCTATTTTCTTACTTTTCTATTTTCGAGACTATCATTATCATCATTATTATTGTTATCTATTTAACATAAACATATTGTCATACAGGTAATTAAGGCGGTACCTGTAATAAGAGAAGGCGGTGCCTCGTCATCAACGTCACCGGGCTCGATAAATGCAAAGACTCTCGGGGTAGCTCTTTTCTGGTCACCACCATGTGGGCCACGGCCCAGTAGAGGGCAATCCCTGACAAAATGGCCCGCACCACCGCATCTATAGCACCTATCCGTGCCCATTCTACAATCGCCAAAGTGCTCTTTCTGACATATAGGACACAGAGGTTTTTGAGTAGCTCCCTGCACTTGTTTCCCCTTGCCCTGGTCATTATTTCCCACATACGGCCTTTTAACACCTTTTTGTTGTTGCTGTGGTTGTCCTCGTGGTTGCTAATCTTCATTCTGGGGTTGAGGCTGGATCTCACGAAAAAAGCCCTTAGCTGGCTCCCTCGGTTTGATGTAACTCTGATCAACGGCCTCAATCTCAAGTTCTCTAGACACAATCTCATCATAGGATACATTCCGCACCCCTGATATAGTAAGACGCATCCGAAATTCCTGGCCAAGTCCCTGTAAAAATCTGCGTACCTTGTCCTCATTAATGCTGACCTGACGTGGCACGAATCGGGACAGTGCCTCAAACCTCCTTACATACTCGGCAATAGAACCAACCTGCCGCAGCTGCATAAACTCAACCATCTTTGCCTCTCGTACGGTATGGCTGAAATACTTGTCATAAAACAGCACTTTGAATCGCTCCCAACCCCTTATAGTCACATCTGTAGTAGTCTTGATGGAATCCCACCAAAATCGGGCGTCCAATGCCAAGTGATAGGTCACCAATGCAACCTTATCTCCGTCCTCTATGCTAGCATACGCCAGCATGTCCTCCATAGTGCGAATCAACTCCTCGGCGGAAGAGGTATCTATAGACTGTCTATTAAATATAGGGGGCTGGAGCTTCTGAAATCTCTCCATCCCACGGTTACCCGAAATAGCTGTCTCCCGAGCT
The DNA here is from genome assembly GCA_022432975.1 of Begonia masoniana. Classification (NCBI taxonomy): domain Eukaryota; kingdom Viridiplantae; phylum Streptophyta; class Magnoliopsida; order Cucurbitales; family Begoniaceae; genus Begonia; species Begonia masoniana. The sequence continues at coordinate 27,549,518 of CM039514.1, forward strand.
CTAACGCCCTCTCGGTCAATAAGGGTGCCCAACTGTTGAGACTGTCTCTCCATCTGTTGAGCCTGTCGCTCCATATGTTGAGACTGTTGAGCAATAAAGTTCTTAAAGGTATCTATCGTATCGTCTCGGTCATCTCAATCGTTTCCTCGACGCACCATAGTTCTATAAGTCCTATATAGGTTAAAACACACATCTCTAAGAAAATAGAAATCAAATAAAGCTATAAACATATTTACAGTTGATGAAGAATGTCCGCGTAGTGGCTGTGCAGTCGAGCAGTCTACAGAAACGATTTTAAAACCCGGGGGCTCTGATACCATAAATTGTCACGACCCTAACACTGTACCCTTATTTACCCTTAATTACCGTACAATTTTTTTTTTTAATTTTTCCTTTATCCTTAGCGTTTATGCGGAAAACAATTTGAGAACAATTTAAAATCAATTGAATAAAACGTTTAAAGCAATTACAAAACAATTATTTAAATCAATACGTAACCTCACCATTTCACTAACACAATTCTATCTATACCACAATTTCTATCCACCTCACAAACATACACTTCACAATACAACTTAACATCAAGCACCCGATACTCATATGTCTTCCGAAATACCACCACAAAACCGACTCGAAACACAACTATAACAAAGTACATTTTCACGAAAATAAACTGCGTGGTTCCGTTTGAAAGTTTAACATATCCTCCTGTTTCAAAATCACAAAACAGTTCCAATGAAAACTTTACCAAAACAGTTTATAAAAACAGGTTTCCAAAACGTTTAAAACCTCAAAAGTAAACCTATCAACTACCAGAACCAAGCATCCTAAAATGTCTATACAACTATCAGTCCAAAACATCTCAATAACCCCAAAATCTATACATACTTCCCCACGGGTCGGTTGAGCATCGACTGTGCCAACACACTGCCGCGAGCATCCTTCGTCAACTGGACTCATGTCTCAGGAGGAGGAATCTCGTCCTCACTTGTTTCCTCGAAATCACCTACACCATACAGACACACTATGAGATAAAAATCTCAGTAAACTCTACGTAAATGAAAATGCGTGCTATGCATATGCTGTTCATAAGCCATTCAATCGTTTTACCTTTTCGTTTTCCTTTTCGTTATCCATTTCGTTAGCCTTTTCGTTTACCTTTTCGTTAACCTTTTCGTTTATCTTTTCGTTATCCTTTTCGTTAGCCTTTTCGTTTACCTTTTCGTTTACCTTTTCGTTAACCTTTTCGTTTACCTTTTCGTTTCTCTTTTCGTTTACCTTTTCGTTTTTCTTTTCGTTAACCTTTTCGTTTCCCTTTTCGTTTACCTTTTCGTTTCCCTTTTAGTTTACCTTTTCATTTCCTTCTTCATTAATCATGATGCATGAACAATTCATATCTTAAAGTAAACAACCACATATATACCATCAAGACGATAAACAAACAACATACGTATCATCAATACAGAAACAACATAATCTATAAAATAACTAGTTCTAACTACCCATCCAAAGTAATTTAAATAACGCGTCACCAAAACTCCTCGAGAAGACTTCGACGTACGGTGTAGGCCAATCGGCCAAAGAAGATCACGAGAACTTACTTGTCAACCGCAGCTCGCTGGGGATGCTCAGTTATCTGCCCACCTATGGCTCAACCTACGACAAATATTCAAACTTTATTAAACTCAAGGTTACATTCACCAATTACTCTCAAACTACTATTTCTAGCCTAATCCAACTAAAACCTAACTAAATAGGCCACTAATTTGGGTTCGATAAAAACCGACCCAAAACTTCAAACGTGCATAACTTTTGCGTCGGTTATCGGAATCGAACGATTTCAGCGGCCACGTACTCCTCTAATAACCTATTTTAATCTGACAAAATAAATTTTAAAACAAACAACTCTAGCTAGGTCAAAAATCCAAAAACCCGAATCTGCCCTAAACCGAGAATTTCACCATTTTCGGTTTTCCATCAATTCTCATCAATTTCTTCACCAATCAACCACCCATACCCTCAATTAGCATAAACAATCAAAATTCAGAGGCTACACATTACAAAACCCGAAATGCCCAAATCGGGCCCTTTGATTTTTCGCTCAAATTGAGCCACCATTGCTTGGCAACCATTGCCGGCGTTAAGCTCGGCCATTTGACGCCAAGAACGGCCAAAAGCCGCCGAAAATCAGAGCTCAATCGAGCTCGTCCTTCACGGCCCTAAATCGAACCGAAAACAGGGCAAAACCGAATCTTACCTGTCGATTCGCGCGCGGAGACAACTGAGACCCGCTCGTCGCCGTTGTCTGGCCGGAGGACGCCGGAAATCGCGGTGGTTTTGGTCGGAGATCGCCTCCCGTCGCACTCTCCCCCTCCCCTGCTCTCCTCTCGCCGTCGGGCTTTCGAACGGAATGGCTTCTTCGAAGCCATTCTGTGTTTTAATAAAAAAACAATAATATAATAATAATAATAATAATAATAATGAAACTAACTATTAATTAAATTCACATTTACCGTTTTACCCTCCCGTATTTTAGACCATTCCAATTTCGTTAAATCTCATTCTTAATTATAACTCACGGCTTAATTTCACGAACCTAATTTAATAAACATTTTAGTTCAACCAATTTATTCACTTTTAATTACTTTACCTTTTTATTACTTTCTCTCCAATTCTTTCGATTAATTAAACTGAGGAAAAATTCTCAGGTGTTACAAATATCCTCCCTCACGGCTTTTTTTGGCGAGGACTTCCTAGTTGGTCACCCAACTTGGTACTACTCTCACCGAAGCACTTTTAACTTCGGAGTTCTTATGGGATCCGTTGCCAATTGTACTAAAAAACGCCTTTACATATGTTTCATTTCCATATAATTCCCCAAGTGATGTGGGATTGTGACGACCCCCATTTTATGACCCGTCACCTTCCTATTCGCCCGCACGGACGTACCGCTATCCAGGTTTTGGTTCGTGCAGTCATCGTACACATACTTGCACATCCGGGTCATCACAATCACCCTCCTCGGGGACCCAACGTCCTTGTTAGCCACATTTTCGGTTGGGTACAGGCTCTAATACCATTTTATCAATAGTATCTCTTGGTCACATACTTTCTTGGACAACTCGTCGATTGCTGGCGACTATTTCGGTGTAGGCTTCTCAACTAAGTTTCCATTGTTATACTTTGCAAACTAAATCATCAAAATACCTTAAGGTTACAATGAGTCCAATTGGGAGATAACGTCGCTCCTCTCTGAAGATCCTGGTCCCTTTATAAATAAGATTTTAGAAATTCCACATTCATCCTAAAGCTACATTGACGAGCTCCTTCGTTATGTCCTTAACTAAAATTTCTCATACTATCTTCATTATGCTCAGGTGTCTTACTTAAATCTCTATTAACTCCAAGCACTGTCAAGTCCCTAAGTTTCACCATTTCTCCTAACGTTATACACGTCACACTTAACTTCTAAACATGACTCTTAATTTAAGGTGTTAGACCCTTCTTTGATTAGCTAAAGTATTTTGGTTTCTAAGTTAGTCCAATTCTTATGTTTTAGTCCCACATTCCCTGATCGAGTAGCACCAATGGCCTGACACGCCTACGCTTTACTCGTCTCTTACCTCAAAATTTTCTCAACATTCCAACTCCGATTTGACTCCTTTATTTTCTTCACGGGCATTGACTAGTACGAACACACCTAATTTGCGCCTCAATCTTCCGTCCATAACTCAGTATTGATCAATCACGTCCTCTAAAATTTCCAAGTAAAAGCCACTTCTCCTTTGAATATTGTTTTCGTCTAAATACTTTCAATCCCACACAGATCTAAATTATACGAGTTCTTACCAGGTCTTCTATTCACTTAGAGTGTCTTTTCATTCTATGATCGATCGGCTAGCAGGCCATGCGTTCTGCAAACAGAACGCTGGCCGATCGATCGGCTGTTGATGGGGCGATCGATCTCCTGTTGAAGGGGCGATCGATAGCCTGTGAGATTTTGCTAGTTTGGGCAATTTTACCCCTCTGCCGATTGTCTTCTACTGATTTTAAATTCTTAGTTATATTGATTTACTTGAATGGCTTTCCCTAAAAGATTTCTCTAAATGTTTCGAACGATGTTAGGGTTTTGATTTAAAATGTAAAAGTCAAAATTTACTTAAAGTCATAGAATGAAAAATTTTACGGGAAATTAATGGATAGGATTTGGGTTCGTTACAGTTATGGTATCAGAGCCCCCGAGTTTTAAAATCGATTCTGTAGACTGCTCGACTGCGCAAGCCACTACACGGACATACTTTTTCAACTGTAAGTACATTTTTAAGATTTCTTTGTTTTGGTTTCTTAGAGTTATTGCCTTTAACTTTTATAGGTTTACAAAATGGTGCGTCGAGGGAATGATAGAGATGAGAGAGATGATACAATAGATCGACTTAGAGAGTTCATTGCCCAACAATCCCAACACCTCGACCGACAAGCGCAACATATGGACAGACAAGCCCAACAGCTTGATACACTTATAAATCGTGAAAGCCTTAGAACTCAGGATGTAACGCCCCGAGTTTTGTGAACTCAGTTCGCTACTCATCGCTCGAAACATGACTAAGAAATTTTGGATTAAGTTAAAACTTTACCTGAAAGTCAAGATTAATCATTTTACTAAAACCTCAAAACCTTTGAGAACTTGCAGCGGAAATCATTTGAATAACTATGGAGTTAAACAAACAAAAAAAAACATTGTTCAAATAATGTTTTGGAAATGTTCAGAATAATCGGCCAAAAGAAATAAAGTTTTTAAACGAGGAATACTCGAGAAGTTGCAGAGGTCAAACCAATCAGCCGATGACAAAGTCAACGGAAGAAGTAGAAACAGGAAATAGGAGGCTTCTACCGATGACGTCACCCGGAAAATATACAACACAGACAACTTTCAGTAGACTGCATCTACCGATGACTACACGACAAAGTATGACACCCTCTCCTTCCAATAATGCAAAGTCTTCATCTACCGGTAGGTGACAGAACGATAATTCATCATCTACCGATAGACTAAACGACGATAATTTTCCTACATCTGCCGATGAGTTTACTGGGACAACATTCGATAGACTTAACCTACACCTTCCGATGACGTCAGCACGCATCTGCCGATGAGTTTACTGGGACAACATCCGATAGACTTAACCTACACTTTCCGATGACGTCGGCATGCAACTGCCGATGAGTTTACTGAGACATCATCCGGTAGAATTAAACCTACACCCTCCGATAGAATTAACCTGTATCATCCGATGGCTCATCTAAAGACATCTTCCGATAAACTTAAACCTACATCATCCGATGGCTTTTCTGAAGACATCTTCCGATAGACAACATAACTCAACATTTACCGATAGACATCATCTACTGGTAGAAAACAGAGTACATTTCAACGACTCCTCACAAAACATACACAACACTGATTACAGAAAGGAATTTGCTTACTTTTCCAAGACCATTCAGAAACAACTCAAACTACTACATTAATCAAATCCAGTAAAAATAACATTTAAAACACAACAGATCACCGTTATCAGAAAAATCTCAAAACGTGTTTAAAGTACTGAAACCACTACTGTTATGGAAACTTAGCATTTCTAAGTTTTAATCACTGTCAACTAAACCTTCTCACCAAACAGACATCAGTTAAATCGCCTCATCAGTTCACCAGGTTCGTGGCATGAGTGTGCTCCCCTAACCAGTCTATCCCTCAATGAACTCAGAAGAATCACCTGCTGTCACTTCTTCACCTACATCACAAAACTCATCTATTAGCCTAATGCTAAGCAAGTAAAGCAATGATGAAATGGAAATGCTGAAACATAAAACTTCCTAAACATGCAGTTTCTACTTTCTCATCTCAGTTGCATATTCATCGTTCTGTTCAGATCCCCTTGTGAAGTTGGGAGTTGGATCAACTCTCCCAAAGTATAAATATCCACTGTCTCATTAAGGGGCGGATTAATTCCCTTAACAGTAAGGCTGATTCACTGTTCAGATCCCCCTGTGAAATTGGGAGTTGGATCAACTCTCCCAAAGTATAAATATCCACTGTCTCATTAAGGGTTGGATTAGTTCCCTTAACAGTAAAACTGATTCATATAACTGTTTCAATATGTTCAATCCTTACCATGTCAGCATGCATTCAAATTCATTTTCGTATACTTTTAAAACATGATGCATACACACAGACACATCCCAGTAAACACAATCCTAACGTTTTGTGATGTAGGCCCGAAGGCACAAGCAAAACTTTACTTACCTGGATTCCTGGTGTATACTCGGTTAGGAGTTGCCTCGGAAATGCTCACCTAGAACTATAAACAGAACATCAAGCCAATCTTTACTAATCCCCATTCTAAAGCATTCTGAAACTTAAGTGGACCGTTAGAAGTTCTATTCACCAAGCATTTTCCCAAATTTTCACCCCAACCCGAATCTACACTCATTCACAGTATACACGAAATCCCCACATTGCACTCCCTCAGCTATCTAACTGCTTAAACTTAAGAGGAGTGAGGAAAACTTACTTAAGTTGAAGGAGAGTCGAGGGAGGAAGAAATCGCCCGAAAGTTTTCTGCTGAAGAGCTGAAGGCCAGGAGAGAAATAAGGGAATTAGTGGCGGCTACCGAGCACTAAACCCCAAATCACTAACCTTAAATACATTATCCTTTTTTTTTAAATCTCTAATTACCTTTCTGCCCTTGCCTAGTCATTTATTAACCTAATCAATGACTCCCCCAACCCTTCTATAAAAGTACGTTATTAACAATAATTCAAATTTTGACTCAATGGAACCGGGTGCTACACAGGAGGTGGCAGCTCCTACTAATCATGGAATGGAGAGGTTCCAAAAGATACAACCTCCAGTGTTCAACGGAGAGTCTTCGGACCCCTCTTTAGCCAAGGAGTGGATTCAAACTATGGAGGACATGTTGGCGTACGCGAGGATAGAGGATGGGGAGAAAGTTGCGTATGTCACATTTCATTTAGCATTGGATGCTCGGTTATGGTGGGACACCATCAAGGCTACCACAGATGTCACAACGATAAGCTGGGAGCTGTTTAAAACTATGTTTTACGATAGGTACTTCAGTCGTACAGTACGAGAGGCTAAGATGATGGAGTTCATGCAGTTATGGCAGGCTGGTTCAGTTGCCGAGTATGTTAGAAGGTTTGAAGCTCTGTCTCAGTTCGCACCACGCATGGTGAGTGATAACGAGGACAAGGTGAATCATTTTATGCAAGGGCTAGATCCGTAGATCCGGAAGAGCGTCATTATATCGGGGGTGCGGAATGTACCCTAGGATGAGATTGTGGCCAAGACTTTAGAGTTTGAGGCAGCCGAACAGACTTGTGTAAAATTGAGGGAGCCTGCTAGGGGGTTCTTTCAGGAGATCCAGCCTCAACCTCAGAACGAGGGCTGGCAGCCAAGAGAGAAACAACAACGACAACAAAGAGCGTAAGAGGCCTTATGACGAAAAGGGCGACCAAGGAAGAGGTAAGCAAATCCAAGAATCTACTGAGAGGCCCGCATGCCGGAAGTGCCAGAAGACCCATTTTGGCACTTGTAGATTGGGTGACCGACTGGGAAGTCCTTGCCAAACAAAGCAATAAGGGGAGGATATTGGGCTACGACCCAATCCCCAGAGCGGACAATATCTTGCTGGAAAAAGGGGTCGTTACACTTCTAAATTGATGAGATCTAAACTGTGTTGGTTGAAGTTAATAGACATGTTAATGAATCTTTGGGCTTTGAAACTGTGATAATTGGATTAGTATATTGAATGTTATGAATTGTTAAAGTTGGAAGAAAACAGAAAAGACAAAAACAGAATTTTTATGCACAACATAGTTAATTGATGTGTTTATGATGGACATGAAAGATGACTTACTCTAAATGGATTTGGTATATTAATATACATCTTTTAAAGAGCCATAACTTCAAGGATCACTCAAATTGGTCAAGTACATGAAGAGTTATGCATATTAAATGCTAACATGGAATTTTGTTGGTTTTAGGTTGATCTTATCAAAGAGATAACCAAATATGTTGTTGTGAATTTTTCTAAGAGCTCAAGGTAAGTAATGTATTCATGTGATTTGCCTACGGCTATTATTATTATTATTATTATTATTATTATTATTATTATTATTATTATTATTATTATTATTATTATTATTATTATTATTATTATTATTATTATTATTATTATTATTATTATTATTATTATTATTATTATTATTATTATTATTATTATTATTATTATTATTATTATTATTATTATTATTATTATTATTATTATTATTATTATTATTATTATTATTATTATTATTATTATTATTATTATTATTATTATTATTATTATTATTATTATTATTATTATTATTATTATTATTATTATTATTATTATTATTATTATTATTATTATTATTATTATTATTATTATTATTATTATTATTATTATTATTATTATTATTATTATTATTATTATTATTATTATTATTATTATTATTATTATTATTATTATTATTATTATTATTATTATTATTATTATTATTATTATTATTATTATTATTATTATTATTATTATTATTATTATTATTATTATTAGTTTATGGACATGAAAGATGACTTACTCTAAATGGATTTGGTATATTAATATACATCTTTTAAAGAGCCATAACTTCAAGGATCACTCAAATTGGTCAAGTACATGAAGAGTTATGCATATTAAATGCTAACATGGAATTTTGTTGGTTTTAGGTTGATCTTATCAAAGAGATAACCAAATATGTTGTTGTGAATTTTTCTAAGAGCTCAAGGTAAGTAATGTATTCATGTGATTTGCCTAACGGCCTATATCACAAGATGCTAGGATTTGTTTCGTTGGTTCATATATGTAATTGTAGCACCCGAGAATTGTTCCTCAGTTTAATTAATCTAAAGAATTGAAGAGAAAATAATAAAAAAGGTAAAGTAATTAAAAGTGAATAAATTGGTTGAACTAAAATGTTTATTAAATTAGGTTCGTGAAATTAAGCCGGGAGTTATCATTTAGGAACGGAATTTAACGAAGTTTCGAAAAGGCCAAAAACACGGGAGGGCAAACGGTAAATGATGATTTACATTAAAGATAGAAATTATTATTTAATATTTATATTATTATTATTATTATTATATAATTAAACAACAGAATGGTTAAAAACCATTCTGTTGTTTGCTGTTCAAACCCGAGCCCCGCGAGCGAGGAACAGGGGAGACGAAGGAGAGGCGACGCGTCGCCGTTCACCGGCGATTTCCGACGGTCTCCGGCCAGACGATGGCGGCGAACCGCAGGCTAGCGTTTCCGGCCGACTTCGCGCACTAACCGACCCGGTAAGTTGATTCTTGCCCTGTTTTCGGTTCGGTTTAGGTCGTGGGTGACGAGCCAGATTTGGCTCCGATCACCGGCTGATTTTGGCCACCTCCGGCGTGGGTTTGCCGACCCTTGGGTCGGCTACGGTTGATTGGCCACGAGGTGCTCAATTTGAGCGAAAATCAGTGAATGCCAGATTTGGGCAATTTGGGTTTGTGATGTGTAATTCGGGATTTTTGATTAGTTTATGCTAATTGAGGGTATTTGTGGTCAATTGGTGATGTATTGGGTGGAATTTGATGAAAAATCAAAATGGGGAAATTTCCCGGGTTAGGGCAGTTCAGGTTTTTCATGATTTGACCTAGCTACGGTCATTTGTTTTAAAATTCCTTTTGATAGATTAAATTAGGATATTAGAGGAGCGCGTGGCCGCTAGAATCGTTCGATTCCGATAACCGACGCGAAGGTTACGCGCGTTTGAAGTTTCGGGTCGGTTTTTACCGAACCCAAATTAGGGTCCGAAATTAATAGGTTTATAGTAATTAACGATATAAAGGACGTATTGAACGTTATTGGACAGTGTTAGAGTGAATTGCGAGAAATGTTAAAATTTGAGAATTTTTGGGTTTTTAGGAAAACTCGTTAATTGTGATTTTAAACTATCGAGCGATAATCGTTGTTTAAATACTTCGATTAGTTAGGTGAAGATTTTAGGAAAATTCCTTAGTTAAGGTTTTGTTAAATTTGGACATTTTATTGTTTAAGCTCATAACGACAAATTGATAAAAATTGCGTAGGTGAATAACGCTCGTGGACGGAGCAAGAGCTGCAACGAACACGAGGTAAGTTCTCGTGATTCTTCTCTGGCCGATTGGCCTACACCGTACGTCGAATGTCGTCTCGAGGAGTTTGGTGACGCACTAGTTTATATTGCTTTGGTTGGGTAGCTAGGTTTATTTGTTTTATAGATTAGGTTTTACAATCTTTGATGGTATATATTATTGCTTGTTTGCTTTACGATATTGAACTGTTCACGCATCACTTGTTTTAAAGAAAAGCATGAAAAATGAATTTCCGCACAGAGTTTTAAAGATAACGTAAAGCATAGCATTGGCCGAAAGGCTTATTGGCCGAAAGGCGTATTGAGCATAGCATTGGCCGAAAGGCTTATTGGCCGAAAGGCGTATTGGCCGAAAGGCGTATTGAGCATAGCATTTGCCGAAAGGCTTATTGGCCGAAAGGCGTATTGGCCAAAAAGCGTATTGGTCACGCGAGGTGGGGCTCAGGCACGGCTGTACGGGTTGTAAGCGTGCACCCCCCGCCTCTAGCTGGAAAGAGTAGTCCGCCCGCTCGATGAGCTCTCTCCGGTTAGAGGGATAGGATCTCGGTGACACCTATTGAGCATTGCATAGTAAAGAAAACATACATGATTAATGAACTCATTCGTACAGCATGCATTGCATTTACGAGTCTTACTGGGATTTCATCTCATAGTGTATTGTATGGTGTAGGTGACCTAGACATCGAGGCAGGTGAGGACGATGTCCCTCCTCTTGAGGCTTGAGTCCAGTTGACGGGGAATGCTCGCGGGAGTGTGTTGGCGCAGTCGATGCTTAACCGACCCGTGGGGAAGTATGTATAGATTTTGGGATTATTGGGATGTTTTGGGCTGATGGTTGTATAGAAATTATAGGATGCTTGGTTCTGGTTAGCTGATAGATTGATATACAGATGTTTTGGCAAACTGTTTTATAAAGCGTTTTGTTAAATCAGTTATTTGAATGATATGGAACTGCTTGGTATTTTCTTTGAAATAGGAGGAAATGTTATACTTTTAAACGGAACCACGCTGTTTATTTTCATGAAAACGTACTTTGTTATGGTTGTATTTCGAGTCGGTTTTGGGGTGGTATTTCGGAAGATGTACGAGTATCGGGTGTTTGATGTTAAGTTGTATTTTGTAGGTGTTCGTGTACGTATTGGTTTAAATAATCGTTTTGAACGTTTTATTAAATTGATTTTAAATTGTTTTCAAATTGTTTCCGCATAAACGCTAAGGATAAAGGAAAATGAAAAATATGGTACGGTAATTTAAGGGTAAATAAGGGTACAGTATTAGGGTCGTGACAGTTTATGGTATCAGAGCCCCCGGGTTTTAAAATCGGTTCTGTAGACTGCTCGACTGCACAGCCACTACGCGGACATTTTTCATCAACTGTAAGTATGCTTATAGTTTTATTTAATTACTGTTTCTTAGAGTGTTTATTTAAACATTTTTATAGGAGTTATTTATGAATATGGTGCGTCGAGGGAATGACCGAGACGATACGATAGATCACCGTAAGGATTAGACCATAATAATGCTGCGATAGATTGGAGTAAGAGTGGAGTAAGAAAGACTCTTAGGAGAATTTCGACGAGAAAACGGTAGGTTAAATACAGGACGACATAGGCCTATAGAAAGAGAGTTATACGTTAATAGGACTAGCTTGACTTAATCACGAAAATGTGCATGAATTCGAGTTACTATTAGAGGGGTGTATTTTATGAGATCTAAGATTTAAAGAAATGGAAATTTACCCCAGTTGACGAACCTTTGAAGCTTTAGAGTATGACAAATCAGAGAGGGGTTTGAAACTTAGATGTTTTGAAACTTAGGTATAAACATATCGAAGGATGCCCTAAATTGCAAAGGTATAAATAGTGCGCATAAGCAGAATATATATATATATATAGTCGAGCCTTGTAGATCATAGATCTATGTGAAGCTTGAAATACCTAGGTGAAAACAATATTAAAGAATTGAAGTTTAGATTAATTATTGAGGGGATAAACAATGAAAGGTTAAAGTCATACGAAAGGTATTACTCATGATACAAAGTTTGACCGATCTTTAGGAGATAAGTATCGACTGGAAAGACTGATCAATTAAGGGCGATTGTTAATTCACGGAAAGATTACGGCCGACATACTATAAGGGGAGACCTAGTGAAATTAAGAGCGATCAAGGAGTAGTAAACACGTCAGGCTTGCGATGTTGCTCGACCAAAGAATGCGGGACTAAGACATAAGAGTTGGATTTAACTTAAAAACCCAGATACTCTAGCTAATCAGAGAAGGGTTTAACGCCTTAAATCATAAGTCATGTTTTGGGGTTTATTGTAACCTGTGTGAGGTTAGAAGAAACGGTGAAACGACTAGGGTGAGTATTTATGGTAGAAAATATACTGAAGTAAGAAATGACGAATTCTTTTGGGTTTAGGAGTAAGAGAGTTAAAGGAAGAGTCTATAGATGATATAGTTCGAGTTAGGAACCACCAACGTGAGGCTACCTCCAGAATGGAGGTAGAAATATCATTGTTCGAGGAACTAGAAAGGGTAGCTTTAACGAAGAGATGTTTCAAACTATTGGAGAATTATATGGTAGAGTTTGAGAATTTAGGGAAGAAGTGAAGGAGACTGTTAGATTAAGTGAATGATTAAGATCGGAAGTCTAGTCTAGGGTTTAATGTTGCGTGATATGGGGGAAATTAACAAATTATCGAATAAGGAAAATGAGAGACTTCACAGAGACTATTAAGTAAACTTAGAGACGAGGTTACGTTAGAACATTTAAATGGTTCGACTCGTATTGATAAGTCGATATCAATAAATACACAAATGACCTAAGGATAGAAGAAATAGTTTAGAGCAAACCTATGGCGAGACTTAGGAGCTTGACTGTGCTCGAAGTTAATGGAAATTTAAGTTGAACGAATGAGCATATTGTAGGTAGTATAAGCGTTTCAGTTAGAACGTAATGGAGGAACTCCTTAACGTGACGTAGAATGAAATGTGAGATTTATAGGATCTAACTTACAAGTGAGCATTGGTCTTAAGATAGTAGCAACTTAAGTTCTCAGTTAAACCTGTTGAGGCCTTGAATGTATTTCCGGGGATCGAGCAACTCGTGAGAACCGCATCAGAAAAGGGACCGAGGTTGATGAGTTACCTGAGACAGTATATGACGTAGGATATTATTGATGGAATACCTTACAAAATATAGAAAATGGAAATTCTAGTTGAGAAGCTCACCTGGAAATAGTTATTAAGACCTGTGAAGTGTCCAAGGAAGAGTACAATTTGGGTACTGAATGACGAAGAAGTTATACAGGACCATTACTAGCGAAGTGTAGACTCGGATGGTTGTAGTAGTGACTAAGGTTAAGGCCAACGAACTTATACCGAGTTTAGTTTGCAGCTCCGGTGTATCCATATATATAGAAATTGTTATACCCGATAGATGGATGAGGTCGTAGTGTGACTGAAATTAGGCATTGGAGTAAATAGTTTGAGAAAGCTTTGAGGGCGTGAAGTGGTTAGGCATGTATTCGATAAACACAGGAAGAAAGTTAGGAACTAATGGAACTCAATTCGAGGAAATTTAAATTAAGTAAAAGGGGAGTTTGGATTACAAGCTGGATGTTGTTAGGAATCCTTGAACGGTAGTCAAACCAAATGACATTGGAGGTCGATGTTATTTCGAAGATTGAGGATAAGAGACAATCTTTAGTAGAGACCAATTAATAAGTTAGAGTAAGTTAACGTTTTGGGTGATTAAGTGCAGACCAACACGTGCTCGAGACGATAACTGTCGAGTACCCAGTTAGAGATCGCTCGGTTGAGGACTTAGGAAATTTTGTAAAACTCGATACGTGAGCGAGGACACGTGTAAGCCAATTAAAGATAAAAAATACAGTTACGAAGTTAATATAGAAGTTGAGTTGGTGTGTATCCCAATTGGAGGCAGAGTTGATGAAACTAAGTTTGGATTACAGCCCAAGAGTTGGAAGGAAATTTTAGATGATATTTGATCTAATTGACGTCAGGAAATTTGGACGTAGATGCGATATAAAGTAATAGCTAAGAGAAACTTCTATGGAAGAAGACTTTGAGGTTGCTTCATTAGGAAATTGAGGACTTGAATTAGGCTTAGATCGGGGAAGCCTGAACATAAAGCCAAGTCAAAAGAGTAAAGGAAGTTTAACTTATGGACGATTAAGTGGAAACTAACGTGTGTGTAAATTATTTAAGTGCATATTAATGCAGTTGGGATATTAAAAATTTGAGACGTGAAGATTACTAGCACGTGGTGCACAACCAAGGACTTGGTTAATCAAATCAAACGCAGTAGACGTGGTTAGGAGGTTAATGATTCGTCATTTGATTTTAGGGATTCTAGTTTAAAACCATAGAGATTGACCCTAAGTATGGGCTAGAATCAAAGCCCTTGTGTGGCGAGTTCAAAATTTTGGAGGGATGGAGAAAGGTGACTTGAAAAGAACGGAGCGATTGTAAATCATAGTATAAGGCCGCAAGACATGAGACGGTAATGCCAAGGACTGCAAGCTGAGTCAAATTTTGAGGACAAAATTTTAATTAAGGTGGGTGAATTGTAGCACCTGAGAATTGTTCCTCAGTTTAATTAATCTAAAGAATTGAAGAGAAAATAATAAAAAAGGTAAAGTAATTAAAAGTGAATAAATTGGTTGAACTAAAATGTTTATTAAATTAGGTTCGTGAAATTAAGCCGGGAGTTATCATTTAGGAACGGAATTTAACGACGTTTTGAAAAGGCCAAAAACACGGTAGGGCAAAAGGTAAATGATGATATATATTAAAGATAGAAATTATTATTTAATATTTATATTATTATTATTATTATTATTATTATTATTATTATTATTATTATTATTAATAATAATTAAAACAACAGAATGGTTAAAAACCATTCTGTTGTTTGCTGTTCAAACCCGAGCCCCGCGAGCGAGGAACATGGGAGACGAAGGAGAGGCGACGCGGCGCCGTTCACAGCGATTTCCGACGGTCTCCGGCCAGACGACGGCGGCGAACGGCGGGCTAGCGTTTCCGGCCGACTTCGCGCACTAACCGTCCCGGTAAGTTGATTCTTGCCCTGTTTTCAGTTCGGTTTAGGTCGTGGGCGACGAGCCCGATTTGGCTCCGATCACCGGCCGATTTTGGCCACCTCCGGCGTGGGTTTGCCGACCCTTGGGTCGGCTACGGTTGATTGGCCGCGAGGTGCTCAATTTGAGCGAAAATCAGTGAATGCCCGATTTGGGCAATTCGGGTTTGTGATGTGTAATTCGGGATTTTTGATTAGTTTATACTAATTGAGGGTATTTGTGGTCGATTGGTGATGTATTGGGTGGAATTTGATGAAAAATCGAAATGGGGAAATTTCCCGGGTTAGGGCAGTTCGGGTTTTGCATGATTTGACCTAGCTACGGTCATTTGTTTTAAAATTTCTTTTGGCAGATTAAACTAGGATATTAGAGGAGCTCGTGGCCGCTGGAATTGTTCGATTTCGATAACCGACGCGAAAGTTACGCGCGTTTGAAGTTTCGGGTCGGTTTTTACCGAACCCAAATTAGGGTCCGAAATTAATAGGTTTATAGTAATTAACGATATAAATGACGTATTGAACGTTATTGGACAGAGTTAGAGTGAATTGCAAGAAATGTTAAAATTTGAGAATTTTCGGGTTTTTAGGAAAACTCGTTAATAGTGATTTTAAACTATCGAGCGATAATCGTTGTTTAAATACTTCGATTAGTTAGGTAAAGATTTTAGGAAAATTCCTTAGTTAAGGTTTTGTTAAATTTGGACATTTTATTTTTTAAGCTCGTATTAACGACAAATTGATAAAAATTGCGTAGGTGAACAACGCTCGTGGACGGAGCAAGAGCTGCAACGAACACGAGGTAAGTTCTCGTGATTCTTCTCTAGCTGATTGGCCTACACCGTACATCGAATGTCGTCTCGAGGAGTTTGGTGACGCACTACTTTATATTGCTTTGGTTGGGTAGCTAGGTTTATTTGTTTTATAGATTAGGTTTTACAGTCTTTGATGATATATATTATTGCTTGTTTTCTTTACGTTATTGAACTGTTCACGCATCACTTGTTTTAAAGAAAAGCCTGAAAAATGAATTTCCGCACAGAGTTTTAAAGATAACGTAAAGCATAGCATTGGCCGAAAGGCTTATTGGCCGAAAGGCGTATTGAGCATAGCATTGGCCGAAAGGCTTATTGGCCAAAAAGGGTATTGGCCGAAAGGCGTATTGAGCAAAGCATTGGCCGAAAGGCTTATTGGCCGAAAGGCGTATTGGCCGAAAGGTGTATTGGTCACGCGAGGTGGGGCTCAGGCACGGCTGTACGTGTTGTAAGCGTGCACCCCCCGCCTCTAGTTGGAAAGAGTAGTCCGCCCGCTGGATGAGCTCTCTCCAGTTAGAGGGATAGAATCTCGGTGACACCTATTGAGCATTGCATAGTAAAGAAAACATACATGATTAATGAACTCATTCGCACAGCATGCATTGCATTTACGAGTCTTACTGGGATTTCATCTCATAGTGTATATTGTATGGTGTAGGTGACCTAGACATCGAGGCAGGTGAGGACAATGTCCCTCCTCCTGAGGCTTGAGTCCAGTTGACGGGGAATGCTCGCGGGAGTGTGTTGGCGCAGTCGATGCTTAACCGACCCATGGGGAAGTATGTATAGATTTTGAGATTATTGGGATGTTTTGGGCTGATGGTTGTATAGAAATTATAGGATGCTTGGTTCTGGTTAGCTGATAGATTGATATACAGATGTTTTGGCAAACTTTTTTATAAAGCATTTTGTTAAATCAGTTATTTGAATGATATGGAACTGCTTGGTATTTTCTTTGAAACAGGAGGAAATGTTATACTTTTAAACGGAACCACGCAGTTTATTTTCATGAAAACGTACTTTGTTATAGTTGTATTTCGAGTCGGTTTTGGGGTGGTATTTCGGAAGATGTACGAGTATCGGGTGTTTGATGTTAAGTTGTATTTTGTAGGTGTTCGTGTACGTATTGGTTTAAATAATCGTTTTGAACGTTTTATTAAATTGATTTTAAATTGTTTTCAAATTGTTTCCGCATAAACGCTAAGGATAAAGGAAAATGAAAAATATGGTATGGTAATTTAAGGGTAAATAAGGGTACAGTATTAGGGTCGTGACAGTAATTCTATGGATTTAGTAAATGATATCGATATACTTGCAATGATCAAGGATTTGTTGTGATATAGAAGTAAATAGTGCATGCATATGTTTGGCCATTTGGTTCACGTCACAAGATGGTAGGATCGTGTTGATTGATAGTTATGTGTGGTAATATTGATTTAGGAAATGACGCGATATAGTTATATGCCATTACATTGATCGAGAATATGTTTACGTTATATTGTTTGAATGATCATGCATCATGTTATATTGAAAAGAATGAAAATGTTTTCATGCATGTGTTTTCATTAATAAATATTGCAATGAAATGAATATACATAAATAAGCTTTGGCAAGTTTGATGGCTCCCAATGATGAAAACGACTTTGGTGAGTTTGATGACTCCCAATGATGAAAATGACATTAGTGAGTTTGATGGCTCCCAATGATGAAAAAAAATTTTGTGAGTTTGATGGCTCCCAATAATAAATGATGAAAACAACTTTGGCGAGTTTGATGACTCTCAATGAGAAACATAAAAGTAAAGAAAGAAAAAAAATATTTTTCTGAAAAGACATCATGTTATGTTATTTACGCATTACTTACTGAGAGTTAGACTCATAAATGAATCTTGTGTTGTAAGTTAAAAAAATGATGACGAGACTCATTTATAGAGCTTAATAACAATGCAGTTAAACAAGTAAGTCTATGGTGAGCACTTTGCATGGCTAGGTGATTTTGAACAAGTCCTTGAGGCTTGATACTTACTTTAGAGTCCTTGACACTTGATACAACTAATACATTTGACACAAATAGAATATGATCCATGTTACCATGATTTGCAGTTACTATGATTTGGAGCAATAGAAGCTCACACTTATGGAGTATTTCTGTAACACCCGACATTTTCAGCCAGGTGATTTTTCTTAACGGAATCAACGGTCACCTCTTTACTCGACCTTTTATTTAGTTAATTTTAATGCCAAAGCTTATTGGATTCTATTTGTGTGATGGCAGTGTCGTAATTAATGAGGAACTTAGTTGATATAAATTTGAAATGGAAACCTTAAACCTCACTGTAGTCGACATTCTCCCTTCAGCGATTTTTCTCTCCCGACATCTCGCTCTCTGCCTGCCAGTCATCCTTCCTCCGACGACTGGTTCCTTTGCCTTTTCTCAGCTACTCTACGCTCAAGGTATGCGTTAGACAATGTAGTTGTCAGTTATTTGTTAGGCTCTGTTTCCAGCTTGCTGTTGGAGTTTGGTTCTCCAATGGCCGAGTAACATTAGTTCCATTTATATTCTGGATTTAGCAATGTCATTCCGAATCGATTCTAGACATTTATCACACCGACTCAGATTAATCGTTAGTTGAACCTAGCTGTTTCGGTTTTAGGATTTCAGACTGCACACAGAGGACTAGACTAAGGGATTCGGGAATGACTTTAACTACATATTCTATGACAACATTTAGTTAGAACTGTTCTAGCTTTGATTTCAGAATATTTAGGATCTATATTGACTCTGAGATGTGAAATGATGTCAGGTGAAAAGGTTTGAAGTGTAGTGCACGATTTTGCTAAGGAAGCTAGGTAAGTGAATGTATTAAGATTCCCGGCCATTAGGGCCCTACATCTTAAGGGTACTAAATTAGTTATGTGTTTGATGATTGTTTTAAGTTAGTAAGATGGTTTGTACTTGGATGATTTACGGATGTTTGAGAACCATATTATGTGATGTTCTGATAGAGTCTATGAAGTCAACTGTCTAGTATGATATTTCCATAGTCTGATGATTTAAGAACATTCATGTCATGTATCATGATTTACTTCTCAAGCATATGAAAATGATTTATGAACATGTATTTCCCATGAACGAGATATGAGAATGAAAATGAAACTTATGCAACCAGATTAAGCGAGGGTTGGGGGCGGATTGAAGCAAGCCACAGTCCAAAGAGGGACCATGAAAACCACCCGAAAGGGAATATGATCAAAATCACTGTCAATCCCCCTTTCACGGCACAAATCCCCCCTTAATCCATATGATGAAAGTGATGAACAAGAATACGAATAAGGAACAAGAAAAGAGCATGAAAAGAATACGATTATGATTTTCTCTCAACTGTGCATTCACCAATACATGTTAGTTGCATTCTTTACTAAGCATTAGGCTTATAGTTTAAATCTTATGATGTAGGTGACGAGATATCAGGTGAGGATTCCAAAGTTAATGAGGATGTTGAGTTTGGTTGCTGAAAGGTGTTCAGGGTGATATCCTGTGGCTGGATGGTGATTATGACCCGTGGATATGTTCATTTTATGTCAGTAAGACTTATGAGAAAACTGATGCCTAAGTAGGATAGGATCATATTTTAATTTGGACCTGAAATTGTCTGATTCAACTTCTGAGTTTGAGGATGATTGTAAGAACCTAGTATATTCTTTTTTATATGAGTCTTCCGCTTACGTATCCTGAACAAGTCTATGACATTTATTCGTTTAAGGTTTATATCTACCAATTTGAAATTTGTGAGAGTCGAGACATCCCCTGTTGCTGTAGTGTTTGATGATTATTGTGTTTTACTGCTGAATGATAGGAGCTGGATGAGTGCATCATCCGGCTGACGTCATCGGATGATGTCGAGTATTTTACTCACCGGATGATGTCGAGTATTTTACTCACCGGATGATGTAAACGTTATTTTGTCGTCTAGTGACCGGTAGATGTAGTGTATTTGAGTCACCAGATGATGTAAACGTTATTTTGTCGTCTAGTGACCGGTAGATGTAGTGTATTTGAGTCACCGGATGATGTAAACGTTATTTTGTCGTCTAGTGACCGGTAGATGTAGTGTATTCGAGTCACCGGATGATGTAAACGTTATTTTGTCGTCTAGCGATCGGGCGATGTAGTGTATTTCTAATGTCGTGTGATGTTTAATGAGTCACGCGAAGTGCACGTGATAGATCGGATGATGTGTACCCTATCAGCCGTTGCATGCAAACCCATGCAGCCCGAGCAGAATCACGTCGAGTGATCTGAGGGCATTTCTTCTCTGTCCGATTATGTCATGGATCTGATAACTGAGCATGGTCACTCGATTCTGTGAACTAATGTGTGATGACCCGAATGTGCACGTATGGTACGATGGCTGCACGAACCGGAACCCAGATGGCGGTACGTCCCGCGGGGCGAACCGGAAGGTGACAGGTCGTAAAGAGGGGGGTCGTCACAATCCCACATCGCTTGGGGAAGTATGTGGAAATGAAACATATGTAAGAGATCCCTCCCAACATAGCAAGACGCGTTTTGGAGCACGATTGGCAACGGATCCCATAAGAACTCCGAAGTTAAAAGTGCTTCGGCGAGAGCAATTCCAGGTTGGGTGACCTTCCGGGAAGTTCTCGCCAAACAAAGCCGTGAGGGGAGGATATTGTGCTACGGCCCAATCCCCAGAGCGGACAATATCTTGCTGGGAAACGGGGTCGTTACAAATGGTATCAGAGCCTGTACCCAACCGGAAATGTGGCCAACGAGGACGTTGGGCCCCCCGAGGGGGGGTGATTGTGATGACCCGAATGTGCACGTATGGTACGATGGCTGCACGAACCGGAACCCAGATGGCGGTACGTCCGCGCGGGCGAACCGGAAGGTGATAGGTCGTAAAGAGGGGGTCGTCACAATCCCACATCGCTTGGGGAAGTATGTGGAAATGAAACATATGTAAGAGATCCCTCCCAACATAGCAAGACGCGTTTTGGAGCACGATTGGCAACGGATCCCATAAGAACTCCGAAGTTAAAAGTGCTTCGGCGAGAGCAATTCCAGGTTGGGTGACCTTCCGGGAAGTTCTCGCCAAACAAAGCCGTGAGGGGAGGATATTGTGCTACGGCCCAATCCCCGGAGCGGACAATATCTTGCTGGGAAACGGGGTCGTTACATAATGAGTTGTTAGATTAGTGAAAGAGTGAAGTTTTGGATGATTTAGTTTTATCAAATGATCAGTGGTCTGCGAGTCAAGTTTTAGGTTCTAAGTATTAAAAAAAAAGATAATACTAATAATGAACAAGGTGCAGAAAGTAAGAATTAACTGATTAAGAAAGTCATGAATTACGTGGCGACTCTAACTGGGATCGTTACAATTTCGTTAAATTTCTTGAGCTAGCACAGTATATCAAGTACATGCATCCTATTGACAAGATAGTGAAGTTCAAGAAGTATCTTAGGTCGAAGATTCATTCTTCTCTTTTAGTTATGGAGTTCAACTGTAACGACCCTTAACGTAACCCTTTATTTTCTCGTATTATTTTTTTTTAACTAATAAACTTAAACCTAACGTTTAAGCGGAGAACCATTTGAAAACCTTTTAATAAAACGTATTTAAGGTAAAGAGAACTAAAGAAAATAATTTAAATTAAAACCATTTAAGAATAAAAACAATAAAACAATTATTATTTTTATTTTTATTTATTTATATTTATATTTATATTTTATTTTCTGGTACTATTCACGTGAACAGTAACTTACTGTTCACGTGAACAGTACCACTGTTCACGTGAACTAGCGATTGATCGCCCAACTCTCTGGAAACTTTTTCCAGAGAGTTGCTTCTAATTTCAACGGCGATTGATCGCCCCTTTTTGGGCGATCACTCGCCCAGCTCTCTGGATTTTTTTTTTCCAGAGAGCTTGCTTCTTTTCTCTGTACATTTCTCCTATATTCTCCCTCAATTTTTCTCCATTTCTCCTTCAACTTTCAAAATAATTTATCCTATCAAAACACTTCAACATCAATTTACATTCTAAAACACTTTAACGTAAAATCACTCATTCACATCCTTCGTTTTACCCGTTACTATAAATACGATTCAAAACGTTTAAAACAAAGTAAATTTCCTAAAAACGAATCGCATGGTTCCGTTTGAAAACTAACCGATTCCTAAGAAATTTAAAACCAACAAGCAATCCAAGTGAACTTTCAACAAGCTTAACAAACAATTTATAAAATAGATTTCCAAAACATCAAACATAAACCTATCAACTAACCAGAACCAATCATCCTAAAATGTTCTAGCTATACAATTATTCTTTCTAGTCTACCATCAGCCCAAATACATACATACATCCCCACGGGTTGGTTAAGCATCGACTGCGCCAGCACACCCCCGCGAGCCATCCTCCGTCAACTGCATCACTCCTCAGGTGGAGGGATCTCGTCCTCACCTATGTCAAGATCACTTACACCATAGAAAATAGTCCGTGAGCTAAAGGCTCAGTAAATCTACATGAATGACAATGCATGCGATGCGTATGTAGTTCATAAAACCGTGACATTCATTTATCCTTTTCGTTTACCTTTTTGTTTTCCTTTTCGTTTTCCTTTTCGTTTTCCTTTTCGTTTACCTTTTCGTTTACCTTTTCGTTTTCCTTTTCGTTTTCCTCTTCGTTTACCCTTTTCGTTTACCCTTTTCGTTTTCCTTTTCGTTTTCCTTTTTGTTTCCCTTTTCGTTTTCCCTTTTCGTTTTCCTTTTCGTTTTCCTTTTCATTTTCCTTTTCGTTTACCATTTTTCGTTTATCATGAAAACATGCATAGAAATTCTTTTCATGCCTTTAGAAAACAATGATGCATGAACACGTGCTATACAATAAACAATACAATAAACGACCTCAAAACACAACAAGCAGTAAACTAAAATATTGCACAATTTAAACTAACTAACTACCCGACCTGTTACCCAAAACAATCAAACATCTCCAAAATCCTCGAATCAACAATTTCTTATGGTGTAGACCAAATCGGCCAAATAAGTCACGAAGACTTACCTGTCATCCGTAGAATTTCAAGTTTTGTCCACGAGCGTTGTTCACCTAAGGCATTTCATAAATAAAGGCATTAAAACCGATTCTAAGCAAACGAATTCCAAACTTAAACTAAGTTCCTAGCTAAGTCAATTTCTCATAAAATTTTCATTTTCTCCATTCGGGCATTTCATTGAGCACGTGGTGCTCGTTAAATACCAAACTCCATCAATGGAGATTTTACAACCTTCAACAACCAAAAACCTAACCTAAATCCATCAATAACCATAATTTAACCTAACTATCGTCAATAGTCGTAAATGCATCATTAAAGGGCACTAATTTAACATCCTAACGATTTCTAAATAAAATCGGAGATTTCTAATAAAACCCTAAATCGAAATCAACCTGTAAACCAAAACTAAATGAGCCCAAAGTGTAGAACTTACCTAGAGCATTGATTGGGAAAGAAAAACGGAGGAGAAATCGCCGAAAAACGGAACGTCGATCGATCGTGGAAGATAAGTGGTGAGGGAGGAATCACCAAAAAAATGAGAGAGACTTGCTCTCTAGAGAAACTGAAACCGTGAGTGGGGGAGGGAGTGTTTTTGTTTGTTTTTCTTTTTTTTTTAATAATAATAAAACTTAACTTTATATTTACAAGTTTGCCCCTCACTTATTTCTTTGCTCGTTTTGTTATTTCGCCCATCATTTTGAATTCTCCGAAGCTTCCTTATTCCACCAAATATTCCAACTTATTTCTAGGGTTCTAACGAAACTTCTCGTTCGTAAAACGGGCTCAGTTTACTATATTTACAAAAAGGTCATTCCTTTACGAAAACCTGAAAACCCGTCAAAACCAGGTGTTACATTCTACCCACCTTAATTGAAATTTTGTCCTCAAAATTTGACTTAGCTTATAGTTCTTGGCATTATTGTCTCGTGTCTTGTGACCTTATACTTCAGCCTTTAATCTCTTTGTTCCTTTCGAGTCTCTTCCCTCAATCTTTTCAAAACTCAAATTTCTCTTTAAGGACTCTGCTCCTATCACACTTAGGGTCAATCTCTATGGTTCTAACCAAACCCTCTTAAAACCAATGATGCAACATTAGTTTTCTGACTACACCCGCTGCGTCCGATTTGACTAACCACGTCATCAGTCATGCATTAGGTATTATCAAACTCCCAAATCTCCAATTCAAGGCTTCCCGTAGCCACACTTTCAAGTAATACTTATACTTCAACTTTTTGACATTGTTCGAACTGACTAAAGTTTAAAGATCTCTACATACTTTTGGTCCAACTCTAATTCCCACATTTTCTCTAGTAATAATCATTCTCAACTAATCTATCAATAGCATCCCTTGGTCGCATACCTTCCTGGGCAACTCGACGACTATGGAAGGTTTCTCAACTAAGCTCCCATCGCTATACTTCGTAACTACATCATCAGAATATCTCCAAGTCTAAATGAGCCAAACCAAGAGCTAAAGTCATCACTCTTTAAGATCCTCATCCCTTTAAGACGAAAATCCTATAAATATCGCATTTCATTGCAACTCTAATCTTTCCTCGAACTAAGTTCATTTAGTTCCTCAAAATTTTTCTAATTATGGTTGTAATACCATCCCAAATTACACCATGGCCCTAGCCACCTATCGATACTGACAATTTCTACATCCCTAAAGTTCTAAATCCTTCCAACTATACACTTTATCGTTCAATCACTCCTACACCCATTGATTTCACTTAGTCAATCGTCAATTAATCTCTCAAACTTCTCCCTTTTTAACTTACCCTGTTTCTTTCACTTGTTCTCCAGCCCATATATCATTGCTCCCAATCACTCCTAAGATCTCGATACTTATAACTATGCCTAATCTCTCACAGGATTCCCTCCCATAATAATTTTTCTAACTGATCTACCTTCTTCTATTCTTCCTAATTGGGTTCTGAACACTTTTCTCAACTTCCTTACAACTATTCATCTCACAACCTTCTCGTTTGTAAACTTGTTGTAGTTAAGTTCACATTCCTAATCCAAACCTCCCTAAGTTCTCAGTTCTTACCCCTTATGTTTTCCAATAATTTGGAAACACCATTTCCTAGTCAGCGGCCAATTTCAGTGACTTGAGTATCACCTTGCATATACTTTCAATTTATCCTATGTCCCGAGACTTATTAGCTTCCTAACTCGAGTAAATCTCCCTATTCTCTTAGTCGACATTAGTTGATACGAATATTCTCTCACGATGACTCAGATCTTACATCGACGACTTTGTAATGATCAGTTGCTTCCTTTAAGAATTAAAGTATTACTGCCACTGATCATATCCTCTCGACAATTAATCTAAGTTGAATCCTTAAAATAATGTTTTCGTCCTGACACCTTTAACTTCCCGTGTATCTAATTTATAAGAATTCTTACTATGTTCTCTATTTGCTTAGACATCCTAACGGTATCCTGAGGAACTAAAGTATCCCTCCAATGGTAATCAAATTCTAGTGCACAATCATACACTCAAATCCTCACTCCAACCTACACCTTTATTCTAATACTTTTATTTCACTAACTGCAATATTAGTATTGTACCTGCAATAGCAGAAGGCCGAGCCCCATCATCCACGTCACCGGACTCGATGAACACAAAAACCCTCGGAGTAACCCTTTTCTGGTCACCATCCTGTTGGCCACGGCCCAGTAGTGGGCAATTCCTGACAAAATGGCCCACTCCTCCGCATCTATAGCACCTATTCGTGCCCATTCTGCAATCACCGAAGTGCTCTTTCTGACATATAGGACACAGGGGCTTTTGGGTAGCTCCTTGCACTTGTTTCCCCTTGCCTTTGTCATTGTTTCCCGCATACGGCCTTTTAACACCTCTTTGTTGTTGCTGCTGTTGTCCTTGCGGCTGCCAGTCTCTGTTTTGAGGTTGAGGCTGTATCTCACGGAAGAAGCCCTTAGCTGGCTCCCTCAGTTTGACATAACTCTGATCAACGGCCTCAATCTCAAGTGCTCTGGCCACAATCTCATCATAGGATACATTCCGCACCCCTGATATAGTAAGACGCATCCAAAATTCCTAACCAAGTCCCTGCATAAATTTGTGTACCTTGTCCTCATTAACGCTAACCTGACGTGGCGAGAATCGGGACAAGGCCTCGAACCTCCTCACATAGTCGGCAATCGAACCAATCTGTCGCAAATGCATAAACTCTACCATCTTCGCCTCCCGCACCGTATGGCTGAAGTACTTGTCATAAAATATCATTTTGAAGCACTCCCAACTCATAATCGTTGTGTCGGTGGTTGTCTTGATCGAATCCCACCAAAATCGGGCATCCAGCGCTAAGTGGTAGCTAACCAATGCAACCTTTTCCCCGTCCTCAATGCTTGCATAGGTCAGCATATCCTCCATGGTTCGAATCCACTCCTCGGCTGAAGAGGGATCTGTAGACTGTCCGTTGAATACCGGAGGTTGGAGCTTCTGAAATCTTTCCATCCCTCGATTACCCGGAGTCGCTGTCTCCCGAGCTCTAGCACCCTCACGATCTATCAAGGTACCCAACTGCTGGGACTGTCTCTCCATCTGTTGAGCCTGACGCTCCATATGTTGGGACTGTTGGGCAATAAACTCCTTCAGAGTGTCTATCGTATCATCTCGGTCGTCTCGATCATTCCCTCGACGCACCATATTTATATAATCCCTATAAAGTTTAAAAAAACAATAACTCTAAGAAATCTAAATCAAAGAAAGCTTTTAAACATACTTACAGTTGATGAAGGATGTCCGCGTAGTGGCTGTGCAGTCGAGCAGTCTACAGAACCAATTTTAAAACCCGGGGGCTCTGATATCAGCACTATCTCCGAGGTCGTGGTTGCTGCTTAGCATGTTGAAGCCAATATGATGTGCCAAGAGGAGCCATCACGCAATCACGAGCCAAATCATTGGCCATGATTGAATCATTAACCAATGAGTGTGCTCTTTTTGTAGGCAAAGAATCTTTTGAAGAATTGAGGATGAAGCTAAGTACCCTAGACATGGAGAAACCTTTCCACTTACTATCATGGGAGTACTACTTGGCCACACCAAGAAATAAAGCAAGAATTTGTCTTCCTTGTGACAAAATAGTGCAACCCGAGCATACTTTTAAATTATTCTTTAGAACTTTAGTATGTTGTGGTGATTATGTAGCATGGACTTGTTAAACATGTGGTGGATGGAATATGGCTGTATTTTGAAAGAAGAGAGACCACATGATAGTGACCATTGGAGAGAGAGAAAGCATGCCCAAAATGGCAAGACAAGGGTGTACTCGGTTAGCCATGTGGCCAAGTACCCTCCCCTTTTTTGCTCTTCTTCTTAGTAGTCTCCAAACCCTAAATTGTAAGGAGGCATGATATTTATATCATCTTTTAGCCTCCTTTAAGGTCCACTTTTTAATGAAAATATAGCAGATTGCTTTCAGCTCTTTAAAGCTTCCAAACTGTGCTCCTCAGTGAGTTACATGTAACGACCCCGGCCAGGAGCCGTCACGTGTTCATATTCTTTCATTAATCGTTTGCTTGACTTTTACTATTATTACATTAACTTACTATCTCTCAACAGACTTTCACATTTAACATATATTTTTTTTTTAAACTGGTAATAGAAACGCAGAACCATTAAGGAAGACGAACCCTCTCGTGCCTGACTTCCCACGCCTCGTCGGCTTCAACCTTCACAGAGTCGAGCGACTAGACTCGGTCATTGGCTTCTTGACAATTTCGGGAAAAGAGGAGGTGCCCTCAATTCTCTTAACATAATACCACACGGGTTTTGCATGGGTTGCATGCATTGACAACCCTCAGTAATTTAGTCGTCCGGTCATCACGTGCATTACGCGTGACTCGTTTAACATCGCCTAAAAGAAGACATCTTCCGGTGGGCACGTGGGACCTCGCGTGCTAAATTAAAATATCATCCGGTCGCTAAACGACAAAACACACTTTACATCTTCCGGTGACGTCATCCGGAAGACTAAACCATCAAACAACTACCCTTCGGCATCTGCCGATGACGTCAGCCGGAAGACTAAACCATCAAACAATTACCCTTCGGCATCTGCCGATGACGTCAGCCGGAAGACTAAACCATCAAACAACTACCCTTCGGCATCTGCTGATGACGTCAGCCGGAAGAATAAACCATCAAACAATTACCCTTCGGCATCTGCCGATGACGTCAGCCGGAAGACTAAACCATCAAACAATTACCCTTCGGCATCTGCCGATGACGTCAGCCGGAAGACTAAACCATCAACAACTATTCTTTCGGCATTTGCCGATGACGTCAGCCGGAAGACTACCTCTTCCAGCTTCCGTCTTACGGTAGAGAACTCTAAATCATCAAATGACTCCTTCCAACAGAAAGAAAACACAACTCGTTCAAAATATATATATAGCGGAAGACTTAAGCAACAGACCATTTATAAATCTATATAATCATTCCCTGACTCAGTGATTCACTAGACAGTTTCAAAGCTCAACGTTTTAAAATAATCTCATCCTACTTAAACTACCATATTCTTTAACATACTGTAACATAAGAGTCTTAACCAGGGGTCATAAATCGCCTCTCCAGTCCCACACTGTCACCTTGAGCATCCTCCGGCCTCCACCAGTGGGAGATTTCGCGAGTCATACATATCATTAACTCGGCCTCCACCAGTGGGAGATTTCGCGAGTCATACATATCATTAACTCGGCCTCCACCAGTGGGAGATTTCGCGAGTCATACATATCATTAACTCGGCCTCCACCAGTGGGAGATTTCGCGAGTCATACATATCATTAACTCGGCCTCCACCAGTGGGAGATTTCGCGAGTCATACATATCATTAACTCGGCCTCCACCAGTGGGAGATTTCGCGAGTCATACATATCATTAACTCGGCCTCCACCAGTGGGAGATTTCGCGAGTCATACATATCATTAACTCGGCCTCCACCAGTGGGAGATTTCGCGAGTCATACATATCATTAACTCGGCCTCCACCAGTGGGAGATTTCGCGAGTCATACATATCATTAACTCGGCCTCCACCAGTGGGAGATTTCGCGAGTCATACATATCATTAACTCGGCCTCCACCAGTGGGAGATTTCGCGAGTCATACATATCATTAACTCGGCCTCCACCAGTGGGAGATTTCGCGAGTCATACATATCATTAACTCGGCCTCCACCAGTGGGAGATTTCGCGAGTCATACATATCATTAACTCGGCCTCCACCAGTGGGAGATTTCGCGAGTCATACATATCATTAACTCGGCCTCCACCAGTGGGAGATTTCGCGAGTCATACATATCATTAACTCGGCCTCCACCAGTGGGAGATTTCGCGAGTCATACATATCATTAACTCGGCCTCCACCAGTGGGAGATTTCGCGAGTCATACATATCATTAACTCGGCCTCCACCAGTGGGAGATTTCGCGAGTCATACATATCATTAACTCGGCCTCCACCAGTGGGAGATTTCGCGAGTCATACATATCATTAACTCGGCCTCCACCAGTGGGAGATTTCGCGAGTCATACATATCATTAACTCGGCCTCCACCAGTGGGAGATTTCGCGAGTCATACATATCATTAACTCGGCCTCCACCAGTGGGAGATTTCGCGAGTCATACATATCATTAACTCGGCCTCCACCAGTGGGAGATTTCGCGAGTCATACATATCATTAACTCGGCCTCCACCAGTGGGAGATTTCGCGAGTCATACATATCATTAACTCGGCCTCCACCAGTGGGAGATTTCGCGAGTCATACATATCATTAACTCGGCCTCCACCAGTGGGAGATTTCGCGAGTCATACATATCATTAACTCGGCCTCCACCAGTGGGAGATTTCGCGAGTCATACATATCATTAACTCGGCCTCCACCAGTGGGAGATTTCGCGAGTCATACATATCATTAACTCGGCCTCCACCAGTGGGAGATTTCGCGAGTCATACATATCATTAACTCGGCCTCCACCAGTGGGAGATTTCGCGAGTCATACATATCATTAACTCGGCCTCCACCAGTGGGAGATTTCGCGAGTCATACATATCATTAACTCGGCCTCCACCAGTGGGAGATTTCGCGAGTCATACATATCATTAACTCGGCCTCCACCAGTGGGAGATTTCGCGAGTCATACATATCATTAACTCGGCCTCCACCAGTGGGAGATTTCGCGAGTCATACATATCATTAACTCGGCCTCCACCAGTGGGAGATTTCGCGAGTCATACATATCATTAACTCGGCCTCCACCAGTGGGAGATTTCGCGAGTCATACATATCATTAACTCGGCCTCCACCAGTGGGAGATTTCGCGAGTCATACATATCATTAACTCGGCCTCCACCAGTGGGAGATTTCGCGAGTCATACATATCATTAACTCGGCCTCCACCAGTGGGAGATTTCGCGAGTCATACATATCATTAACTCGGCCTCCACCAGTGGGAGATTTCGCGAGTCATACATATCATTAACTCGGCCTCCACCAGTGGGAGATTTCGCGAGTCATACATATCATTAACTCGGCCTCCACCAGTGGGAGATTTCGCGAGTCATACATATCATTAACTCGGCCTCCACCAGTGGGAGATTTCGCGAGTCATACATATCATTAACTCGGCCTCCACCAGTGGGAGATTTCGCGAGTCATACATATCATTAACTCGGCCTCCACCAGTGGGAGATTTCGCGAGTCATACATATCATTAACTCGGCCTCCACCAGTGGGAGATTTCGCGAGTCATACATATCATTAACTCGGCCTCCACCAGTGGGAGATTTCGCGAGTCATACATATCATTAACTCGGCCTCCACCAGTGGGAGATTTCGCGAGTCATACATATCATTAACTCGGCCTCCACCAGTGGGAGATTTCGCGAGTCATACATATCATTAACTCGGCCTCCACCAGTGGGAGATTTCGCGAGTCATACATAACATAGTCTTTCCCCGCTCTGCACTTAATCTTGGTTACATTTGCTTTTCATATTCTCAACTTAATCATAACAGGGACACAGTGCATAGACATAAGTTCATATAGAGAAGTCATATCATGAGGACAAGTAAAAACCTCCTGTAACTTTACATTTACTTACACAACTTCTTCATATCGTGGAAATAACAAATCATAGTCAATAAGCTAACATCTCAGTGATTTCGTAATACCCTTGCGGTGTAGGGCCCTAGTGGCCGGAAATCTTAACACATTCACTTACCTGGATTCCTTAGCAATCCGAGCTTCTTTCCTTTAAACTTCTTCACCTAAAACATGTACATTACAGTAGTTAAAACAAAGTCCTAATAGTCCTAATCATAAACCATCCTAGGATCTAATAGCTAAAGTCATTCCGAGTCCTCTGTTTGACACGCTGCAGTCTGAAATCCGAAACTAGGTGGACAGGTTTTACCATTGGTTAAATCCAAGTTGGTTACTTAAAATGTTCAGAATCGATTCGGGATGACATTTCTACTCTCAGATTTAAAAGTCTCAAACTACTCGGCCACTGCTAAAAATCCGAACTCGGTGCCGAGCTGAAAACAGAGCTCTATTTACTAATGAATGACTACATTGTCCATTTCATACCTCGGGTGTGGATTTGCAGAGAAGGGCAAGCTCGAAATCAGCCGTCGGTAAGGGAAGTTCTGGTAGCCGAGAGTAAGAACTTGGGAAAGAAGGAATCGCCGAGAGGGAATGTCGGCTACAGTGGTAATAAATGAGGTTTAAGGTTTCCATTTCCTATTTATACCTAATCCATCAATTTTAATTACTAAACTGCCACCCAACCTAGTTTTACTCAACTTGTAATAAATTTGTCTTAACATTAAATTTAAATCATAACGGTTAAATAAGAGGGTGACAATGAAATGGTCAGAAAATCACCTGGCCGAAATGTCGGGTGTTACATTACATCCGAGAAGCATTGAATGTGTTCTTTTGTTTCCATTTTGTGAGAGCCAGAGTGGTTATACTTCTTTTGCAACCTTCCTCCTCCTTTCCTTGGCATGAAGAATCATCAACAAGGTTGTATTCAACTC